>BSBK01004214.1:20000-620000 GCA_027943335.1 Chamaecyparis obtusa
CATAATTGACATTGGGAGTTCAGATAACCTAGCATTAGAGGAGTTGGTTACAAGTTGTATTTTCCAAGATAAAAGCATCCTAATCCATATCAGATCACATGGATTAAGGATGAACATAAGGTTTTGGCAAGTGAATAGTGTCTTGTGAAATTTAAGATTAGATCTTACTATGATAAAGTTCTTTGTGATATTATGTCGATGGACTGTTGTCATATCTTTCTTTGTAGACCTTGGCAGTATGATAGACAAGAAATACATGATGGTAGACTAAATAGGTAAACTATAAGAGAAAATGAGATGAAGAAAGTTTGTTACCTTTGGTAGAGGATTCTAAGAATGTGAACTATACTTTAGTAAGGGTTTTCTTTGCTAAAGGAAGAAAATTCTTGGATGACTTGAAGAAACAAAGTATGTGTTATGCTTTGATTCCTAGGAAACTTGATACAAGAATAGTGGATAAATAACCACCAGAGGTAAGGGATCTACTTTTAGAATTTGAGAACATCATTTCAGATAATGTACATGATGGATTACCACCTGTTAGGAGTATCAGTCATTACATGGACCTAATTCTTGAAGCTAGTTGACTGAATAAAGCACCACACAGAATGACATCAAAAAAATTTGAGGAGTTGAATAGACAAGTACAAGAATTATTATAGAAGAGTTTGATTAGAGAAAGTTTGAGCCCTTGTGTAGTACCTACAGTATTGGCACCTAAGCAGAATAAAGAATGGCCAATGTGTACATTGATTCCAGAGCTATTAATAAGATAATAATGAAGTATAGATTTCCTTTTCTTAGAATGGATGGCATAATGGATTGTTTGAGTAGAGCAAGGTATTTTATTAAGATTGAATTAAAGAGTGGTTATCGTCAGATCACAATCAGAGAAGGAGATGAATAGAAGATTTATTTTAAGACTAATGAGGGTTTGTATGAGTTGTTAGTTATTCCATTTGGTTTAACTAATGTACCTAGTACTTTCTAGAGGCTAATAAATGAGGTTCAAAAGAAATTCTTAGGTAAATTTGTGATTTTGTACCTGTATTATATTATAATTTTCAATAAGAGTAAGGAAGAACATTTGTTGCATCTGAGACAAGTATTGCAATAGTTGAAGGAAGAGAAGTTGTTGTTTAACATCAAGAAATGTACTTTAATGAAGGAGGAGATAGTGTATCTTAGATTTGTGATCTTATTTGAAGGATTGAAGATGGATCTGGAGAAGGTTAAAGAAATTTTGGGATGGCCTAAACTAGAGAGTGTTGGGGAAGTTAGATCTTTTCATGGATTGGCTAGTTTTTACTGAAAGTTTATCAAGAATTTTGGTTCAATTTGTAATACCATGATAGAAACTATGAGAGGGAATCAAAAGGATTTCAAATGGACAAATGGAGTAGATAAGAGTTTTGACTTGTTGAAGTAGAAAGTTATTGAACAACTGGTATTGGATTTACCTAATTTCACTAAGGTATTTTAATTTTATTGTGATGCAAGTGGGAATGTAGTTGGAGTTGTATTGACTCAAGAAGGTAGACCTATTTCTTTTTACAGTTAAAAGTTGAATGATGCCAAGAGGAAGTATTCAGTTTAAGATTAGGAGTTATATGCCATAGTTTAAGCTTTGAAGAAGTGGAGACATTACTTGATGCCGAAGAAATTTGTGTTTTATACTAATCATAAAGCATTGCAATATCTGAGTATTCAAGGTAAGTTAAAACATAGACGTATGAGATGGGATGAGTTCTTGTAGAGTTATACTTTTGTTTTGAAACACAGGAATGAATAGTTAAATAAGGTTGCTAATTCATTGAGTAGAAGAAGGAATTTTCTGATAGAGATGAGAGTGGAAGTGTTGAGATTTGATGATTTGAACATTTTTTATGAGACAAATCCTAATTTTGTAGAACCATGGAAGGCTTGTAATGAACTTGTTGTAGTTGACTGAAACAAGTGGTTGGATTATTTTATTCAGGAGGATATGTTGTAGAGGAGTTTAGTTATGCATACCTAGAGGATCAATGAGGGAAAATTTGATTAAGGAGAAGCATAATGGAGGACTTGCAGGGCATTTCAAAATTGATAAGATAATAAGTTTGTTGAGTGAAAGATATTTTTGGTGATATATGTACAAGGATGTTCAGATATTTGTTCAAAGTTGCTAAGGGAGTTAGTCAAAATATTAGATTGTATACACCTTTACCTATACCTAGTAGACCTTGGGAAGATATTAGCATGGATTTTGTTTTGGGATTTCCTAAAACACAAAGAGGTAATGATTCTATATTTGTGGTAGTTGACAAATTTTCTAAGATGTCACATTTCATTCCTTGTAAGAAAATATCAGATGTTGTGCATGATGTTGACTTATTCTTTAGGGAGATTGTGAGATTGAACAGATTACCAAAGAGTATAGTTTCAGACAAGGATGGTAAGTTTGTTGGTTATTTTTGGAGGACACTTTGGAAAAATTTGAACACTGATTTGAAGTTTAGTTATACTTTTCACCCATAGACTGATGGACAGATAGAGGTTGTGAACATGAGTTTGGGTAATTTACTAAGATACTTGGTTGAAGACAAATCAGGTAATTGTGATTTGGTTTTTCCATAGGCAGAGTTTATATATAATAATTCGATGAATAGGAGCATAGGAAAAACACCATTTGAAATAGTTACCAGCATGAATCCTAAAGGAGTTATAGAATTAAGGGATCTTAGTCATAAAGGGAAAATGAGTGTTGAAGCAAAAGGATATGTAGATCTTATGAATTCATTTCATGAGGAGGTTAAGTGTCATTTGTAGAGTAGTAATAGGAAGTATAAGGAGTAGGTTGATAGAACTAGGAGACATAAGGATTTTGTAGTAGGAGATGAAGTTATGGCTCATTTGAAGAAAGGAAGGTTTCCAGTTGGAACTTATAGCAAGTTGAAGATGAGGAAATTTGGACCTTATAGAATATTGAAGGACTTTGACTCTAGAAATGCTTTTGAAGTGGAATTGCTTGAGGATATGGATATATCACCTATATTCAACATTTTTTATTTGTATGCACATAATGAGCCTAAGGATGGTTCAGAAGTGAAACAACAATATCTGAAGAAGCAGATGGATGATATTGAGAGGATTTTGGACAACAAAGTTGGAAGGAGTACCAAGGGAAAGGAATATTTGGAGTATTTAGTGAAGTGCAAGGACATACTAGTTGAAGATTCTTCTTGGATTTCTCAAGCTGAGTTAGATCATTGTGATTATTCTCAGGTTGCAAAGTGAGAGCCTCATGCTTTCTTCACAAGCCTTAGAGCATCTTGATTCAAAGCAATCTTGCATCAACCAAAAATATTTGTGTTTAGTATTGTTCCAGTTTTCTAGTTTGAGAGATCAAGTTGTCTATTCATCATATGTTCAAGTTAGATTACGTGATGATCAAATTGTATCCAAGACCTATCTTGGACCATTTTCCTAGGTTCACATCTCATTTGGTTCATTGTTCCTCATGTTATGATTTGTTCTCACTTGGGTGGTGTGTTCTTGCCAATTAGTGACCCGTTGATGAATTTTGATCTTGCAATGGAAATCTATGGCTTGCAAAGCTCAATAGCACATACATATTTGTTCTTGGATCATGCGTGGACCTAAATCTCACTTCATTGGGCCTTGCATGGTTTATGGATCAATTTCCTCATGATTTAGGACCCACCCTATTTACTTGAACATATTTCCTATTCTTGGGGAATGTTCTTTGTTCTTGGGATGAACTGTGTGTCATGATGCTTATATATGTAATGTAATACTTCTATAGAGAGGATCTCTTAGTTAGTAATCAAGGATAATCTTAGAATTGGGGTCTTCAGTCTTTGACCAAAGATTATAATTAAGAAGACCTATTATAGCATGACATGTATGAAGGCATGTATGTTGTCGACTATCTATAATTGATTTCTAGTGAATAAATACATATCTTGCTTGCTCTCTCTATATTCTCTTGTGTTATTTTCATTGTGTTTACTCTTGTTGTATGATTGGATTGATCTCTTTGAGGTCCCTCCATCGATGCCCGCACCATGAGATAAATATAATTATGCATCATATTTCTTCCCTTCATTTTCATCATTGTCATTTTGATAGATCATGAAGTGTGATTTTTAACATCAATACAAAAACTTTACACAAATTTCTACCATAAACTCTATAATTAAAATTATGATATTGTCAAATTAATCATTTAAATTTAAACCCCTAAATTTAAACCACATTAATATTACATATTAATACAAAATTATGCCGTCACTTACCATTGATAAAAATAATTTATAATTTAATTTAAAAAATATTATTATACCGAGAGGTGTTTTACAGTCAAAGAGTGATGTAAACAACCTTTGTCATCTTTTAAAGGAGTAATTTAATTTGATAGGTAATAGACAGAGTGATGGAAATTGAATATGCTGGTAGTTACAAATGTAATTAAGACTATGCTATAATAAATTTATTGGAGTTGTTGAGTAAACAACCCATAGCTCCCAAGAACACCTGCATGCAAACACCTATCATAGAAAGAGAGAGAGAAGCAATAAGCTAGAGAGACTTGAACACATTGATCCACAAGAGAGGAGAAATCATTGATGTGCAAAAACAAAATTTGCAATTCAATAATGAATAATCTATTACAAAATTATAAAAACAAGAGGAGATCAATCCTTATAAAAGGAGATCAAAACCCTAAAAAGGTAAAATTTAGGTTGCACAATAATAATTAATAAAGTAAGTTATTTTTATATGCTTAAATTTTAGCTTAAGCAAAAAGAGATAATAAGTGACTTAGTAATTAAATCAATATGATTTAATTAATAAGTAAATACTTTATTACTATAACACCCCCCTTAAGATGAACTTTGGGAGAAGCTAAAAACCTAGAAAGAACTACTAAAATCAAATGGGTCCTGACAACAAAAGTCCTGATCAGGCACCCAAGTACAAAAAAAAGTGTCTGTAAAAGAGGAGAAATAGAGAAAACAACATGGGAAAAATTCTACTCCAAAAATAGATGAAGACTAGTTTGAAGGACTAAAGAGGCCTCCAAAATAGGAATGTTCTAGAAAATAGGAACAAGGATGAACATGTACAACATCACTAAAGCAAGAAGCTACAAACTCTGTCACGAAGTAATTGTTGATCTGAAGATCCTCCACTAAAATATGACCAAGTAGAGAAGACTGTAATCTGCATGAGTGTCCTGAAATGACACTACTCAAATCAAGAGGTAAACAAAGGAAAACAACTGAAGTCAAAGATACAAAATACTATAATCTGCATGAGTGCCCTCAAACGACACTACTTGAATCAAGAGGCAAACAAAGGAAAACACTTGAACTCAAAGATACATATGGCATAAAAACATCGAATGTATGAAGAGTTTATCAATCAAAGTTGGAAGAGTGCTTCTAAAAAATAGGAAAGAAAGAGTGTCCATATGTTAAATGATCCATCTCACCGGAATGCATAGGTACCCAACCACTGCATTCGCCTAGTACATAAGAATAAATACTAAATACATAGCTCACACTATTGAACCAAGGAAGTAGTAGACCCAACAATAGAAACCCCCCCATAATGCTGACAAGGGAGTAATGACAAGTACACTAAAAATGAAATCCAATATGAATTGCATGATGAAGAAGATCTAGGAACACCGAAGGTGTAGAGAGAGTACAAACACAAATTAATATACTTGAGGCTAATGTTGTTGGAGGATCACTCACATGAAAAAAGTAGATGGAAAACAAAAGCAAACATCAAACCCCCCTTGGCATTTTATAATGGAGTGCAAGTACATAGAGCATGAACATGTGAAAGATCCCATACGTGCAATAGAATGACACTTTATCTCAATGTGTGTGCATCAAATAATGCTAGAAAAGTGAAGTATACACTGCTCAAAGAAGAGTGAAGGCTACTGAAACAAAATAATAGCCTAAGAAGAGCCATTCCACAAAAGAAAAAGATCTAAGGACCTGAAACATCCAAGATATCCACCAGATTGCAAAAATGCAAGAAATTGAATAAAATATACTTGAAGAATAATCTAGAAAAATGACACATAGAACTAGAAAGGTGTCAGAACAAGCTTTCCAAGAATATATCATTTTCCCAAAATGGAGTCCAGATGCGCAAGATAGAGCTCTCGGAGTGTGAAACTGAACCTCTAGCTTTGATAGAAAAAAAAACACCATCAAAAAAGAAAAATAAAAAATTCAAACCTCTAGATCTAGATAGATCTCAGAACTAGCTTTCTGATGATATCTTGTTTGCCGAATTTTGACACCGCATGCTCAAGTTATGAGCAAAAAACTAACAGTTGCACCAAAGGGCTTAAAAAAGGTGTATGAAAGGGGCTAATGCAGTGCTGACATCATCCCTTTACAAGCCTAAATCTGACGGTCATCTTCCAGTCACTGCAAATGTCTAATAGGGCATGAGAGCCAAAAAATTTGGCCCTTGGTCGCCACATGACCAGGGGTTGGGTGTTGGTGGCTCATGATCACTCATGTGACCGATGATGCTGCAGAAGGGGGTTGGTGCTGATATTTAATGTTGGCTCAATGGTCAACCTGGTGACCACGATCCGTTGGCAGTGACTATCAGCTGTAACTGTGGAGTCATTGTGGCCCGCTTGATGGTCACACTGGCGGTGACCACAGGATCATTGTGACCTACTCGGTGGTCAAGCCGATGGTGACCACAGGATCACCACAAAGCTGCTGGTAGTTCCTGGGTGGCCACCGGGTGGATCCGCCCCAATATTTTTTTAAAAAAATTTCACTGCACTGCCTCAAGATTCGTGTCAGAGTCGTATGACTCTAGCAAACAATTTTTTTTTGCCACGATCTGCAACTGCATCCAAATATGACGTGCCTTATATGGAAATAGGGGTTCTTGGTCATTGCGAGCTCAATGGTGATGTATGTTTGAGCCAAAAATGCTCCAAAAAACTTGATAGGCCAACACTGGGGCAAATAATAAGAAGAATTAATGATTTATAATGAAGTTTGGCTGGTCTATACGTGTCAATCCGAGAGCATAAGCTTGTGAAAGGTGTCCAAGCAGTATGCCATCAAGGGATGATAGTTGTGACCTGAGTGTTTATGAATGCAACTACAACACATGAAATTGAGTCTATGAGAAACTAAGTAAATCCCAGTGACAAGAACTGTCACTTCCTGGCGACAGGAATATCAGAAATAAAGCAAAAGCACAAACATCAATATATAATAATATCAATAATAATTTAAAATATTAACTAATCTGTAATATAAATCAACTAATCTAGAAATTAATAAAATGATGAAAACCTGAACATCTAATTTATTAAAAGGTATGCATACGTAATAAAACTGTTAACACTACATAACAAACAAACTACACTAAATAAAATAGTCATCGTGCTTTACCAAAGAGCGGGCCCTGACTCCTTAGTTTGCACGATGCATAAAGAAACAAGATTTATGCTGTTGTGACCATCCAAAAACTGATAGTTTATTTACTTCAAAATAGTACAGTCCAAAGCTGCGTACAACAATTTCTTCTTACTGAAAACTATATTCAAATCTGCAGAAAACATTGTATATCTTTCACTCCTTATGTCTACTGCTGCTTATATATATGCAGCTTTACAAATTCAACTCCATACAAATAATAACAGAAATCTAATATGTGCAGAAAATAGGCATTGTATCGTTTCAACAGAATGCTATTATTTGATTATTGGGCTTTCCACGTGAGGCTTGGAAATCTGTCTTAACAATACTATTTCATCTCCTTTAGCAAAAATAACAATGTAGTTATTTGTTGCACAGGTTTTCAGCAGCCACGTAATTCTTGGAAATAAATCTCAGCTGTAATATATGTTGTTTCAAGTCCTTCACTATTTGCATGTACAACCATCAATCTTAATAATAGAATCGTCCATAATCCCCTCATTTTAGTCTTCAATATCCTCTCCACGTGTTCATATAGGGTGGATGATATCTATAGAAAATATATCTTTATGCTAATAAGAAATAATAGGCAATGTATTTCAAAGGGAATGGAACTTTGTATTGGTGAAATAGCTACAGGAAGATCTGTAGGTGACAGGAAGACTGTAGTCCCAACTGGCAGGCGATAGGAAGTTCTATGCCACAAATAAACATGCTGCAATAATAAAGATTAGTAAAATGCAATCAATAATGAATTTTCCATATTTTAATCCCAAAACCTCATTAAATAGTACTTATATATATTAAACCATATGCAACATAAAAATGGAAATAATGAGATGGAATGGAGTGGAAATGGAATAGGAAAGTGAGTAGGAAAGTACATGAAATGGATTAAAATATGGAATTAAATAGGCTATAATTGGCTCTCATCAAAACTAGTGACTGTCTCTGGATTCGTGTTGGGGCCGGTTGCAAATTCTTTTGCCATAGATTCTAACTTTGTCCAAATTAGACAAATTTTATATGGATCTAGGGGTTCTTAGACGCCTTGAGCACAATCGCGAGGTCAATTTGAGCCCAAGATGACCAGAAAGAGAGTTCCCCCTAGATTCAACAGAAAATCCTTTGAAACATAGATCTTATGAACACAACCAAATCTCTCAGAAAGAGGACAAGGGAAAATAAATCTGAAGCTCTAATACTATATTGGAGTTGATGAGTAAACACCCCACAACTCCCAAGAACACCTACATGCAAACACCTATCACAGAAAGAGAGAGAAACAAGAAGCTAGAGAGGCCTGAACACATTGATCCACGAGAGAGGAGAAATCATTGATGTGCAAAAACAAAAGTTACAATTCAATGATGAATAATCTGTTACAAAGTTATAAAAATAAAAGGAGATCAATCCTTTAAAAAGGAGATTAAAACTCTAAAAGGGTAAAACCTAGGTTGCACAATAATAATTAATAAAGTAATTAATTATTACAGGCCTAAAGTTTAGCTTAAGCAGAAAGAGATAATAAGTGACTTAGTAATTAAATCAATATGATTTAATTAATAAGTTTAAACACTTTATTACTCTAACAAAATTTACCATCGAATAGTTTTATTCATTGTCCACAAGATTCATGTTGGTAGTTACCAACACCATAAAGATAGTTAAGGTAAGATTTCAACCTTATAATAGGAAAGTGATGTTTCATTCAATTCTTTCATATATCATTTCATTACTTGGATGTTTCGTTCAATTCTTTCATAGATCATTTCAATATTTAAATATTTTTTTTGAATGTCTTATATATTATCTTCAAAATTGTCGGGTGTGATTCTCATCACTTTACTATCTCATTCTCTATTAATATATACATTCATAGGTGGGCATGTTTGAACAATCATAGGAAGACATGGTATTATCTTTTAGTCCAAACCACTCTTTTATCATTTTGAAGAAACCCCATCATTTATTGAAGAGTAAAACTCAAAACATGAGTAAAGATATGAGTACCTTTGTTAAAGAGCAATGAGGTTGCATCTTAGGCTACAAGAGCATTGAGTTTAACATTTCAAGTTTGAATGAATTGTGACCAAAGTGCCTTAAAATGATATTATATAAAAAGTTCATTTGTAGAGTTATGTAAACAACAAAGAACATCAATTGAATGTTAGTAAGTGGTCATCAATATTGAAGTCTATTGATCATTAGACATCCAATGTATATTTATTATTGAGGTCATTATTAGATTAAATAGCTTGTTTGCATCTTTGAATGTATACATGTTTTTATTAAGACCTCATGCAATAACTTATTACAAAAAAATCGACTATGCATATTATATACTTAGGCATGTACCATATTTAAAAAATAATAATCTGTAAATTTATCCTCATTATTCTTAATTTTTTTTTAATAAATCTTACATTTAGGCTATTAATATATATTGTTTATTTTTATTATAATATGATCATTTTTATTTTTATTATTTTGTGATAATAATACTCAATGTATAAAATTGAATTAATTATATTGTTGTAATTTTACAAATGAATATATAATAGTAGAAAGTTTTTTTCTTATTTGGAAGACAATGTTATCATGTGGATGCAAATTTTTATTTTTTATTTGGATGATAATGCCACCATATGGATGTAAATGTTTATTTCTTATTTAGATGGTAATGTAGCCAAATGGATGTAAGTTTCCTTTTCCCTTATTTGGTTGGCAATGTCACCATATGGATGTAAATTCAAATACATGAATATAAAATAAAATAAATAATTTATTAGTTATGTAAAAATGGTTTGGGACTATAAGCATATCTTGCCTTCCACTTTAGTTGCACTTTATTAAAATTATAGTGAAGATACTTCATACTTATTTTAACTTTCTTAATATTTGTTTGTGTACCTAAATGTTACTATGTTGACTAATATTTTGTCAATGTTATGATGACACAAGCATGAATTCTACCAACAATTCATCTAATCACCCAAACATTTCCATAAATGAAGTTGCTACAAAAATAATTTCCATCACAACATTGCATCTAAGAACATCTTGATTTTACAATAGCGAGTTATACTTTTTTAAACATCCTAATTTTTGTTGAAATTGCATATTTTTAAGAAAATATGTTGATTTAAGCTTTGAGAGATCCCATTTGAAAGAATTAATTAAAAATGATTCGATAAAAGCCTCTTAGATCAAACTCTCTTTGATATGATCTCTCTACTCCTCAATCATACCTACAACAGAGTCTCCTTTGCACCTATCAAAATGGTTTCAAAAAGTCACTTTGACATTAGCTTTTCCAGGGATCAAATGAATTCATTTGACAAACCCAGATGCAAGATTGTACTTCTCAAAGAAAGCTTTCCAATGATTATGATTTTAATATATATTGAGTTTATTATGACTTTGTAATTTTAGTTTTACTAACCATAAGTTTTGCACTGTATATCAATTTCTATGTTCAATGCTTATGGAAAAAAAAGTAAAATAGTTTTAAAAAATCTAAAAAATATTTAGACACTAGGTATTTATGCTATCTTTCTAACAAATAAAAAGAATTTCAATATATACAGAACAAGTTAGGGGTAAACAAATGAACACATGTCTAAATTATAGTTAATGTCACTTCAAAACTTAATAAACTATAAAATATTCAACCAAATCAAATAAAACCAATTAGATACACTAGATATCAGTGTTACAAACCTAAATTTTAAAGAATTAAATTTTTATCCCTTTTTAAAAATAAGTTATGTTCGAACAAATGAATGTCACTCTTTAAAAATATTGTTTTTTGATAGAAGTTACTTTTTGAAGGAGATAAAAAAATGGATACAAATCAATTCTACTTTTAAAAATAAAATAAAATTTAGAATCTACACCAAAAATGATAAAAATCACTAGTTTATATAATCTTCAAATTCCTAATGGTTTTGTAGCAATAAGTGTGTGAATGTGAAGTTTTTTTTTTTTTTTTTTTTTTTTTTTTTTCAGAATGCTCATTTCAGTGTGAAAGTTGACAAAAAAGTGTAGCCCACTATTATGGGACCACCACCTTATAAGAGAAAATGAGCAATACAAGCGAGAGTTACTACAAAGAGTCAACTTCACCATTTCAATAATCCAAGAGGGGATGGAAAAGTTGAGTTTTGATCTAGTTGATTTTGATGATGGTGAAATAAGAACAACTTATTTTAATGCTATTGCAGATAAATTCTATGATTGCATAGAGATTAGGAGAGTGTTTACAATCTCAAAAGAGAGAATCAAACTTGTACAAAAGAATTTCAACTATTTAAAGAATGATTCAAAATTTTTATTACAAAGCAATTCCATAGTTGAGTTGTGTTTGGAAGAAGACAATTTTATACCTAAATAACATTTCAATTTTATATCAATAAGTGAAGTTGATTTGAATGGAGATCAATTCTATAATTGATATCATTAGTTATTTAGAAAGAATGTCACACAATCTGAGAAAATAACTCTTCAATTCAAAAACATGTCAAGTTTCATAGTGGAGTTGACAATGTGGGGTGGTTTTTGCAATGGGGAAGGTTAACAACTCCAAGTCCTATGTGAATTAGGAACTTTTCCCATTCTTGCTATAAAGGCAGGATGAATTAGTGAGTTTAGAGGAAAATCTCTAGAAACAATCAACACAACCTGACTTTTTATAAATCTAGATCTTCTGGAGTCACATTGATTGAGATCCTAGTTTGATATATAAGGAAATAATCTTACTTCTCATTCTATTACAAAGGAAATCTCATCAAGTGGACTTGAGCTAGAATGTTGAAAATAGCGACACAAATTAAGGATGAGGGACGTGGTAGATGTAATACACCTTGTTGGATTGTGATAAAACATACCCTATCTTTTATAAAGGTGGACAAGTTATGTTATACAACTTGCCCCTTAAAAATTGAAGGTAGGCAATGCAAAAAATAAGTGTTCATTAATGGAAATGGTAATTGGTATTGTCAAAGATGTGATACAAGTTTCCCTGAATGTGATTACATATATGCTTTAATGCAAAGTGTAAGACCATATTGCTTTTACTTGAGTTACTATTTTTGAAAAAAAGGGGAGAAATTATGGCAAAGGAATTAAACACATTAAAGAATGAAGAACAAGATGATGTCAAGTTTGGAGATATTATACCAAAAGTAATTTTTAATAAACACATATTTAAAGTTCAAGCAAAAGAAGAGACTTATAATGACAAACAAAGCGTTAAGTGCACTGTCATAAAAATAAAATAAAAATGACCATGCATTTGAAAGCAAAATTTTATTAGATTCAATTGCTAAGTTCTAGGTTTTAGTACATTCAATTACTTCTATGTATTTCTTTCCTATTATAATGGTTTTCAAATATTTCAAATAAAATCATTAGATATATGTTTGATAACTTATCCATGTTTTTGAACAATTGATCAATTTAATGAAACCCTTATATCACCAACAACTAATAGATCTTATGTATTTCATGTATATTTTAGATATATACATATAAACATGTGAAATTAATATTTTTAGTAATTTTATTTTTTAATAATTTTTTCAAAGAAAATATGATGATCTATTTATATTTATGAACATTAAATATCTTAAAATTTGATATCTCTTAAAGTATTTTACAAAATATAGATATACTAGTTAATATCAACCCACATTTAAACCCATACATCCTTAATTATTATGTGAATGTAAAGCTTAACCTCCCTGATTTACGAGTTAATAAAAAAACCGCGCAATTTGATTGTCGCCAGGTTGATTAGAACTGATAAAATAGATAATCTGGTTGAGACCGCCGTATTCAAACGTATAAGTTAATTTCACTTCATGAAAAAGTGAGTTTGCGCAAAAATAAATTTGCATCATCTTCTTCATAAAATGGATAATGAAGCCCGATTTTATTCCTCAAACTGGTAAAATTGAGTTTACTGCATCACACAAACGAATGGTCAAATAATTTTTCCTTCCAACTGGATAGAAGTTTTCAAGAGCACACATTTATATTCTGCTCTCTCCGTTGATCTCTGAAAATGTCTGCGCTCACCATCACACGATTTTGCAAACCTGGTAACTTATTTTCTTCTCTCTGTCACTTCTGGCTCATATTTACAGCAATGCATTTTTATACCTCTCCCATTTTCTTCATACGGCATTTTATTGTTATTACCATCAAGTCTTGCTGGCCTTTTGTTTTTGATTTGGTAAATTTTCTTTGAGGCTAACCATGGGGTTAGATGCCAATGTGAAGGGTTCTCTCTTCTATTCCAACATTGTCCATTGAGGTTTGTTGGTTAGTTTGGATGAGTTATTTTTCACAATTTCAACATTTTATTACGTTTCCTATGGACTTAAATCGCGGTTCACGATAAGATTGACAATGCTTTATCCCTCGACTTCATTCTATTATATTTAAGCCTATTGAGCTCTATGTCGTTCAAAATTAGTATGTAATGATAATGACTGGTTTCAATTTTTTTAAAAATAAATTAGTTTGTAGGATCTTATAAATTATATTGACATTATAGTTTATTTTAACCTTGCAGAATCTCACAAAACCTTACTTTCATTCTCTTGGTACCAACGATTACATGTTGCCCTTCATCTTTTGTGTGGAGAGAGATTCTTAACACGGCCTTCACTCAACTACCAAATTTTTGTCTCTTTCCCAATAAGAGAAAATACGATCATTATGTTAATAATAAGTCATATATAGTCATGCAGTAAAACCCCCGATGAACATTTAAAGAAGTTTCTGCAATTGCAGCGTTACTGTTTTTATTTGTTTAAGATGATTTTTAATACCATTATTATGGAGATTTATTCTCCACTGGAGAATAACAAGCTGTTAATAGAATCCGAATTTTGGAGTTTGTACTTTGCCCTTTTAATCCTCAGCACTGCATGAGTGTACTGTCAGCTGTTGAGTTATCGGTCTGTTGGTATGGGAGTAGCATAATGGGAACTTTAGTTGCTTTTAATTAGTTAGGGGTAGGACTGTAGTGGATTGGAATTAAGGTGGATTTATGGCTAGTTAACTGTTTGGACCTGCCTTATTTGAGGGATTGAATGAATGAATGAAAGTTTTAATAACGTCCATGAGGCCAAACAGCCTATGGGACCCACGGATAGATAGCAACGAAAAGAACAAGCGGAACCAAACGCTGCGAGCCACACCAACTAGATCACTTTTTCTTTCTGCAGCTTCTACTGTGTAATTTGGTTAGGAAGTCTGCTACCTTTGTGATATTTTCTTCTTCAAACAAGTTTCTCAAGGTGTTCACTTTTAAGGTATCAGTGTAATTCTCCTGAATATCTTTGTAGGCTGAGCACTCTATGATGTAGTGCCATTCGGTCTCCACCACCCTTGACTGTAATAACAACATCTTTTATCTACCCACTCTTCTTTAGGTATCGCCCATCTTTCGGTTTCACAACTTAGTTGGCGTGAACTAGTTCTTATTTGGGCAATTAACATTTTTGCTTTTCATTTTATTCACATTCCTATGTAATTCTTTTGAGTATGGTCATGTGTGGGATTAAAATGCTTGATGTAGTACTCCTTCTCTCCCAAGATGTCCCGTCCACATACTTTCCTCAAATTTGTCTTGAACGTACTTTTTTATTTCCTCGTTGATGCTTGGACACCCACTTATTTTAATACCCCACTTATCCATCCATTTGTTGTTTTGTTTCATCCATGTGCTCTTTTGTCTATCTAATTTCTCTTCGGCTGCAATTTTTGGTCAGCGATGTTTCTCCATGTTTTCTAATCTCCTTAAGTAGCTTAACAATCTGCACATAGCTGCTGCTTCAATAGGAAAAGCCCCTGCCTCCGCCAAGACAATCTCATACGGAATAGATGATTTAATTTTAAGGCTACTCGTGATTAAATATTTTTGCAATCTTTCTATTTGTCTCCATTTGCTTGCTGAAGTGTTACTGTCCCATACGGAATAGATTGATTTGTCAGTTAACCACTCCGTTTGAGGAGATAGCTTTGTCAATAAAATTTTCCTGTTAGTGCCAATATCTGCGGGATTCCATGCCTTGGGAAACGAGAGCTTGAGTTATATATTATGTTGGGCAGAGGAGAAGGGGTATACTTAGAATTTTGATAAAACAAAAATCTTTTCTTTTTCTTTGTAATGTCCCCAAGTAAGTTCAACTAGTTTATGCATAAATAGACCTATGTTTAATATACTTGAATTGAATTCTTTAGATTATGTTAACTTAATTCACGCTATAATAAAAGATAACAACTGCATATGAATTAATGGAAACAAATGATAAATTATATGTGAATTGAGAAATCCATGCTATCCTTGTTATTACTCCAGTTTGGGAGAGTGCTGAAGATGTAACAGGTTGCTTAGACACCAAACTCAATGGTTTCCCTCAAGGTTTTACAGATCCAAGCCCTTACGCCTTTCTTGGACTTGTCCGCAAGGCACTTGGGGTCACTGATCCCTACCTATCTTGGAAATGACCGATTGGCTGCATTTACACAGGTCTTTCCCTATTCACCGCTTTGCACTTCTTTTTCAGACTTAATAATAACAAACCTTGAGCATGTATATTTAACTAATTATCTGTTGGCATTAACCGGTGAGGATGTAACCGGTATATGGCAAAGTGGTGTTGTCATTGATGTCTAAAGCTAACATTGGTCAAACAGTGAATAGGTGACAATAGTAGTAAACAGGAACAGTCTACGAGAGTGACTGGTTAGGAAACCGGTGACACATATTGAGTAGGAAGTATTGTGACCGGTGAAGTCACTAAGTGGTAACCAGAGCAGTGACTGGTAAAATGTATGACCGGAACCGAGGAACCAAACCGGTGTAGATAGAGAAAGGATGAGTGATAGGTGAAGACAAAGACCTATACACTACCTAAGGATGTAACCGATCATCTCTAATTAGTGAGATACCATCGAGACTGATGAACCGGTGAAAGTCACAGTTGACAAACACTTAAGTGACTCTTCTATCGATATATGTTGCACAAATCACGGAGGACTTCGTGTTACGAAAAAGATTGGTGCAAGGCACAATTGAAGGATTTAATGCCGACAATTAAGGCATTAAAACATGGCAGAATCTCAAGCTAAAAAAAAAGCATACGGCATGCATTTGACGTTTCCTCTCTGAACTAAGACTCAATTGGACGATGGATCCAAAGGAGATCTTTGCGGAGGTTGCACATGCAAAAAGTGGGAAGGGCAAGAAGACTATTTATTCTTTAGCCTGTGAAGAATATCATTTGCCGTCATTCTGCCAAGAAGAAAAAGAATGAACCTGTATGTACGTTGAACAAAGCTACGAAAAGGTGAAAAAAAGAAGAGAAGAGTGTGCAACGAAGCACAACAATCTAGAGAGAGCATACCTGTGGTGCCTGGTGATGACTCTTAGTTGATGAATACAATGATCTTATCAGGCTCAGCAAAGCCATCTCAAAAAGATCAAACCCTCTATTGCTCTCTGACAATTGCAATAGCAAAAATCCCAGTATTTGGGTGGACATTAACAAGTCCCTTGTATCAAATCCCTTAACCGGGTGACATCGAGTAGATGTTCTAAAGTCCTCTAAGAAGGCAGACTTTAACAAGCCTTATTTCTTATATCCCTTAACTGGGTCGCATCTAATGATGCGCTTGTAATCTTTTAACAGGGAAGGCTCCTAACATGGCGCACTTTAGAAGAGTGCAAAAATTGTGAGGTCTACTCACACCGTGGTTTTCTCCCGCGTTGGGTTTCCACGTGATACATCTGGTTTTCTCTATTGCTTTGATCTTGTGATAGTTAATTCTGTGATAGAATATGTTCTGCATGCAATTTAGTTAGATTATATTAGATTGTTTTCAAATTTTAGTGGGTGCTGATTCACCCCTCCCCTCTCAACACCGGTTGGGACCATCAATTGGTATCAGAGCCAAGTTCCTTTTTTGTGCTACTTAACCGCAACAAGGAAAAGATCAAATGATGAGGAAGGACCCAACTTCACCTTATGGTGCAGTAGAATGAAGCTGTACATGAAAACCACCGGAGATCAATTCTAGACTCATGTAATCAATGATTACAATGAACCCACTAGTACCTTGACAACTGATCAACTGAAGATCAGAAGTGAACACACAACTGCTATGGATATGATAGCTAGTATGCTTCCTGACCATGTCTATACAAAAATTAAACATTTGACTACAACTTGCCAAATGTGGGCAAAGCTACAAATTGTGTACGGAGGCGACCCACATGTTCAAAGAGAAAAGGTAGAAAGCCTTAGAGGCAAATATTATGACATGAAGATGAACGAAGGAGAAGACATTGAGCACTACACCAATAGAATAAAAGAAGTGATGAACTCCATCAAAAGCGTTGGAGGAACACTGAGTGAGCAAGATGTGATAATCAAGATACTGAGGACGCTAAGGCCACAATATGCTATCAAGATCTCAGCCATACATGAGCTCAAATCAGTGAGCACATCTCAAGTCACCCTTGACTCTTTTATTGGTAAGTTGACTGCTTTTGAATTAAGCAATTATGATAACAACTTACCCATGTTAGATGCTGCTTTTAAGTCCTCTGTGAATTTTGCTTCCACCAAGAAAGGAAGAGAGACCGATAATAGTTTTGTCGATAAGTCTGGTAATTTCATTGAAAATCTACTCTCAAAAGAACTAGAGTAGGATGAGTTTGAAGCACTCATCGCAAGGAGATTTCCAAGACGAAAAGGGAAGTATAAAGGGAAACTTCCACTGAAGTGCTTTTCTTGCAATAAGATAGGACACATTGCTGCAAGGTGTCCAGAAAATGAAAATAACGAAAAGTTCAACTGTTTCAAGAACAAAGGAAAGGAGTGCTACCTTGCTGAGGAAGGTGTCACGGACAATGAATTTGAAAAATTAGGAGATGATGAAATTGCCTTTGTGGCAATAAAAGAAGAAAGCACAGTGATAAGTGAACTGACACTTATCTCTAGATCCCATTAATGTGACGACTGGATCATTGACAGTGGATGCACTCACCACATGACTGGTGACAAAAACAAGTTCATCATCTTGAAGCTTAATGATGGTGGATCAGTGACATTTGGTAACAATGCTCCCTGTGCTATCAGAGGCAAAGGCTCAATAGCACTTGAGAATGAAGCTGTCTGCAAAGATGTGTACTGGGTAGGACTCATGTACAATCTAATGAGTGTGGCTCAATTGAACAACAAAGAATACTTGTTGGAGTTTGGGCAAGGTTCTTGTATTGTCAAGAATCAATCAGGAGCTCATGTCGCTACCGGTAGATAGAGCAAAGAGAACTTGTTCTACTTGAACTCAATCGAGGGGGCTTGCCTCATTGCTACTGCAAAAGGGGAGACAGAGAAAACTTGCCTCATGACAAAAGAGGACAATAGCTAGTTGTGGCACAAAAGGCTCTGCCACATAAACTTTGATAGCATTGTCAAAGTAAGAAGTTAGTCAGAGGACTTCCTGATATTATAAAGCCTGATAGGGTTATGTGTAAAGAATGTCAATTAGGCAAACTGACAGGTACAAGCTTTAGCAGCAAGTCTTTTTCTGCTGAAAAAGTGTTGGATCTTGTTCACACAGACCTGTGTGGACCAATGAGGATGAAGAGCTACTATGGAGACAAGTATTTTATGTTCTTTGTAGATGATTTTTCAAGGATGATGTGGACACTCTTCCTTAAGGAAAAATTAGAGGCTTTTCACATGTTTAAAATCTATAAGGCTAGAGTGAAGAAGGAGACCGGTAAAAGCTTGAAGTGTGTGAGGGCAGACAGAGGAGGTGAGAGTACACCTCTCAAGAGTTTACTCACTACTGTGAAGAACAGGGGATAAAAAGGCAGATGTCTGCACCGAGAACCCCTCAACAAAATAGTGTCGTTGAAAGAAGAAACAAGACTCTGATAGACCGTGCAAGAACTCTGATGATTCAAAAGGATCTACCCCATCACTTTTGGAGAAAAGCCATCAGCACCGCTGTGTATACATTGAACCGGGTTCAAGTCAAGAAGGGAACCGATAAAACTTCATATGAGTTATGGTTCGATCATGCTCCCAACGTAAGCTATTTCAGAGTTTTTGGTAGCAACTGTTACATCAAAAGAGATGTTTACTCTGGCAAGTTTGAGCCAAAGAGTGATGTAGGCATATTTTTGGGTTACTCTACCAAAAGTAAAGCCTATTGGTGTCTGAATAAGAGGACAGGAAAAATAGTGGAAAGTGCCAACGTAAAGATAGATGAGTATTCAGAACCAAAGGAAAAGAACAATCATGATGAATCAGACAGTCACCAGGATCATGATATTAATGATCATTTAGAATTTAGTGAAATGATTACTAGTGATGAAGAAGAATAGGTAAACAGACCCTTGGAACAGGGTAATGTGCCTGAGCCAGGAAGGGATCAAAACATAAGACCGATTGAAGAAGATGAACAAGAAGTTGTTCATGATCTCGCTGGAAATATTGTTCAACTGAAAAATGAATACCGGGACCACCGACCGGTTTTGCCAAGGTATGTCACATATCATTCCACTGATAACATTATTGGTGACAAATGTGCTAACATTATGACCAGGAGAAAGGCTAGAGAAAGTATCTATTTGCTTTCCAGTATAGAGCCCAAAACTACCAGAGAGGCTCTAGAGGATGACAATTGGGTTAAGGCAATGGAAGAGGAGCTTGAGCAAATAGAAAATAATGAAACATGGACTCTTGTTCCCAGACCTCAGGACAAGAATGTTATAGGCAGCAAGTGGGTGTTCAGAAACAAGCTAAATGAAGGAGGAAAGGTGGTGAGGAACGAGGCAAGGCTAGTCTGCAAAGGATATGCACAGGAAGCAGGACTAGATTATGGAGAAACCTTTGCACCTGTAGCAAGACTAGAAGGTGTAAGAATTCTACTTGCTTATGCTGCCCATAAAAGGTTTAAAGTATACCAGATGGATGTAAAATCTGCATTTCTGAATGGTATATTGGAGGAGGAAGTGTATATAAAACAGCCGGAGGGCTTCTCATCCACAGGGAAAAATGATATGGTCTGCAAATTGAAGAAGGCTCTCTATGGACTGAAACAAGCCCCAAGGGTTTGGTATAAAAGGTTACACTCGTACCTCCTGACCATAGGATTCACAAGAACAAGAGATAACAACAATATGTATCTCAAGATTGGTAAAGAAGGGAACCTGATTGCTGAAATATTTGTGGATATCATCTTTGGAGGAGATGACAAAATGAGCAAAGACTTCGCTAAAGAGATGAAGAAAGAATTTGAAATGTTCATGATTGGAGCTATAAAATTCTTCATTGGTCTGCAAGTCCATCAGCTCAAAGAAGGAATTTTTATATCTTAGTCCAAGTATATTAAGGAAATTCTTAAATCATTTGGGCTAGAAGAATCCAGACCGGTTGGCACACCGATGATAACCAACTGCAAGTTATCAAAGGAGGATGATGCTAAAGAAGTCAATGAGACATTGTATTGGTCAATGATTGGCAAATTATAGTATGCTGTACATAGTAGACCTGATATTGCACATGTAGTAGGTATTGTGGCCAAATTCTTTGCAAACCAAAGAGACACATTTAATAGCAATGAAGAGAATCTTCAGATATCTAAAGGGTACTGAAGAATATGGTCTATGGTTTCCTCACAAAGGAGGTTTTGAGATAAAAGTGCTCACCAATGCAGACTAGCTCGGTAACATTGATGATAGAAAGAGCACAAGTGGAGGCGCATTCTTTCTTGGAGAGAGGATTGTGTCATGGACAAGCAAGAAGCAAAACTGCATTTCACAATCCACAATAGAAGCTGAGTATGTTGCTGCAGCAATTAATTGCACACAGGTAATCTGGATAAAACAGATATTGGAAGGAATCCAAGAACAGGTACCTGAACCGATTGCAATATTCTGTGACAGCACGAGTGCAATAAATATATCCAAGAATCCTATCATGCACTCAAAAACAAAGCACATTGCTATAAAGTATCACTATCTGAGAGAGAAGGTGCAGAATAAAGAAGTAAAATTGGAATATGTTCCCACAAAAGAACAGGCTGCTGACATATTCACAAAGCCTTTACCGAAGAGTACCTTTGAGTATCTTAGAGGTAAATTAGGGGTAGTTCCCCTTCCTAATCTTCAATAAAAGGACAAAGGTGATCATCAATCCATTGAGCTTCAACAGAGGAATCAACCTCATCTTAATTGGATTGGTGACAAAGGTCTACTACTCGAAGGGGGAGCAGACTTCAAAAAAGGTAGTCACTAGACTAGCCTTTGGCATTATTGTCAAAGGGGGAGATTATAATCGGTAAGGATGGTCACCAGTAAGGCGTTTGCCATCAATGCCAAAGGGGGAGATTGTTGGTATTAACCGGTGAGGATGTAATCGGTTTATGGCAAAGTGGTGTTGTCGTCGATGTCTAAAGCTAACATTGGTCAAACAGTGAACAGGTGACAATAGTAGTAAACAGGAACAGTCTACGAGAGTGATTGGTTAGGAAACCGGTGACACATATTGAGCAGGAAGAAGTATTGTGACCGGTGAAGTCACTAACCGGTAACTGGAGCAGTGATTGGTAAAATGTATGACTGGAACCAAGGAACCAAACCGGTGTAGATAGAGAAAGGATGAGTGATAGGTGAAGACAAAGACCTATACACTACCTAAGGATGTAACCGATCATCTTTGATTAGTGAGATATCATTGAGACTGATGAACTGGTGAAAGTTATAGTTGACAAACATTTAAGTGACTCTTCTACCGAGATTTGTTGCACAAATCACGAAGGACTTCGTGTTATAGAAAAGATCAGTGCAAGGCACAATTGAAGGATTTAATGCTGACAATTAAGGCATTAAAACATGGCAGAATCTCAAGTTAAAAAAAAGCATATGGCATGCATCTAATGTTTCCTCTTTGAATTGAGACTCAACTAGATGATGGATCCAAAGGAGATCTTTGCGGAGGTCGCACATGCAAAAGGAGGGAAGGGCAAGAAGACTATTTATTCTTTAGCCTGTGAAGAATATCATTTGCTGTCATGCTACCAAGAAGAAAAAGAGTGAACCTGTACGCTGAACAAAGCTACAAAAAGGTGAAAAAAAGAAGAAGAGAAGAGTGTGCAAGAAAGCACAACAATCTAGAGAGAGCATATCTGTGGTGCCTGATGATGACTTTGAGTTGATGAATACAACGATCTTATCAGGCTTAGCAAAGCCATCTCAAAAAGATCAAACCCTCTATTGCTCTCTGACAATTGCAATAGCAAAAATCCCAGTATTTGGGTGCACATTAACAGGTCCCTTGTATCAAATCTCTTAACCGGGTGACATCGAGTAGATGTTCTAAAGTCCTCTAACAAGGCAAGCTTTAACAGACCTTATTTCTTAAATCCCTTAACCGGGTCACATCTAACAATGCGCTTGTAATCCTTTAATAGGGAAGGCTCCTAACAGGGTGCACTTCAAAAGAGTGCAAAAATTGTGAGGTCTACTCACACCGTGGTTTTCTCCCGCTTTGGGTTTCCACGTGATACATCTGGTGTTCTCTATTGCTTTGATCTTGTGATAGTTATTTCTGTGATAGAATCTGTCCTGCATGCAATTTTAGTTAGATTATATTAGATTGTTTTCAAATTTTAGTGGGTGCTGATTCACCCCTCCCCTCTCAGCACCGGTTGGGATCATCATTATCTTGTCTTGATGGTAATGCTCTGATATTACTTCTCATAAAAATTATTATTATGCATAATCAAAATTAACAACACTGTACATACCAGTCACAGAGATGTATAAAGCTCTGTATTATAATCTGAATATCTTCCTTACTTGTCCAATGGTGTTACTTGACTGTGTAAGAGATATACAGTTTGCAGACCATGTATATATGTATCACTTTCTTCCTTATAATTCTCTCCGTTTTGTTGAATAATATAATTCATTCCATATATATATTATTCCCTATATCCTACTCATAATGACTTCTTGGATGTCTATATATATATATATATATAGTAGCGGCAGTGATAAGCCACGTTGCAACAGTCATGACTCATCACTTTACAAACCGCATCACTTCAATACCGATTGCTAAAGTCATAATCCAATATGGTCAATAATATTAATCATACTATTAATTCTTTAATTGTTGCTCATTAGTTAACTGATTATTTGATTTGATGTTATATTATTTCTTTGTCCCAATATGGTGTATTGCTGGCACAATAATATTAATTCTCCACCCGATAATTACAGGCTTCTAATTGCTGCCGTTGGGTTTGGACATAATCGCTGTCTTCCACTAAATCGATATTGATTATTAAGATCTCTGTTCCCGTATCATCCGCTTCCCATGATCGCATAACTTCATGTTGAGCACAATAATTGATAGATGGGGTTGAATTGTCTTTCAAATTGCCAATGTGTCTACTGATTGACTAATCGACTCCCTTTACTGCTGTAGCTTATCGTGACTGTTCATTAATTCTCAATTTCTGTTCAACTACCATTTGTAATGAATATCAGTTATCTTGAAACCAATCTTTATTCGTTTGTCTCTGTGTATCGATAGTATTGGTCAATCTGATCAAGGCTATCTTATTTTCTCTTTGTGACTAAAAGGAAACACCTTTTGCCTTGAATCAATGGTATTTATGATTAACTTCTATTCTCAATATTCAATGCTGGTGTTTATCATTCTTTGATTATAATGATTAATATATTTATTCAATTATATATTTATTTTATTATTTATTAATTAATAATTAATTATTATTAATTTCTATTTTCGGAAGGGGATATTGTTAATATTTCAAACTTTGAAAGGAAATAACAATCTATAAATGATATTTTAGAACTAAGATTTGGGCCCTTTCGAAAATACAGATGAAAAGAAGATAGATAATACCCAGTTTAGATGCTTGAAATTTGCTTGAAAAATTGTAAGAAGAAGCCTTCAATCGAATGCTATTATTCTGCTCCAATCGCCTCTTTAAGTCTGCCACAATTTGCTCTTTAAGGTCTGCTACAATATCTGAACTTAGGTCTGCTCCAAGTATGTATTTAGGTCTGCTACAGGTGTGAACTTAGGTTTGCTCCAAGGTCTGCTACAGAATTTAGGTCTACTATCCTTCATCCTAAATTGCCAAAAAGTTGCTATGACAATTATGTAATAATGATCTGAATTATATATCTGCTGAAGGTGCAAATTTAGGCAGTCATGTTATGTTTTCTATGATGCCTAATTCGCACACTCCATTCCCCTATAAGTATGCTTCAAGATGGTGTAATTGCAATGCCATAAGGCAGCCGACTTGCATATGCAAGTCGGCATTTAATAATTATTTCATTCAGCCACCTCAATTAATGTAGGTCGGCCCTCATAGCATATTCTATAATCCAATATGCAAGTCGTCCCTCTAAGCATACTTATAACATTTATTTAATCTTTGCCAAGACATAATATTAATAGTTACTTGTAATGTTAATATCTTTGTCTCAAGGCCACAATATATTAACACTCCCTCTTGGACTTGAGGGAAAGATTAATAACACTGACCTCATAATGTAATCACTAGATCTTTTGACATATGAATTATAGTTCTCAATAGATTTCAATTTAAGTGATCTTAATAGATCCATCAGAGAAAACATAATGCATTCATAATATATTCATACTTGATGTAATCAATGTAATTAGTCATCCCCAGGATGTCCCAACCTTTGTAATATCATCTACTACAAGATGTAAGGTTATTACATAACACTTAATGTAAGCATCATTCACATGTAAAGAGAGGTAAGAAGCATCATTGACATTACCCTCATAATAGTCACATATAGATCTCATCATAAGAATAATAGATCTCAACTCTATGTAAGAGAAAATGTATCATCAATATAATAATAGATCACAAATCTATGTAATCAGAAAATATGTCAAATCATAGAATGGTATCATCAATAGAACACAAGATAATAACAATATCAATCCCATAATGTTAGTGGATTTTCTTCATGCGAGATTCCATCCACAAGATCTCTGAAAGATAGTTTTCATTGGTAATTCTATCCAAGAGCCTCAACTCTCAAAAGCCTGCAAATATGTTAGTATAAGAAAATACTCACATAATAATTTGATCATTACTTTAACATAACAAAGAATCATATTCTCAATGGAAAGTAATATTTGGTTTATTTACAACAAGTGATGTTAAAATCTAACAAAGAATTGGAAAGAGTTTATAACATGACTTTTAAGTTCATGAAGGGCCATATCTGAACTCCCTCTCAAGGTGAAGACTAAAGGACAAGGCGTTCAGATTTTGTTTCTTTTACTTGTGCAATAGAGGCTTGATGATTGTTTCGTTCAGGACAATTTGCTGCTTTGTGACCAAATTTGTCACATCTATATCATTGTACCTTAGAGAGATCTCTCTTTTGAAATTTGTTGTTTTGATAGTCTCACCCTCTCCATCCATTATTGTGAGAGTTCCCTTCTTGCTTGATTTGATTAATCTCTCTTTGTTTTGTTCCTAAAGTTTCTTTCTCCTTTGTCTTGAGATTTTCTTTTGAATCATCTTTCTTTCTTGATTGGGAGTATAAAATTTGAAGGTCTTCTGTAAAATTCGATTCTCTAGATATTAGTTTCGATTCTTCTTGAAGACAAACCAACTTTAATTTATCAAATTTAGACATTTTAGGACGTGCACGGATTCCTTCAGTAAAGGAGTCCCATGAAAGAGGTAATCCATTAAGTGCTATCATAGATAGTTCCTTTTCATCGTAGGTGTGCCCAATAGTTGCTAATTGATTTCTTAACTCAGTAATTCTAATAAAGTATGATGTGATAGATTCTGCTTGACTCATCTTGATTCGTGAAATTTCATTTTTAAGAGTCATAATTCTACTTGTATTATTAATTTCAAACATTCTTGATAATGTAGAGAACACTAGACAGGTTGACTCTAGACAGGAGATTGTGGGTATGATGTGGTGTTTTACGCTATCAATTAGAATTCTCATAGCTTTGTTATTACCCTTTTTCCATTCACGTGTTTCATCTTCATTCATTTCAGTTTTGTTGGGTGGATATTTTGCAACTGACAGCTTTGGGAAAAACTCCAGTTGCAAAATAGGCATACCAACCACAGTGTATGAGACAGTGTCTCTCCTACCTTAAAGGCAAGGCTCCCCCTTCTCACCGTTCCTTGGATCAACTCAAGGTAAGCAAGAAGTTAAGAGATTGTCAAATAATATGTTATAAATATTCCTTCTTATCTTTCAAGAAAGAATTCACTTACTTGAAGAACGAGTAATGGGCAAAACTTTAATCTCTAAACTACACTTCTATCTAAAAGCTAGAAACAGTTATACCAATAAACCAACACCAACTCATAGGCTGATTGAAAAGTGTACCGGCTTGGCTCTAAGACCTGTTTATCTAATATATAAGAAATACCTCTACCATTGGGGCACACAGACTTCTAGAAGTAGAGACTTTCTAACTATTCTAACAAAGTGCGTGAAAATAAGATGGTAATATAACCTATAGTCACAGGTTCTAGTTTTATATTACCACAACCGCTCCCAGTCACAGCTTCGACTCTGATTGTTTTTGATATTCACTTTGCTCTTAATAAAACACAAGAATAATCATAAATATAAAGATAGTAAAACCAAATTGCAGTCACAACTTCCAATTTGATTCACCACAATTGCACTCAGTCACAACTTCAGCTCCAATTGTTTCTTTCTATTTTTTTTTTTTCCAAAATAGTAGTACACAATCACAATTATGCTTGCACAAGTTTGGCAGAGCTTTCTTGCATAAAATAAAGATGGTTTTTACAATGGGAGAAGCATTCCTTTTATAGGAAAAGAAATGAGAAAAAAGAGGAAAAAGTGGGAGCAACTCAATTACTTTGACCTGGTAATACTAGGTGAGAAGAATTACTGGATTACATGTCATGAGGAGACATGCAATCGAATTACATGTAATTGCATTGCATGCAATTCATCTTCTCCAATCTACAAAGCATGAAAACTAAAACAAAAAGGTGAAGAAAAGTCAATCAATCTTTGAAATTATCAAGGAAGGCCTTATATTTAACAATACAATTATGAACCATAGGAAGATTTGGAATCTTCATTGTCTTTAAAATGGCTTCAACTTTGATTGCATTCGTATATGCTGATTTCACAATTTTGTAATCATTTGCAAGAGAATCCCTTAAGTGTTTTGCTACAAATTTATATGCAACAAATTTGTCCATTGTTTGCGCTCCAAATTCTTCAGAATCGAAATCAGCATTAACTCTGTCAATATATTCTCTAGTCATTTCCTCTTCATTGAAGAGCTTATCATCTGTGGTAAGAACTTTGCATCCTAATTGCGTGAGATTATTAGTGACGTCCACTTCTACTGCCTGACAACTCTCTAGCTCCCCTTGTAGCTTTGTCAAAAGCTTTTCCATTCCCTGGACTTTGTGGTCCATAAGTCCTTGATATCGGTATAGCATGTTCATGGATGTAATGATGTCATATGAGAGAAGAACATCTACATCACTATTTGCCATTTGCTCCCAGGTACTTAGGTCTTCTTTCAGGTTACTGATGTCTTGGCTAAAGGAAGCAATCATGTCATGAGGTCTTTCCTCAATTTCTCTGATACGTTCAAGGACTTTGTGCGCATTCTTGATTGATTGAACTCCTTCTGAGACAACTTCGAACCAAGCCTTTGTTGCTTCTGCTCTCCTATTCACCTGAGCTGTTTGTGATGGAATGGTCACGGATTGAGATGTTTGTTGACGAATAAATCTCATGAAGACGAGTATTCTCCTTCTTTAACAAGTTCTTCTTTTCCCAAAGCTCGTGGTTTCTTTTCGACACATTTAAGAGTGCATCTTGAGCATCTTGCAAACATCCCAGCTGTGATTGTTTACTGAGTTCAACCTTGGTGAACTTGTAATCAGAGCAAGTAAGCTCTTCAGCTGGTTTGTCTACCAAGGGTTCTACAATTTCAGCATATTTGGTTTTCTCATCATCAACCACAATTCTTGAGACAACCTTGGCCTTTGAGGTTTTAGATTTACCCTTCTTGTTTGAGAAATCATCTAAGGGTAATGTGACTTTTCTTCTCTTCATGGTGATTTTTCCCAACCATGTTGGCAAACTGAAACCCTCCTTTGCTGGACTTGGAATAGTGATCGTGGTAGGCATTGATCTTGATTGTACCTCTGTTGTCATGGTACATGCCTCCGTTTGCACAGTAGAAATCACGGGTGTTCTTTGAGATGACTCCGTCATAAATGTTTCAAACCCTGCAGCCGAAGTATCAAGTTGGGAAACTTGACCTTCCGGGAGAGCTGGGAAATCACCAAAAACATTTGCCAAATTCTCACAATGCCATGTTGTGAGGATGGAAGGAGCTGTAGAAGAGATAGGAAATGCAGACATATTCACCTCCGAAATAGCAATAGTAGGTGTGAATACAGTGGAGAATGAATCCACATCATTATCTACAACATTTAGAAATGGCTCCTCCCGATTAGATGGATCTTCGCTGTTTGGTAATTGAGGAGGAGATATGATCATTGTTTCCCCTTCTTCATCCGATTCTTCCTCTTGCAAGGGTGATTGAAAAGAACCTAAGGATGGATTTGACCCTTTTTCTCCTTTGAGTGTAAACTTGATAGTTTTAACTGGTTGTGAAGAAGAAGAATCATCCTTGCTTCTAATTTCAACCTGAGATCTGTTTCCAATAGGGCCAAAATGATTGCAGTCTACCCCAACTTTTAGATGCACTCTCTTGAGGCCTTTGCTTTTCAGCCATTTGTTTGTATTCATCAAAATGGATTAGAATCTATCAAAGACAATTCCCTTCCTTCTGTCGCCACTGAATGGGAAAAGGGACAAACTTTTCAAATTGAGTGTTGTAATATCTTGGATCCAGGACCAAGCTGTCATCTTCGATCTCAAAGCCTTGTGGAATCTCGATCATATTAAGATCAATGATTTGTCGTAGTGTGAGCTTGCAGTAATCCATTCTCATGATGTCCACCTTAGCGCGCAAGTCAATCCACACATCCTCCATGCGATGAACATGGGTGAAGGCTCTTTTGATTTTAGAATGCATCCCTCGATAATTGAAGTCAGATCTAGCTTTGAATTTCTTCAATTTAATAAGCTGAAGTTCTACTTCTATAGCTTTTGCCTTATACATTGAATTAAGTGTATATCGACCAATTTGGAGAGGTTTGGCGGTGGTGATATTGAAACCTGGTCTATGTTGACTGTGTTGATATGATTGCACTTCCATGAGTTGCCTTTCCATCTCCATGAGGATGATCCTATCAGTAGGATACCCTGGTAAAGTATAGGGTTCTCCTTGAAAATAACCCACTCTCAAATAGGTAAAAGTTGGAAATTGTGGGAAGATGCACCCAAATTGATTCACCTTTTCCCAAGCTTCATCTGACAGTCTCTTGATTGCTAATTCTTTATCAAAAAGGCACCTGAAATGCCCAAAGAATGCATCCTGCACCCTCCTATAATGATATTTTCTCTGTGTAAGCGTGATTTGATCATGATATTCTCAAATGGGTACCAATGATTGATCACCTTTGGTGGAGAGTCTGGAGAATGTCCCCATGGCTGTAGCAATGTAGACCAAATAAGAGTTCATGTAGAATGGTATTGATGTTCCTACATGACTCAGCTGTTCGCAAAATGCTGTGCTTATGAGCTCTCCCTAGTAGATAGGTTCTTTGTTTTCAAGAATTTGAAATATGAATTTATACATCCATGGTTCAAAGTTACAAGATTCTTTGAGACCAGAGATTCTACTAAAGAGTGTTATCAAATCACTAACTTTTGGAGAGAAGTCAGATCTATGTATTGTCTTTGGCCATCTAGAGAAATTTGATCTTTTATTAACCAACCATTGATCATTCATGTACCTTTGATAATCTGACTTGTTTTGGTTCCACAGTTGCATAGACATATTTTTAGACAAGTCTGCACATTCAGGACTTGCATGAATTTTGAAAATCTGTTCAATAACATCTGGATCCAGGCTGAAAATCACTTTTCCATCTGCATCTTTGACTGTTTTGCCTTTGGGATTGAAATGACATGCACATTCAAAAATGAACTCAGGTTCCAGAGCAGCCATAGGGAAAGTAGATATCAGATGAATATTACTCCTCTTGATACGCCGTAATTCCCTGTTGATAGGATCTTCAAGCCTTTGCAAGAAATTGTTCATGTCAATGTACCCAATTTTTGTATCTGAGATTTGATCAAGAGATGATGAAACAAGAGAGGCTATGAATTGAGCCAGCTCTTTGTCATATTGATATTTCATCTTTCTTTTGACTTTTGATGGTGTTGACATATCTAGTGCTGCAACATGGAAATTCCAAAGGGTAAATACATCATCTGAGGAGATTAGATCCATGAGAAGGTTAGGCTTTGGTTTGCAATGATAGCTCTACGAAGATCAAGGTGTTCGGAGTATTGATTAGACACTCATAGAACACATGTGTTGGTTGGAAATGAAACAAATAGCACATGTATGTGGGCAAATAGGAGCAAAATCGGACTTATGGAGATGGATTGCATGTGGGGCTTTGTTTGTATGGTCAAGAATGCAAGTTGGAAGTACATGGATATGTGTAAATGATAATTTTGGTATTTAAAAGAGTGACTTTTTACCAAAATCGGATTCTTGAGAGGTGATTACATGTAATGAAAATGATATGTTTTTACCTGTAATGGGCTTGGGAGATGCAATCACATTTGTTGGAGAATGAATGATGAATTGACATGAATGTATGCACTTGCATTCTTGAGGGGACGACTTCAACTTTCTTCAAAAAACAAAACAAAACAAATAACAAACAAGCAAGCAAACAAAATGAAAATAAAAACATACCTCTTGCTATTGACTCAAACATGAAAAACTTGAAAATAATCTTCTACATGCAAATCCGTTTTTGAGTGTTGGGTGATTTTTATGCATTTGATAAAAGAAGATTTCAACTTATTTAAACACAAAATGCAAAATACATGGGCTGCACTTGAACAAATGGATAAAAATCGAGCCATAAAATGCAACAATGTAGGAAAACAAGTGAAAAACACAAACAAAATCAAATACATTTACTTACTTGGAGCTCAATGAGCCAAAAATGGAAGAAAGAGAAGTAATAACGAACTTGTCTTTCCCAAAATCGGATTCTCCAAGTGCATTTGCATACAACTTAGAAGCTTTGACCAATTCCAAGTTGCAAAATGTGATCTCAAGATGCATATACATGAAACGTTTTTGCATGTATTTGACCAAAAACAAACTTCCAAACCCTTCCAATGCAAAACGTTTTGTCAAGAACAAGCTTGCTAGGCGTTTTTAGTGAAAAACATACTCTAATGATGCCCTTGCATGAACCGTTTTGGGCTGAGAATATAAAAAACGTGTTTTTGAAAGGAAGAAACATGTATTTGGCGAAAAATCACACTCTCCAAGGGCATACGCATGGTTTATTTTGCAAGCAAATGCCTTGGAAAGAGACTACAAGCAAAAACGTGGTCTCTAGATGCTCTTGCATGTAATGTTTTTACATGTATTTGTCTTAGAAGAAGATTCCCAGCAAAATCGGACTCTTAAGATGCATATACATGTTTTATTTTTGAATGCAAATGACTTGGGAAATAACTCCAAGCAAAATCGGGGTCTTGAGATGCAATAGCATGTAACGTTTTTACATGTATTTGACTTCTTTGATGCAAATCACACTCTTCAGATGTATTTGCATGTGTTATGTTTGAAGAAAAAAGCCCTTTACATGTAAATCACACTCTCCAAGTGCCTTGGCACGTGTTTCAAAACTTGTATTTACATGAAATAGACTTAACTTGTGCTTTTGCAAGCAAATCGCACTCTCTAGGTGCAATTACATGTTTTATTTTTTAAATTGCATGCAAATCACACTCTCCAAGAGGGATTGCATATATGCATGACATGTTTTTCATCAAGTTTTTAGCCTCCTTTACATGCAAATCAGATTCTTGAGATGCATTTGCATAAAAAGTAGGAAAATGAAGGTATGTTGTTGCATTGCACAACTTAAGTGATTTATTTAGCACATGTCTAATTATTTATTGAGTCTAATATTACTAAAAAAATAACAATTTACACTATATAGTTGTATATATAATGTGTAAATATTATTTCATATAGCAATATTTAACATATATGTTTATTAAAAACATAAAGTAAAACTCAACATTAAATTAGAACTATATAGTGATAAAGTCACTTAAGTGAAAAATTTAAAAGCAACTCAACATCAAAATATAACATAAAGTGCACTATAGTCACTTAAGTGATAAAGTAACTTAAAAACATAACATAAAATGAGTTTATGTTATATTTTTCAAAAAGTGCAACTCAACTATAAAAAATAACATCTATTTTTTAAATATGCAGTTGAGTTTGGAGAGTCCACTTTTTGGGCACTTAAATGGTCATATCTTTTGGCTGATAAGTTCGATTAAGCCCTAAGATAGATCAAATTGAAGGGAAAACTGAAAGCAAGAGATTGGACGAAACAAAAAGACTAAAAACAACTAAAAACACACTTTAAAACACACAAAAGGACGCTGAAGGATTCAAAATTCAAGTATAGGAAGACAAATTGAAAAAACGAAAAAGACTTGAAAAAAACCTTTAGCAAAAGGATTCACTAAACATATTGAGATCAATTGATCGATCAATATTGGCTAATTAAATAGCAAATTAACATAGAGAAACACGAAACTACGTTCAAAAGTTTTGTACTGTTGCCTACATTTTGTGGTGACAAAATGCAAGACAACAAGTTTTAGGTGGATCTTCTATAATTGAATTTAGTTCTAGTTATCCGAAGTCAAGTTGTATTCTAATTTTTCAAGATAAGAAGTTTGTGGCTCCTTCGGGTCTATCTTCTGGTCTAACTCCACTTGTCATATTGAATTTCTTAGTTTTAAAAGTGTTAGATTGATTTTCTTAATTTGAAAGTAGATCCTTTACTCACCAAGGCTCTGATACCATGTTAATATTTCAGATTTTGAAAGGAAATAACAATCTATAGGTGATCTTTTAGAACTAAGATTAAGGCCCTTTTGAAAATACAGATGAAAAGAAGATAGATAATACCCGGTTTAGATGCTTGAAATCTGCTTGAAAAATTGTAAGAAGCCTTCAATCCAATGCTATATTTCTGCTCCAATCGCCTCTTTAAGTTTGCCACAATTTCCTCTTTAAGGTCTTCTACAATTTCTGAACTTAGGTCTGCTCCAAGTATGTATTTAGGTCTGCTACAGGTGTGAACTTAGGTCTGCTCCAAGGTCTGCTATCCTTCTTCCTAAATGGCCAAGAAGCTGCTATGATAATTATGTAATAATGATTTGAATTATATATCTGCTGAAGGTGCGAATTTAGGCAGTCATGTTATGTTTTCTATGATGCCTAATTCACACACTCCATTCCCCTATAAGTATGCTTCAAGATGGTGTAATTGCAATGCCATAAGGCAGCCGACTTGCATATGCAAGTCGGCATTTAATAATTATTTCATTCAGCCGCCTTAATTAATGCAGGTCGACCCTCATAGCATATTCTATAATCCAATATGCAAGTCGTCCCTCTAAGCATACTTATAACATTTATTTAATCTTTGCCAAGATATAATATTAATAATTATTTGTAATGTTAATATATTTGTCTCAAGGGCACAATATATTAACAGATATCACATTCTTAGGCTGGAAAAGAAGTATTAAAGATATAAAACTTCCATAGTCCATAATATTAGCTTGAATATTTTTGAATTTGATTATGTTTAACTTTTCTTTTTTCATCAATGTTCTGGATCACACTCCATGATCCATTATTAGGATTACATAACAAGAGAAGAGAAATGGAGGGTGAATAGAAAACATTGCTAGCTAAATAGAGGAAGTGATTGAAGTGATGTGAAAACCAAGAAAATCAACAAGGGATCACCAAGAAAAAGAAGCTGTTCCTCTACAAAGGAGGAAAATACTTAACTCCTTCCATCTTCTCCTCGTCATAGCTCTCCGTCTTCCTCTCCTCATGAGTCATCTCTTCCATCTCCATCTCCAACTTTGAAAAGACATTTTCCACCTCCACCTCATGCTCAATCTCATCTGCAAGCATTCACATTTAGGTGAACAACACATATCTTCTCATAGCTCTAATCCAATTTTGACTATCTTTGCTCTTTTCCGCTTCACATTAGTTCTGCTTTGATCAATTATTGAGGTGGGTAAAGCCTCCTTTACTTTTGTTTGTACTAAAACAAGGAGGGCTTCCCTAAGGTGTTGCAATAGATATGCCATAGAAAATAAACACTTACCTTGACACATATCATACGCTTTACAGAGTGCACCCCTATATCGGTTGTTAGTTTGTTCTTATTTGCTGGTTTGAAAAATTGAAGGTTTAGTAGTAGCACCTGATTAAGGAGATGGATTGCCACACTAACTATTTAAAATGCAAAAAAGATAGCTCCTAATGCTGTTTCATGCATTTAAACATGGCAGGAAACAAAACTAATTACAACACAATATTAAATGATGTTTTATTTTGATTGTTCATGTGTGTGTTGGGATGATGGAGAAGATTCAGTTCATGCAAATGGGTGCCTATCTTAATTGGGCAACAAAGTCTAGGATTTTTGTAGAACGTATAATGATTGAAATCAAATGGGATACCTTAATGAATATATACCTGAAGACCAAATCTATCCAAATGCACCTAAGTTACCGATTTGGGTGCGGATATGGATGTAGATGCGGGAATCGGATGTGCAAATTTTTTTTTGGGGGTTTTGGATGCGTTTGGATGCATATATATATATATTATATATATGCAAAGAAATGCAAGAAATATGCAAAATTAAATCATTTGATAATATGATACTTTAGTATTTTACTATTTACCATTGATCAAAGTCTAAAGATATTCAAATTTACAAATATTCAAATTGAAATAAGCTCAATAACTAATAAGCCATATCATATACGTCTATGTTCACGATTCCAATGCAATTTGAATTACAAAATCAAAATTTAGTTCATGATTCAATGCTCATCAATCAAGATTCAAGATTCACTAATCAGATTTAGAATCATAAGGATTCTCAAGAAAATCTGCATCCTCATCATCTCCAACTGCTGCAATTTCAGTATCATTTGAACCCAAAATGGTTCCACTTGCGCTAGATGCACCATGTGTCATGATGTTATCATCATCATCATCATCTATGGTTGTAATAAGATCATGAAATGTTGCATTCAAGTTGGCACACTTAGGGGCTACATCCCAATGCTTGGCTGCCTCTTCCTTGTAGTGATCCTCTTTACGTGACAAAAGACACAAGTTGGTATGAATGTAAACCAAGTCCTCAGCTTTGTTTGAGCCCAACCGGTTACGTTTCACTGAGTGGATAAAGGAGTGTGTACTCCAATTCCGTTCAGCAGTAGAAGAACTTGCAACCTGGACAATGTTCACAAAATTAAACATACAAATGAAAAGCAAATTAAAGAATGTTAAGCACTACATTGTAGAATACAAGTGGCAAACAAAAAACACGAGAAATTTACTTGTGAGAGGATCTTGATTGCAAGAGGTTGTAGATTCTTAAATGGTTGACCATAGAGGTACCACCATGCAATAGCTCCCATGTTGAAGTCATTTTGGTCCTTTATTGCAACTGGACTAAGTTTTTCTCCCAAAGCAAATAAGCCTAATTCTAGCCTAAATTTTTTATGCATTTCATCATCTTGGAAGAGTCTTGCAAAAGCTTTGTAGCACCCATTAGCAACTTCTTCATCTGCATATGGTACTACTCTATTTGGCATAGCAAGTACTTCCTCACTATAGTACCTTGGAGATAGGGCATATGCAAGGAGGTGCAATGGGGTAGTCATCTTTTCTGAATGATGATGAATGATTGTTTCCAGCTTATTGAATAAGGCTTTACATTGTATGGGGTCATTCTCATGTGTTTGTATGGAAAGTTTTACCTTCTCTACCATTGTGTCCATGCCATCATAGACATCCCCCAAACAAGGTTTATTTGTATCAGCAAAGTGGAGCATAGTCATGATAGGCCCCATGAAATCAAATACAAATTGCACACAAGCCCACCAACTGCCATCCAAGATCAATGCCTTGACCTTTTGGGCCCTCTTTGAATTCAAAGCCTTCCATATACCCCACTGGCTAGAAATAACCATTTGGCTTAATGCACCTTGCACCTTGACAAGTCATTCCATAACAATAGTATGAGACGCAAGTCGGGTCTTACTAACCTAGGCAAGTTAATAACAATATTTCAATAAATATTAAGCAAAGTTATATACAATTTGATAATTGAACATGACATAAAATTTATTCAAGTTAAATAAATAAATTAAATCTAGTAATTACAATTTACCTTCAACAACCCCAATTTGGAGAATGGTCTAAATATCGATTGTGACATGTGATGGTTCATCACAAACATCTGTATCTCCTCCCCCTCTTGGTATATTTGCTTCACCTAATCTATTTGACTGCCAATTTGTTGCATGACCAAGTTTAGGGAGTGTACGGTGCATGGTGTCCAAAAAATATGGTCATACTGGCCCTCAACCAAAGCATCTGCACCCCTACAATTTTTGGCATTGTCTGTAATCACCTGTACCACATTCTCACTACCCACCATCTTCGAGAAATAAATTTCCCTATGCAACTCATCTAGTAGCTTGTCAATCCTGGGAATGGGGTACCTGTTCTTGATGGTCCTCTTATTCAGTGCACGGTAATCAATACACATGCGAAGAATGCCATTCTTCTTCTTCACCAAAACTACTGAAGAAGCGAAGGGGCTAGAACTGGGTCTGATGTGCCCCATGTCTAAGAGCTCCTTAATCGTCCTCTCAATTTCCTCCTTGTAGTGCCTGGGATGACGATAAGGAGTGGTGATTACGGGCTTGGCCCCCTCCTCCAACTCGATGATGTGCTCGAAGCCCCTGTTTGGAGGTATACCTGGAGGGATGTCCTCAAAAACCTGCTTGTTCTTATCAAGCACATCCTCTATGTCTGTGTGAATTTGCTGCCCTGAATCCAGCGAGGGTCTAGAGGATATAAAGCACTAGGCTGCCCACTCCATATTGCTGTGTCTGATGATGGCCTCCATCCTGTGAGCTGAAATCACTTGTGATTCACTGTTTGTCATGGCCTTAAGCTTAATCAACTGATCACCCTGCATAAACTCTAACTGTTTCAGCTGATGATCAATGGTGCATCTCCCTAGGGTCTGTAGCCATTGCATGCCTAATATGGCATCAAGACTGTCCAAGTCAATGACATAGAAATCAGCCTCTAGGAGATAATTCCCAAAGTGAATTTGGAGTCCTGAAATCCTCCCCGTGCAACTCAACAAATCTCCCCCGGCCACCCTTACCTCAAACTCTGAAATGCTGTCTATCTGGAGTCCTCTCTTAGAAACTAAACCAACGCTGACAAAATTATGCATTGCACCTGTGTCTAGAAGACAAATGATATGCTGTCCTCTAACCACTCCCTTGAGGCGAAAAGAGTGACAAGCGGGGATACCCGAGAGGGATGCTAAAGTAATAGGGGGCTGCCCATGGTGAATCTCCCTCTTCTTCCCTTCTTCCCTTTTGCTGAATGCTTGTCTTGGGCCTCCTCATCGCTGTCCCCATCATCGCTGCCCTCCTGCTGCTCACACTCATCATCAGAAACCACCTCAATGTAGTGTATCTTGCCTTTTCCAAGGCACTTGTGGTCTGGAGCCCAAGGCTCTCTGCATGTGAAGCACAACTTCGTTCTTCTCAACTCATTCCTTGTCTCGAAGTCAAGTCTAGGAGGTGTGCTCTTATTCTGATTTTTATTTTTCTGAAATGAAGAAGATCCCTTGAAGGTTTTCTTTGGTGGCTGTAGGATGGAAGATGGTGAATCCAAATCATGCGCTAACTTAATAGTGTCATCCAGTGTGCTCGGTTTGAGGACTCTAACCAATCCTCTAAATCTGTCCTATAGGCCCTCAATAAACAGCATTACCTTCCTCTTCTCTGCCATATCCGGGACCATTATGGATATCCTCTGAAACTCATCAATGTAGTGGTCCAAAGACCCACTCTGTCTCAGCTAGGCTAACTCCCTGTAGTAGACCTCAATGTCCTTCCTGTCAAAACGAGTGATCAATTTAGTGCCGAAGATGTCGTAGGATGTGATCAACCCATGATTCTGAGTGACAAGGCCATGATGCCACCAATCATATGCTGCACCCTCTAAATGCATGGTTGCGAACTTAATCGTTTTCGTCTCTGACATGGGTTTAAGTGTCAGGAAGGTGTCTAGCTTGTGAATCTAAGCTCTCGCGGATGTCCTACCGCTGCCATCAAAAGAAGGGAGGGTCAATTTATTCATCGCATGTTTTAGATCCCTGTTTTGACCCCTGAGTCTCCTATCCTACTGTGCTTTGCCAAAATCCCTCTTTTGTGCCATGTACTGAACAAAGGTCAAGTCAGCCTTGACTCTATCAAGTAGCATATCCCACTCATCGTGTGCGGCTAAAACATTATTCGGAAGTTTGGCTGCTGCCTCAGGCTGAGCTACCTCTTCTTCTGCATTGTTCTTTGTGAACGTAGGCATAAGAGGCCTATTTGTAGTACGAGTGCCTGCTCTAGCAGCTTTGGGTGACCCTGCTACGCTACTACCACCACTGTGATGGCTCATGGGCCTCCTGGGTGTCACTGTCAACTGCTGGATAACCCTTGTGAGCTGATGTAACTCATCGCCGATGTGATCTTGTCCCTCACGAATAGCTCTCATTGTTTCTTTGACCTCTCTATCTTCTTCTGCCATGCCTGTACCCCGAGTGGCCTGTTCAAAAACAATTTCCTCGTCTGCCTCGATATGACTGTCCTCTATATGAACCTGTACTGACGGTTCTGGCTGTCCCTATTCAGCCCTGTTGTGTCTAAAATTATATTCCCTGTGTCTGCTATGCAGGCCTGGACAACATTACCATAAGTTGTAAATAATCCCACTAGGCTAGCAAGATTGCTGGTTCTGATACCACTGTAATATTCTAAGCCAAGCTCAGTTGAGGATTTTCTGTTCAACTCTGATTAAGTGTGCTTATGTAGATATATTTTGATGCAACTTGTTTAGTACGTGAGTTTTTGTTCAAGTTGAGGTTGTTCAAAACATACGAGTTTCACTACCAAACTACCATTGTTGGTTATGAGTTTAGGTGTTTGAGAAAGGAAAAATTCTTACAAACATGATATAAATGCGTATTCCACTTTGTATCACAGAGATTTCAGTAAATAATGATATGACACAATAGTAAATGATTTCAAAACCATTTAATCTTCAACCATTAAAATTAATTACAACATAAGTTCTGAATGAATACCAACCGACATTGAGATGGCAGCATGACCACCCGAGAATGACCTTATGCCAACTGATAAATGGGAGTGTGCACAAGTTCGAAGTTGTGTAGCCGCTCACGGAAGTGCTGTAGGCCCGAACATGATTGGTGTTCACTAATGCCGTGTCCAAGACGTGTGCCCAGTGTGCAAGCCGACGCGTGACTCTTGCTACCCGACCCAATACGGGCTCTCTGTTGATGCTGTTTAGAGGCTAGCACAAGCGGTGTGAGGAATGCCAACTTGCAGTGACTCTGGGTGACTGTGGGTGACAACAATCTTAATACTAAACTGCCCTTCCCTGCTCGTAATGGCCACAACAGGTTCCAAGACGCGCGAGATAGCTAACGCGACAGCTGTAGGAGTATGGCGGATACCTCTGGCTTCAAACAGTCAAGGTTAGACTGCTGACAATGTGCTGAAGGTGAGTTGGGGTCTCTCCTTTCGCATAGAGACTAGAACGGATGGGGGACTGCCGTCCAGTCTTGAAGAATATCGTTTCCAATGCAACGGTGTCTCCTTTACTACTGTGAATGCTAGACTCAGTTCGGTATTCATAAAATAATTGCAGATGCTGTTAATGAGTCCCTTCTTTGACTAATTTCTAGAGAATCACTGAACCTTTCAAATGTTGAATATGTTGTTCAAATGCTAGCATACAACTGATCCTTTCCTACTATGAAAATTCTGGAGATGATATGTTCTTCTTACCAGTCCAATGGAGTTCAATGTGGAAATCTGAATGATCCCACCTTGAAGAGAAGCTGGGGCTACGTCCAATCTCTTCACAAATTCCTAAGGGTTTGTGTCCTTGGGAATAACCAGTCACAAAGTAACCATGTTTCTTTTTCTTGTTTTATATTATCTCATGGTGCTTTTCCTGAGGTGTACCTTTTTCTTTTATAACCTCAAAGTGAGGGAAAGCATACAAAACTAAGCCATGTGAGATAAAAGTTCACTTAAGTCACTTTTATAAGATAAAGTAACTTTATAAAATAAAGTGATTTTATAATATCACTTTATAAAATAAAGTGATTAGACTTAAGAAACAGAGCCTAGATAAAAAATATTTGCCCAAGTAAATCAATGACTGGCTGGCATCCTTTGAAAAGAAGTCGTTAGCCTATCCAGATGGATAGATAGACTAACCAGGAATCGAAATGGCCTATTGTTGGGAAGGGGACATTACATTGGTACAACCAACACATTGTACTTGACAAGTGTGGAATTTGCACTTGCCATGTACAACGCTGTACTTCACTAGTGTGGATTTTGCACTTGTCAAGTACAAGTATACTTATTTCCACCCCCCTTTCAAAATTGCCAGCCTATATGGAGTCAAAACAAGTCAATTATGATGTAGTCTGCCCACCCTCTTGAACTTGGTTTTCTTAAACAATTTCATGATGAAATAATTTAAATAGGCTAGAATTGGGAATTTTCAACTCTTTGATTTTATAATTTCAAGAAAAAATGCAAAATTTACAAAGAGTTTCATATCTAATTCTTGGATTTAATACAATTACCTCTTTTATTTTGCAAGGTGGCCATGGAAGAGGGAGATGCTTGGAGAACAAAGGAGTTGTGGCAAGATCAAGCTCGAGGCTTTAAACAAGGTGAAGGTGCAAGTTCAAAGTTGAAGATCAAGGTGGAAATGCAATACTCAATGGCAACAAGAAGATGAAATCAAAGAATCAAGGCTACAAGTAAAGAAGAATTATCATCATTATCATCAACTTGAATTCACTCTGGGAATCCAAGTTCAATTGGATCGAGTAGAACAATCCAAGTGCTTGAAAGGATTCACCACTTCGAGGAGATTATTGCCAAGAAATCAAGATTCTAAGAAAACAAGTTATACAAAAGGAATATCAAGGCAAAGATCGAGGTAAAGGCATCAAGAAATATTTTAAGTGCAAGATTCAAGAACGTGGCAATGATAAGGTTTCCAAGAGTAGAAGAAATCCTCGAGAGGAAACAACTTGGGCAGCCACAATCAATCAAAGGATTGATAATGTTTAGTATCAAGAGATATTTCTCTTATCACCAAGAAATCAATCAATTTATGAGATAAGCATGCTGAGGTGGCACCTAATTATCCTCCGCCAATTAGAAAATTCTAGATGCACTTATCCAAGAATATCCAATCAAAACATGCCAAGTGTACTTGTGGAGTCCACTCAAGGCTTCTACTTAACCTATTTCTGATTGGTCTACGAAATCATTCTAATTTTCTCATTGGCCCACAAGGTGGTGCCTTCATGTAATTGGTCAAGCATTTAATGCTTGTAGCTATTAGTTGGATTAGGGCTTTGTTGGCTAAATCTTGACCCTTGATTTTGAATTGATCTTGGCCATTCATTGTAATTGAACAACTATAAAAGGCCAAGGCTTTATCATTTGTAACTCATTAGATTGAGAGATGAGATTAGATTAGAGATTAGTTTAGATTAGCTAAGGGAGAGACTTGTTGAAATTTTTGCCATAATGCTATCAAAGTAATTGCTAATTCATTGTTGGTCTTCATGGTGGATTACTTGCGTTTCTTTGGAGTATTGCATGGTTTCTACATTTCCTCACTTAGATTAGGATTTTATTTTATGTAGTTTAGAAGTTGTGTTAAGTTGAATGAAAGATATTTTGGATGCCTCTTTGTTGAACTTGCTTAGACCAAACCTCTAGTTGCTACCTGATTGTAAGTTTTCCTTTGTTGTCGGTATATTTTGTATGTACGGGTGTTGTGTAATAAACTTATGTTAATCTCGGCAGTTAGTACCGAGAGTGTGAACCGTTACGACGTGACGTTTCGGTGGTGTCTCTTCGGAGGTTATATGTACACATTGCTTTGAGTGTGAATGACATGATTTGGTTTTCTGAGTACTTTATGTTTACCGAATCGCAATACTTTCCTGTGTTCATGTTTATCAGTTAATGTGTGTTTATGCAACTATTCTTGTTGACCCGAGAGGGAAAACATCTGGCGCCGTTGCCTAGACATACCCGGATGGCGAGTAGGCATAATGGGCTTACCCGTTAGTGCGATAAACCCAGAAGCCCGTACCGAGTTGTACGACGGAGAGGATAATCTGGCACGTGACTTCCGAATTTTGTTTCAAGTAGCTCTTGAAACTCACGTTCGAAGGGAGGCAACGAACGGAGACGTCCTTGCAGGCGTAGTGTGGGACGCGATTGGGGCGAACCCTGCAGCGAATCGGTTGTTGAACCAACTTCCACGGTTGTTGGCACAAGCAGCACTCGCACGACGTATTCGGCAAGAGGAAATTGACCGTGAGGACCGCCACCAGGAGATCCTCCGTGCATTCCACGCCCGAGAGCATCTTCGTCGCCGTCGAGAGGAAGGAAATGACAAACAGTAAAGTTGTTGAAGTTTGAAACGAAGGGGAACGGAACACAAAAATTCCATTGTAGTTCAATTGAGAATGTTGTAAAGCAACATGAATTAATAAAAAATAAGTGTTCTTTTTGATTGAGCAATGTGTATAGTTTGTCTTGATGCCCAATAATTTAAATAAAGATCGAAATAAGAAAGTGATAGATGACGAAGGGGAAGCCGCACAGAAGGCTTTGATATCCGCGCAGCAACGTGAACGTCGGTGTAGGCTCAGGCAACTTGCCAAAGACCAGATTGCCAGAGGGTTGCCCGAAGGGGACCTCGGAAGTGGTACGGAGGGTGCAGAAGCCGAAGAAGAGTTCACTTCTCCGGAACGGAGAGTGCGGAGTCGGGAAGAGTTACTTGAGGAGACATGGGCGAGAAGAGCCTTTCTCCAAGAGGAGAGAGTACGGTTTGAGGTGGGTCTCCGTACACCAAGCGCGGAGAACCAAACCGGCGGAGAGGGTGATACTGCAGAGGGTGGCACGAGCACACCAGCAGACCCTTCGTTGGAACCGAGAACCCCACACGGTACGGTGCCAGGAGAAGGGCAAGTACCACCAGCCCAGCAACTATCGCAAGGACAAGTACCACAAGTCCAGACTACCCATAGCACTCAGGGAGGTGTGGGCACGAGTGGTATCGGTGCACCGCCTCCACCGCGGCCAACCATGGCAGTGAATAAGCAGAAGTTACCGAAATTTACGGGGCAATCCAAGGAGGATCCAGTTCGGCACTGTCGAACGTGTGAAACGATATGGACTGCACACGGGGTAACTGACGAGAACGAATGGATCCGTCAGTTCCCTGCAACACTGCGAGAGGGTGCCATTGATTGGTACTCGGACGTTGACAAGACAAGGCTCACGACATGGGACGATGTCAAAAAGGCCTTCCAGACAGAGTTCCAATTGTTACGGGATGATAATGAAATATTGGCGGAGATCTACAACACGAAGCAAGCCAAGAATGAGTCTGTCCGTGCGTACGGCCGACAACTCAAAGAACTCATTGGAAAAATGGAGTCGGCCCCAGCGGATGAATTGAAAAAGAGATGGTTCGTGGAGGGACTCAAAACATCCCTCCGAAAGAAAATGAAGATAGTACCGCCTACTTCGTATAGTAATACATATAACCGAGCAATGGATCTCGAGAGCGAATGTAAGACCTCGAAGAAGACAAGGTCATCTTCTGATGATGATTCAGAGACGGAAAGTAGTGAGGACGGGTCGAGCAAGAAAGTGCTTGCATTGCAAAAAGACCTTGAGAGGATGATGCGAGAACTTAAAGCCGCCAAAGGAAGTGCTAGCAAAGCCGAAGAAGATACAGTGTGGTGTACGGACTGCAAGGAGGCAGGCCACACAAAAGGGTCTTGTCCGAAAAAAGCTTTTTGTGATATCTGCCAAATCGTAGGACATCCCCTTAAAGAATGTCCCTATAACTTGAGGGCAAGAGGCCAACAAGTACTCTATGCACAGGAGCAACCTTCCACGTCTGGTACGGGTGGACAACAGAATGCTGCATCATCTGGCGGATATAAAAATAACCGCCGGGGAGGCCGAGGCAACAATGAGAATAAGCCCCGGATCCAATATGATGCCAAGGGAAGACCCATGATACAATGTCGGAGTTGTAATCAGTGGGGTCACTATGCTCGTGATTGTCAGACGGAGCCCGCGACTCCGCAGAAGTTGTGTCAGTGGTGCGGACCGGGCGACCATGAGGACGCTAATTGTCCAAAGCCCGGCTGTAACATCCTGGAGTTGGAATGTAGAGGTACTGAGAAGGTCCTGACAGTCACCCGTGCCCAAGCCAAAAAGGCCACGTACCCACACCCTCTGACGGAGAAACAGAGGGTACTGCAAGCGAGGGCCGAGATCGAAAAAGAGATACAGGACCAGAAGGAACCTGCCGACGCCGGCACTTCTCACCGAGAATTGGCGGAGCAAAGTATACTACGGCAGATACTGCAAATGGAAATACCCGTGAAGGTCAAGGACCTGTTGGAGACCATGCCACACCTAAAAATAGCTCTATTCCTAGGGCCTAACACGCCACCTACGACGGTGGAACGAACGGAGATCCTAGGCGGCTGTGCAGCCGACCCGATGACGTTATCAATAAACCATGGACGGAACCCGACAGTAGTAGAAATGGGTATCCTGGGTAAAATCCTCACGAACACCATCGTTGACAGAGGGTCGGGCGTCAATGTCCTTCCGGAGGAAACTTGGAAGAGTTTGGGGAAACCGATGCTGTGGCCACCAACCTTCAATCTGTTAGGGGCCGACCAGCACGGTATTAAACCACTCGGTATGCTGATGGCACAGCAGGTGACTATCGGAACCCAGCCTTTCACCTTAGACTTTGTCGTAATCCCTCTCAAGCAAAAGGGGTATGACGCTATATTGGGTAGAGGGTGGTTGGTGACAGCCCGAGCCAATCACAACTGGAAGAAGAACACCCTCGCATTCGAGAAAGGGGGGAGGAAATTTGTGGTAGACCTCGCCACACAAATGGTTGGAGAGGAAATGGCGTCCGACTCAGACTCCGATGGTGGCGGGATGGATGGAGAGGAAGAAACTATGGAACCGAACGATGAAGGGGTACTTGAGATAGAAGGAGATACGGATTCACTAGATGGTCTCTTTCACTGGCAAATGCGTGACTACGAGGTATTTCAGCCATCGTGCAATATACTGGAGATCGGGAATGAGTTCCCTACGGAAGAAAACACGAACGAGTTCCCTCCGGAGTACACAGAATATACAGAGGGGGAAGCCCAGATGAGAGTAAGTCTGGCCCACGTGTTCTCGGAGGGAGAACCTATCCAATACAAAGAGGCAAAACTGGAAACAATAAATCTCGGGGACGAGCAGAATCCCAAGACTATCCTGGTGGGAGATGACTGGGATCCCGTGTTAAAAACGGCAGCCTTCAAAATATTCACAGAGTATAAGGACGTGTTTGCCTGGAATTATAAAGACCTGAAGGGCGTACCTCCGGAGCTCTGCGTGCACCGCATCCCTTTGGTTCCTGGAGCCCAACCTGTGCGGAAGAGGCCGTACAGGATGAACAAAAACTATGCTGCAAGGGTGGAGACCGAGATTGCGCGGATGCTGGACGCGGGGATAATTTTCCGAGTAGACACAAGTGAGTGGGTGTCACCAATCGTGATATCTCAGAAGAAAGAGGCTAACCAAATCCGCATCTGCGTAGACTTTAGGTGTCTCAATGCGGTGACCATTAAGGATCCCTTCCCGATACCCTTCACAAACAGCATACTCGAGGAGGTGGCAGGCCATGAGATCTATTCCTTCATGGACGGGTTTTCAGGATATAACCAGATATACATTGCAGAGGAGGACAAGCTAAAAACCACCTTTGTAGTGGAAGATGGTGTGTACGCCTACAACCGGATGCCCTTCGGCCTGTGTAATGCACCTGCAACTTTTCAGAGAATCATCCTGCACATCTTTGACAAGATGTCGAGAGGGAATTTTAAAGCATTTCTGGATGACTGGTCCATTTTCAGTAGCCAAGACAAACACGTTGTAGCACTCGGAGAGTGCATGGAGCGGTGCCGGAAGGCACGTCTGGCACTCAACCCGAAGAAGTGTCGTTTCATGGTACCGTAGGGGAAGCTGCTCGGACACATCGTTTGTAAGGAATGGTTGAAGACGGACCCCGACAAGGTCCAGGTGATAATTGAAATGGAGGCTCCCAGTGACGTAACCGGTGTCAAGTCATTCTTGGGCCATATCGGGTACTACCGACGGTTCATAAAGAATTTTTCCCGGATTTCATACCCGATGGATAAACTTATGAAGAAAGGGGAGCCGTTCCTCTGGGCGAAGGAGCAAGGGGAGGCATTCGAGGACTTAAAAATGAGACTGTTGGCAGCCCCCATCTTGGCATTTCCAAACTGGGACAGAGAGTTCCATGTTCATGTGGATGCGTCAAACTATGCCATCGGGGCCACCCTGGCACAAGAAGGCGAACATGGGCTGGATCACCCAATCTATTTTGCAAGTCGGTTACTCTCGAGGGCAGAGAGGAACTACAGCACTACAGAGCGAGAGGCTCTCGGAATGGTCTACTCGGTTCAGAAGTTTCGGCACTACCTATTGGCGACGCCGTTTACTTTCTTCGTGGACCACCAGGCTTTGATGTACCTGGTTAACAAGCCCATCATTCAGGGAAGGGTGAGCAGGTGGTTGCTGCTCCTTCAAGAATTCACCTTCAGAATTGTTGTACGGCCAGGACGTAGTCATGTGATTGCGGACCAATTGTCCCGAATTAAGTCCGGCGAGCCTCCAGTAGGAATAAACGATGACTTTTCAGATACTCACCTGTTTCACATCACCGTACTACCGAAGTGGTACACAAGTATCGGTGAGTACCTGTCCACGGCTCGATTTCCATAAGGAATGCTCTCCGGAGAGCGTAGAAAATTGGTTCTGAGGAGCAGAACCTTCCAGCTTTTCAATGGACTGCTGTACAAAATGGGTCCAGATCAAATATTGAGGCGTTGCGTAATGGAGGAAGAGGTTTCGAGAGTGTTGAAGGAAGCTCATGAGGGACCTGCCGGAGGGCATATGGGCCCCGACACCACCGCCAGAAAAGTCTTGTTGGCAGGCTTATGGTGGCCGACGGTGTACAACGATGCCAGGGAGTGGGTCGTCGGCTGTGACACATGCTAGCGGGCAGGGAGACCTCTCAAACGAGACTACATGCCACTTAACCCCTCTCATGCACAGGAATTGTTTGAACGGTGGGGACTGGATTTTGTGGGGCCTTTGAAGCCCAGCTGCGCTCGACGCTGTCGGTACATTGTTGTGGCAACAGAGTATCTGACCAAGTGGGTGGAAGCACGAGCACTAACGGATAACTCTGCTCTAAGTACAGCGAAGTTTATTTATGAGCACATAATAACGCGGTACGACATTCCACTGCAGTTGACGAGTGATAGAGGTGGACATTTTGTCAACCATGTGATCAAGCTACTGACGACAGAGTTCAAAATTTTTCACACACTCTCGAGCCCGTACTACCCTCGAGCGAATGGTCAGGCAGAGGCGACTAATAAGATCCTGATTGGAGTCATTTACAAATCCTGCGGCGTTGAGGGCGAGGATTGGGAAGAAAGGCTACCCTCGGTACTATGGGCCTATCGAACATCTTACAAGGTGACCACCGGGCAGACACCGTTCCAACTCATGTACGGACAGGAGGCCGTGGTACCGGTAGAATTCATGGTTCCTAGCCTGCGGATTGCAATTGAGAATAAATTGGGAGATATGGAGAGTCTGAGGGAACGACTCTATCTCTTAAATAAGTTGGACGAAAAACGGGCTTTGGCACAATGGGCCACTGAAGCGACGCAGCAACGGAGGAAGGTTTGGCACGATAAGCATATCCGACGAATGCAATTTATACCGGGCCAATTGGTTCTAAAATACAACGGCCGAAATAAAATCAAGCCTGGAAAGTTCAAAGTGAAATGGATAGGCCCTTACAAGGTTCGGGAGGTGGCTGCAAACGGGTCCGTAAAGCTGTGGACCCTCGACGGACGGGAAATTCCGGATGCGGTGAACGGCTCGAAATTGAAGGTGTATCACGAACGGCCGATGACATCACTGCGAGGACCAAGTACTTAGAAAAAATTTTTATAAAAAAAAATAAAAAATTATAAATAAATTTAAAATTAAAAAAAAAGAAAAAGAAAAAGAAAAAGAGAAATTTTTTTTTTTTTTAATAAAAAGCAATATCGTACGGCACCGTACGGATCTATAAAGCACTGTACGACACCGTACGATGAAAAGGGCACGGCGACAGGGAAGTACGGTACTGTACTGAAGCATTATTGTGGTCGATACATTTACAAGTATTGTACGGCACCGTACGGAAAAGTGACGACATACAAGCTGAAACAAAAGAAATAAAGGTATTGTACGGAACCGTACAAGGCGAGGACTGCAAGCAAAGCACCGCACGGTGGATCAGTGTACGGATTGTACTGGCCGTACCGCATCCAGACGCAGCACGGGAAGGAGGCATAGTGTACAGTCATCATATTGCAAAGTATGAATACCAAGTCATATGGTAGCTGACGCACAACATAAGGGCATTTGTACGGCATGGTTGGAGGAGGTGTGAGGATTCAGTACAGCATTGGGATGTGTGAAGGGAAAGCATGAAGGAAGAAATTCATATGGTATAAAAAAAAAAAAAGACGACAAAACAAAGCAGCTCATATTGAAGAACGAATGTTACCGAAGGGAAGGGCATGAGCAGGAAGTAAGGGAAACATAAGCGGTTTGCGGAAAAGAGCATGGGAGCAGACGAAATTCACAAAAATAGGGTGTTTCATAGACTTTGAAGGTTCTAAATTGGCCTTGGCGGCGGGGGCGCTGCCCCTCGACCCCGCCCTGTACCACGACAGGGAGCGCGCCTGGGGCTCTGCCCCAGGACCCTGCGGGGGCGCTGCCCCTCGACCCCGCTGGGGGCATTGCCCCCTAGACCCCCAGTCGGTTTAGTTATCAACCCTTGGAGAGTGTGACCAGTTGATGAGACCCGGAGCTGCTACATATTTGCATTGGCTGAAGGAAGTTGATTTGTACGGTAAGAGGAGGAATTTAAAAAAAAGAAAACAAAAACGGTTAAGACCATTATTGTTGGACACTGCATAGTAGTATGGGATCACGACAGCATAGTACTTGGAGACAGAAATTACAGGTTTCAAAACCAGCCAGTAGCAGCAGAGGACTGAGGGTTTCACAGTCTAGAGTCCGCATTGCTAGTAGCATGGATACTGCCAGAAAGCACCGTCCACACGTACAGCAACCACAAGCACAAAAGGAAGAGATTACTTGGAAAACTGTGACATTCGAGGGTTTGAGTGGAGTGGAGTGCCGAACATGGTGGGATAACACTCCAGACGCACATTTTTTGAAGGGACAGCTTCGAAGAGCAGTACACTGGGCAATTCAGATGCCTTTGCCCTCCATTAGAGAGTACGAGGGACCTCTCCGAGGCATGATTGATACATTCGATCGGGATAGCCGGCGTAGCACTCTGAAGTATTGTGGCACTGAGATACAGATTTCATTTTCTGCCCAGGAGATATCGAGGGTTTTTGGCATACCTGGCATGCACGGGAAGAAAATAGATTTAAAGCCCAGGAAACTGTCCCGCGAAGAAAAGGAAAAGTACATTAAGCTGGTTTCCAGAAACCTGTCTCAGAGTGAGTTGGAGTCATTGGCTGGCGCTTCTTCAAAGAATCGGGGAATCAAGAAATCATTTGTGGCTCCCGGAGAGTGGCGGTGTTTGATGGACATCGTGAAGAGCAGGTTGACCGGGGCTAGTAGGGCCTCCGACATTGCCCTTACACATCTCATTTTCATGAACGGGATTCGTAATGGTACGGTGTACGATTGGGCTTCAGTTATGGCGGAGAGGTTGTATGAGTTCATGGCTCTACAGCATCGGACATTTTACATGCCCCATATTGCCATCGGGTTGTTCCTGAATGCTGCCCGAGAGCAGATTCTAGCAGAGAAGCTGAGGCCACAGCCAGTTGATATTGCTACGGGAGAGCCTCTTATCTTTCATTGGCGTCACTTGGATGTTGGCGGAGTACAGATAGGGTCAAAGAGGAAGCGCCAAGTCCTCTCAGAGTCGGAAGGGGAGAATGTGGACAGGGGCCGAGAGGAGTCGAGTGAAGACTTGGAGGAGGAGGAGGAAGGCAGCGAGAGTGTTGCAGTGGGAGACTCTGACACTCTCGATACAGAGGTACCATCTGAAAGTGCATTTGCTCCAACTCCACCGTCTGAGAGTGCACCACCTCTTGTACTATTCACGCCACCAGTACCCTCGGCGACTGTTGCAGCGGGGACCTCTGTACCGTTCGGTACCACATTGGAGGCTGTACCCATGCCACGGTTCGGAGAACTCCGGCCCCCTGTTGTGCTACACCCGGCGGGTCAGGCTTCCGAGCCACCTACAGCTCAGCCAACCGACCCAGGACAGACTAGCACAGACTAGAAGTTGTGTTAAGTTGAATGAAAGATATTTTGGATGCCTCTTTGTTGAACTTGCTTAGACCAAACCTCTAGTTGCTACCTGATTGTAAGTTTTCCTTGTGTGGTTGAATGACATATTAATGAGCTTTACTTTGATTATTGTTTGCACATTGACATGCATTGATGGATGGTGTTAATGGAAGGGTAATAGTTTGAACATCTTACATCTACCTTGGGAGATCGCACTAGCTTAGTTGATGTCAATGGCATTCATTATCTCTTACATTCTAGGAGTAGAATAGTTTTCTAAATCCTTTCCCTTTGTAATTTGTTTGGTTGGAAGTATTTGAAGTGGTTGATATCCATTGAATGCACAATGTAAATCCCTTTGCGATACCTAGCATATCACATCATTACAACTTAGTGAAAGTCCACTTTAAGAAGGAACCTTGGGGTTGTCTCATTTGATTAGACAATCCATATACATTGTTTAGCATATGAGCATTTTTATTCAAGAGAGAGTTGGAGATTTGGTGTTTCCTTTGGAATGCTAAGTATTCGATTCTGCATGTTGTAGTGGCATAAAACTTACATCAACAGGTACCAAAACATTACCATAAACAATAATAGAAAGAAAATATAATCACAACAATATGGTAGAAAGATCTTTCTTTTTATTTCCAGAGTGTAAGGTATGCAATATGACAATTTTGGCTTCTGATAGGAAGTAATTACATATATAGTGCCAGACAGGTGGTTAAGGGTACCACTCGTCGACAAGTGCCCAAAACTGATTGGAAGTAGAATAACATTACACAGCCAAATAATTATTCACTAACTTCAAATGTTTATTTTTAAGTGCGGCAACACTGCTGTCTATACCATTACCATCAATTCAATAAGCAATCCTATGATCTGCAACCTCCCTGACTTCTTTTTCGAAGGCCTTGGCCAGTTGGCCTTTTTTTTTCATGAAACTGAAACATTCTCTTCTTCAGAAGATGGTGGCATTGTCATTAAAGGATGTGGGCCAGCCGATTGTGAGAAGCCACTAGGAGGTTTCGACAATCTTGTCTTGGCAAGAGAATGTGTAAGAGCCTTTGATCTATTACTTGTCATGTTGACATCCTCTTGTTCTTTAATATAAGCCAATATTTGTTTCTTTGTCAACCTTTTTTTATTGGGCATAGGAAAATTGTTATTCTTTGACAATGAATGGCATAGAAGTGAGATTTCACTCGAAAATATGAGCTCTTTTACACTTTTCTCATTGGCTACGATGTTGAAAAATCCCTACCACCAAGAAGTTGTTTAGTCATTGTATGTCATCAAAGAGACAACACTACCTCCAATTTAAAAAAACTCTTTGCATTTCAGGCAACTGACCCAGAACTTTCAGTCATTCTGTATGAACCTAAAATAAAAAACATGACAAATTAACAACAGTACAATTGAAAAAAAAGCATTATAATTCCTTGTTATGCATACAAGTTCAAAAATGCGTTCAAAACTTTAAAAAAATTTGAAAAAATTATTGAAAGCTTGAAAAAAAAAGAATCCTCCTTGTGCAGCGATTCCTAATCTTTTGGTGTAATTCCCTTGTAGTCCTCGCCTTCGAAAAAAATGAAGCAACCTTGAAAATCCAACAATGGCAGCTTGGAGGAAAAAAAATGCTCTTCTTGGTGTTTTGTGTTTGTCGAATGACTTAAAGACCAAAAATATCCTCACTTTAGGCTGAATGGAGGCGTTGGGGGTGTGTTTCATTAAAAAACATATATGCTTTTTGAATTGCAAAAATGATTTTTTAGGCACCCTCAAGCACAGGTAGGCGTGGGTCCATTCGGGTATGCCAAGGGTATCGCTTGGGAACCTGGGTTCCCTATGGATCCTTCTATGGAACCAGGACTGAACTTGTACACAGACCAAACTGGTACGCAGACCCAGCCCAAAACAGGCTTACCCAATAACTTGTTTTATTTATATGCTTTGGGACTAGGATATGTGATTCTTGAGTTTTGTATATAGAAGCTATTGTAGTTTACCTGACAACTTATAGTATTTTACTTTTAGTTAGTTGCGTCTAACTCTGTCATAAGATTTAACTATTCTGCACTGCTTCTTATTGCAGGAGAGGTCAGAATACTGGCACACAATGATAAAGGTTTGCTCTGCAGTTGTTTTAGAGGTATCATGATCTTTTATCATTTTTAAGTCTTGTTTCAAGCAGTGGATTTTGAGTCTGACTCATACTATGTTTATATTTTATGAGGGAGAGCAATGCTATTTTACAAAATATTTGCTTTTAATATGTATGGATAATGGTCTGTTTGTGTTTTGTTTATAACTTTTATCTTTAGCATGTTATGCTAGTCTAGGATGTATTTGTTTTGTATGGCTTTTTTGGGGGGCATCTATTCTTTATATCTGTTGTAACTGCCTTAGACGTTTTTGCTAAGGTATTGTACACAATGTTTTAAGCAGTTAACTTGGTAGCATCTGGGTGATTCTTGGATGCTGGTATTTATTCTTTTTTTTTTCTCTGCAAGACAAATGCACATATACATTTATTTGATGTTTAACCATTTTGCATTTAGAGGGATTCTTAATTCAAAGAAGATGCATTTTGAGATTTTTTTTTTATTCTCAAATGCCTCTCAATGTGCTTTTTTATGCTGTTTCAATATATAACTTTGATGTCTAGTCCAAATTCAAATTATGGCTGCATTTATTTTCAGGGCATCAAGATTATTGCTCTGGATTTTCCAGAAAGAAATACACAATCAAAAGCAGATTAACAAAGCCACAACCTATTCGTCTAAATGTGGTGTGGAAGAAGAATTCTGTATTGAAAGCTAGATGCCAATCAGCAGATACAGTCACAATTGACAATGCAACAGGTCTTTTTTGACATCCTCACTATCCTAATGGTGTATAGAAAGCTTCATAATGTGTGACTATAGTAATTTTAACACTTGTAATTGGATTCATAGAATATTCTTGGTTATGTCTGGCCTGAATTATGGGTTGCTTTTAAGACTAATTTTTTTGGAAAAGACAGTTTTCGAGTAAAGGAAAAACTCTATGAATTTACGCTACAAGTCTATGAGAAGATGCAAAATGCATAAACATAAATAGAAGAACAAAGAAGTATGTGTTGGAGACAATGATATTGATTACAGTGCTATTTCTTCACCATAGTTTTAATCTCTTGTCAATTATATAAATACTTGCTGAGGATTTGAAAAGCATTTGGCTTCAATTGCTCTGTAAAGACAATGTACAGTCATTTGAAATTGAGGTCATCCCAGGGTTTTTCAATATAGTGATTGGAGAAATATTACATAACTGTCCCTAAGAATTCGTATTCATTTGTAAATCAGCAATGCATGTGATTCTTTGTTTCTTTATATATGTGTTAAAAACATTCGAGTTGAACATGATAGTGTATATTGTCACCAGTGCTTGTTGTTGGTGGAGGTGGGGTGGGAATGGAAGTGGTCCGACAGCTGGGAAAAGCAGGTTCGTGGGTTACTGTTTTTCAGAGAACTGAAAAATTTCGTGAGGAAATTGAAGGGTTGGGAGCTATGCTTGCCATTGGTGATGTTCTGGATCCTCCAAGCATTGAAAAGGCATTCGGGTCAAATTCTTTTGATGCTGTTGTCTGCACAGTTGGTAAGCATCTTTGCTTGTATGATGTTATTTTTACCATTGTTTCATACTAATCTGCTCTGCAGAAATGCTTTTTTATATCTATGGTCTAAGGAGGCACAGTTCATTAAATGTTTTTGTATGATGAAGGTGCACGTGCATTGAGAATGAAAGGGAAAGAGAGGCTACTAGAAAGTAGAAACAACCAGTTTCTAAGATTAGTAGTTTTTCATCATATAATTTTTCTTGTTTTTTGATATCCATGAAATGTATTGTGTTTATTTGATTTTTTGTTAAAACGTTATCTTCAAGGCAAGTTGTGGCCTAGTGTTAGTGATCCATAATTGCCTCAATGGCAGAGATTGTGGCTACGGAATCACTTCAATATTGAATTTACAATTAATTAATCACTTTCAATCAAATATAATACTGTAATTGAAGTCATATCCACTGGTAAATGCAAGCAACACATTCAACACACTTTGCACTATTTTTCACCTAGGAAACCCATAGTTGGGAGGAAGAATATAGCTTCATAGGTGCCAAATAAAAATCTTATCTGGTTTATACCAAAGTTAAGTACAAAATGAGGGGTGCAAGCTTTACTCTTTCTATTCTTCCTTTCTCCTCATGGAACAAATCTCGCATCCTTTCTTGGTTATGCCAATGCTCCGTGCTCAGTTTGTCCATCTGATTGTAAATGACAGGTTGTGCTCTTTTGAAGCTTAGTATCCATCTTTCAAATGGACCAAAATTTGTTTACAATCTGATGCAATCGATCTTGATAGCCCACAGTGCACTCTGACTTTATTGAAAAACAATTCTGCTGTGTCTTTCCTGTTTATTGTTTTCCTACATAGGGATAGGATGCGCATCACTGAACCTATCTACCACAACTAAATATAGTCATTTCCATGTTTGCTAGCTACTAATCCAACCATGAAATCCTTGAAAACCAATGTAACACCGGTGCTTGGGTACATTGGGACGAGTTTCCGGGATGGGGGGACAAAGGGCCTCAATTCTGGGACGGTGGGGGGACGGCGGCGGGGGGTGGGAGGGGGGTGTTGTGTACTATACATATATAGAACTTGAAATGCTAGCTATGAAATGATGTTTTAGTATAACATACCAAATTGAAATACTTGAACATAGCAAAATTGCAACACAAACCAGAACCATCGAACATTCAACATAGTAACATAGTACATACCCAATAGTAACATTCAAAAATCAAAATTCAAATAGAAATTCAAGTACCTGTCCCGCTGGCGGCATGATTGCGGAATGGCGGAGGTGGGGGTACTCAGGTACTACAAGTACCCGGTGCGGGGACATCTCAGGGATAGGTACTTCGAGGTGTTTTTTTTTTGGGGGGGGGGTGTGAGTCCTCGGGTTTCACTGAAGTCTAGTAGGTGTTGGAAGGAGTGTGTACATTCCTTCTTTATCCATCTTGGATTTGCATTTGCAACATAACTTGCATCCTCCAATGAATTTTTGTACTTCTGCTCACATTTTGAGGTCAACGATACCTATTGAAATGAGTTACCTTTTTTGTAATAATAAAATCACCTGCCACTTTGGAGGTATGCACCTCCCTCATAAATATTGCTCCTTTGGCACATAGTTTGTCCAGCCTATAAGGTAGTCCTTCCTCGAGCTAGAAGTCATACCCTTCTTTCATGTCACCTTGCTTTTGGATCTTGTGGTACTTCTTCCCAAAATCAGAATCTTTCTCACACTCTCATAAACTCTAGATAAGATAAGATAAGATAAATTTAGTATTGTCCAACTGGAGATCACAAAGGGTCAAAGGGATTGCCAAGAACAACAAGAAATTCCAGCCTGCAATAGGGACACCAAATGGTGCCCAAAGAAAGAAGCAACAACAACTGAAACAAAAAACAAAAACAAAAACTAAGAGAGGGCTCCAAAAGGAAAAGACCCTCTAGAGCACTGCTAAGGGTTTTGAACAATTGTGAAGAACCGCATGACAAAAGGATAAGCAATAGGACCAGTCGGAGTCCTGGGCCACTTCAGAGTGATCCTAGAAGAGGAAGGCTGCTGCTAATAGGAGCTCGTCCTGGGCTTCATAGGTCTGGAGCAAGGGATAGAGCCAAGTTGATGCTTGGTGCCACGTGCTATGTGAGGCCCTGCGAAGAAGGAAGTGATGAGTTGACAAGGTAAGGGCGTCGCAAGTTGTCGGATTTGGAGTGTGTGGTTCCTGAGCCTGTGGCTTCCTGGAGATAAAGCCCAAGACACCTCTAGTCCGTAAATCTGAAGAAGGTGGGGAGCGATTGCACCTCCGTGAAGAGGCATTAGAACCTCCCTTTGATTTCGTAGTATAAAGGGCAGCAAAAGATGAAGGGCTCCTTTGATTCCAACTCCCCAGTGCTTCAAAGTTGACAAGCCCTATGCACTCTGTCAATATGGTGGTCAGTCTCACATCAGAACCGATGTGATCATAGTTAGAGCTGATATAGGCTTTATAGTAGTCGACCTAGACAATATATCTACTACAACATCTGTACTTTTGTATTTGATCACCAAATGAAATTGTTGTAGAAAATCCATCCATTTATAATGTTGCGCCACTGCAACTTATTTTGAGCCTACAAATACTGTAAAGGTTTGTGGTCCTTGTGCTCAAATTTGTTTCCTTGCCAAGTAAATACTGTTGTCATTTCTCAATTATCTGGACTAATGCGTAAAGCACCTTGTCATACACTGGAAAGTTCCTCATTGTTGGAGTGAAGATCTCTCAATGATAACATATTATTTTACCACTTTCTAACAAGATTGCTTTCATGGCATGCTGTAAAATGTCCCAAAGTCAAAAGGCAGCTACAAATCAGGTAATGCTAACACTAGAGCATTGCAAATCTTATCCTTAAATGTTTTATAATCTCTATCATGTACACTACTTGAAAGTGCTTACCCAATTTTGCAATCGGATGTAAATAGGCAAGAAAAGGATGTAAGAAATTTATGCACATATTATGTAGTACCTACAAAACTTGTTTTTGTAGCGCTCCTTGATGTGGGCTGATTCTTGATAGACTCCACTTTTCTGAGATCTACTTTCAGCTCACCTTCTCTAACCATATAACTTAATGATTTTTTGGCAAGCTCACACTTAAGTTTCACAATAGCTGCTTTTCTTATGATACTTTTAAAACTTATCTCAAATGTGTTGAATGCTCCTCCCATGTTGCACTAAATATCAAAATGTCATCTAGATACATTATGATACAACATGTATCAGTCCCAACACATCCTTCATTAAACACAAAAGTGTATCTGGTGTATTATACAATCCAAGAAGAAGAACAAGCCATTCATAAAAACTTTGTTTGGCCTTGAAAGCAGTTTTCCTTATGTCTTGCTCCTTCAGTCTCACTTAATAGTAACTTGATTTAAATTCAATTTTGTAAAATACTTTGCATGTTACAATTGATCAAGCAAGTAATATATCCTTGAGAGAGGATATTGGCTCTAGCTTCTTGATAGCAATCTTGTTGAGAGCATTGTAATATATGCACATTCTCTAATAGCTGCTCTTCTTCCTTACCATCATCACAGTTGATCAACATGGTGAAGTACTGGGATGTACAATGCGATGTTCTAATAGGTCTTGAAGTTGTTTTATTTCATCCCTTCATAGATGATTGTTGCAACAATAGTTGAAAAACTCAGTTTGGGCAATAATGTAATGTCCCCATTTTTCAGTCTTTTGGGATTAGCTTAGTTTGACAACCCTCGTAAGCTAATCAGGTGATCAGAGGGGGTCAACTGGCAGAGCCAGTGGTTGGATTCCATTTTGGAGGTTCTGGTTGTCAGGTTTGCTCTTCGTTTGGGACAGATTGGATAACTTGCTATTTATAGTAAGTGTTATTTTGGGCATAGCTTGGTTTAGCAGGGTGCCTGCACAGTGTCATCAGGTGTTGCAGTTTCGTTTATCAGGGATCTCCAGTTTGAGAGACTTACTATTTATAGTAAGTCTATTTTTGGCAGATGGCTATTTCTAGCAGGGCAGTTTGAGCTTGGGGCTCTGTTATCAGAAATTAGTTTGTTGCAGTCAGATAGATTTAGTGGCTTCATATTTTAATTATTGTTATTAAATTAAGTTATTTTAATTTAATAACTTTACGACTTTATAACTTTAATGTTATAAAGTGATGTTGTGATGAAGAAGCTACTTAAGTGAAAAATGTAAAGTTGAAGCTTTTTCAAAAAGCTATATATTCAACTCGAAAAAGCACTTTACATAGGAATTGATCATTTATGAAATTGAAAAGTGAAAAGTTTGTCTTGAGAAGGAATTTGATTTTTTTTGGATTGAGCTAGGGTTTAGTCTTCTTCAAGGAGAGAACATTGAGCTTCTTCCGGTGTTGCTGAGGTTTGATATTTGTTCTTCAGTCTTGGAGACAATATCATTGTTCTTGCTGAATGTTTATAGGGTTGAGTAATGCTATTGCCTTTGATAAATATTATGACTTTGGTGAAGAAGTTCGAATGGGAGAATAAGGGTTTGAGTGATTTTCTTTGAGAAACGTCAATTTCTCATGAAGAGTGCACCTTGAATTGGTTGCTGATACCAATGAATGGTGCCGTGAGTTTCCAACAGTGTAAGTCTGCAGATTTTGTTTATTACTTGAGCCGTATGGAATTCAACAGTGACCATACATTTTTCCTGCCTGGCCGTACGCAGCTAATTGCTGTGTGTTGTTTTGTGGATCAAAATATATTGGAAGGCGGTCTTTCTTGTGTTAGTGTTTGAGCGGACTTGGCTTATGCAGTGAGTTAATGGCGTCTTCAGCAGCAAGTGGATGCCGTGAATATGGCTGGTGCCAATTATCAATTCTGATGTACATTCTCTTACAGCAGCTGAACTCATATAAAGGTGCCAGATTTATTTGTAAAGCTTACAGTAAGAATTAGTTTTTAATAATTGCTCAAATTCTGATATTTTGTAAGCAATTCGGTGGTGATTTAATGACTTGTTATTTAATCAAGTGGTGAAAAATCTGAAAAGAATCATTGAATTTCATATTTATTGTTCATAACCTTCTATATATTCTGAAAGCAATTTAAAGTGAAATTTAATTTCAGGAAAAGAGCTAGGTTGTAAATGAGAGCCAGCTGGGTTCTTCACAAATAACTTGGTTAATCAACTTTTTCTGTCAAAAAATGGTCATTGATGAAAAGCTTGACAAATTTTCCGAACATTAAAAACCACATAATATTGTAAAAATATTCTTAAAAAAACATGCATACTACTGAATTAGGGAACATATTACTGATTTCCTTCATACGTAGATCAAAATTAGAGTTGAGTTCAAAACATATCACAAAGTTTCAATTTAAATAAAAATTACAAATTATAATTTCAATGTCCATAATCAATAAATCTCTTCTATGATTAAATCACAAAAAAAAAGTTGCCATTGTGTGGGTGTTGTTGAACTAATGGTATGGTTACATGATCATCATAGGAGCTTCAATCATAGGATCATGCTATGAATATGATGAACCTCCCATTGATATCTCCCCATCCTTGCCTTCTACCTTGTCAAATGATGCTACTTTTGCTTTCTCTGTCTAAAATAGCCATATCATCATTAGTGAACAATGTATCCACATCTTGCACAACTGAATTTGAACATGGATCAATGTCATTTAGGTCAAGTACATGATGTGTTTCTTACTCTCTACCTTCTTTGCATGCAATTGAACATTGTGCTACATAATGACAAAGTCATTCAAGCTTTTTTGAGTTAACTTGTTGTGGTTCTTTATGTGAATGGCTTTAAAATACTCCAATTGCGCTTACACTAAAATTTTGGGACATCCCTTTTGGGATAGAAAATTGACTCCCCCTTTTTTTGTTTTGTTAACTACTTAACCCTGATCAATTTATCTATGGTAGGGGAAATGGGGATAGGTGACACAATAATTTCATTTGGAAAGTCAATTTGAGCTTCTTGCAAGTAACATTCTAGTTTTAACAAATGTATTGGTTTTGAGCACAAAAACTCATGGCTTGGTTTGTTGTTAGTTTTAGCACTCAATCAGTTGTTAAGCATTTTTAGGGGTGGATTGTTACAATCAAGCACTTATGATTGTGTGGTAGAGGTGAATTCGTTGAATACAACATGAGAGGAATCATAGGAGGTGCAATAGTTGTTCATCTCATAGAGATGAAGAATTGGTGCAAATTTGATTTGACATGATAGGAGCTCACACCTTAAATGTGTGGGGCCCTTGGATCATCTGTTTCATTACAAGATCTCATGGCTCAATATCTCTAATAATGTCATCCTTGTCCTTTTAGGCTACAACTTGGGATCCAACCAATATGCTAATGTAGTTGCAACTCCCCAAAGGCACAATAGTAGACTAGCAAGGTTACTAATGATTTCATTATGGTGTGTGGGCTGCAGATCTTCTACCTTAGAGATCACACAGGTCTTTTATTTGTTGATGTCATTGCTATTTTTGATCTCCTAGAACCATTGCATAATGACTTGGCCGCAAATAAACTAATGGTGTACTGTCAAGAGCTTGGGAGATTTGACAACTTTGAGGACCATAGGAAGTTGATATGTTGCTCACTTGGCATAACTTTTTGATAGACTCCAACTCATTAAAGAGAAAGGTAGAGGGCCTATTGTAGTTGACTTGGAGTGCTCACAACTAACAGCATAATGCTATCTTGACAATATCATGAGGGACTTGGTGCATTCACAGGATTTGTTAGATCATCTTAAGTTTTAATTGGATGGTTGATGCATTTTTGATAACTCAGAGCCTTGGCATTCCTTGTGGGTTACAAGATGTGGCCATAGAGAAATGTTAATGCTCTAATGCTGTATTTGTACAGCAAACAAGACAAGGAAAAGGGCCAGCCTCAAATATGAGCTGGACATAGCTGATCAATGGTGCAGGAGAGTTTTGTCACATTTCAGAGGACTGCTTAGGAGTTGCACATATTATTAGATCAAGTGAAGATCAGGTTGTTTGCACACTTTGGGGATGTCAATGTGCTTTAAAAATGGTTGCAAATGTGTGGGCCATTGGATGAAGTCAAGATCAATGACCCTCAAATCCCTACGATAAGAAAACAATGACAAAGAAATTCTAAAACATGAAACATCACCAAAAGGCCATGAAATCTTGGCGTGAGGTCGAACAAGAAAACACAAAACTTTGAATGGATACAAAGGGTCTTGGGCAACATTTTTTGTGGGCATGAAATATTTGAAGGGTTTGATATATCCTTAGACATGATATCACATGCAAGATATTCAAACCTACAAAGGTTTAGGTGTTGGCTTTGATTGGTTCTTGTAACTTAGAATTTCCGCAACATTAATGTTTGAGATCTTAACTCTAAATTAGGTCACATTTTGTGGGCGCTGTAGCCAACTATGAGACATTACCCACATAGTGTTAGACATTGTTAGACAGATAGACAGATTTGTATTTGTCATTGATGTCAATAGGACATATGCAGATGAGGCAGAGGAAAGGGTAGTGGACCTGATACACAAGGTAAGATTCACAAATCTGGCTTACAAGCCCACAACTTCTCCCAAGTGCCCAAATGGCTTTCAGAAACTCAACCCAACCAAGGTTACTCTAAATGCAAACCAATGATATTTTTGGTATAGTAGGCTCTCCTTTACTTGGATTCAAGGATCTTTAAGGTTCTAAGGTAATCTCATACTGCCATTCTTCAAAATTGTAATGACCCCTACCAATAGGCCACTAAATAAACCCTCAAAAATGCAACTCAAGATGTAGATAGAAAATTATTTTTGAGTATATGAGTTCGCTGTCCCAAAATTTCAGAATAATAGATAGCAACCAAATACCATCTAAAACACTATCAATGATGTAGGAAATTGCTCAAAACCATATGCCATTCATATATCAACAATTTGCAACAATGCCATACATATTTCAGCCAATAATATGATCATCAAACCCTAGGTTTGCAATATAGATAGACTAAAAATTACAATGCCCTTTCACTTGCAAAATCCTAGCCTTCCTTTGATACCAATAATGCCAGATGGCAAACAAAGACAAGTACAATGTAAAATAGTAAAGTGTTGAAGCTATATTTTGTACTCAGCTGAAAACATACATTTCTCAGAAAATATGCCAAATGCCAAATGAGAAGTGAGGAACCTGATTGTAGATGGCTGCGATAATTTTTACCAGTGCTGAAGATGCCAACACCCAAGCCAAAGTCACCCCAAATTTGAAAATGTACTTTCTTGTAGATTTTTGAAAATGTCTAGGAATTTTAAAAATTCCTTAAAAATAAATCATGGCATTTTGGGACTCCAAAATGTTGTTAAACTAAGATCATCCTATAGAGAATATATATGAGGCTGTACTGAAAATAGATTACCGTTGTGATTGTAGAATACAATTGCCTTCGTTATTGATTGATTCTACAATAACAATAGGGTATATGTATATATTGAATAGTCATGTAATGAATAGACATGACCGTATATACTTATGGTCATGTCACTTCATTACATAACTATTAGTTAACATATCTTAACCAATAGTTTATTCATACTTTGTATAATATATATATATATATATATATATATAAGTTCACACATGTGCATATTAATATATACTTACTTTTCAATTATATTATATAGTATATATATATATAAATATATCTATATTTATATGCATATCATGATTGTCTCGTCGTTTATTAAACACGAACGAACAATACTTTAACACTCCCTCTTGAGAGAGAGTTTAATAGAATTTGTAGAATCTTTTCATATCATGATATCCAGCACATCCGGGACAGACCCTTTCAGGAGTCGATCATGATAGACATCAAGATATCCGGCACATCCGGGACAGACCCTTTCGGGAGTCGATCTTGACAAGTTATTACACAATAATAATCTCAGCGTTAAGATGTCCGGTCCTATCCGGGACAAACCCTTTTGGGAGTCGATCTTAACAATTATTACACACCAAGTAATAACATAAGCAACAAGATGTCCGGTCCTATCCGGGACAAACCCTTTCGGGAGTCGATCTTGAAGCCTGGTTAACTATTGTCAAGATCGTCATCTTGAAATAGTAACCCAACACACATGAAAGATCGTCACCTTTCATGTTAAGTACAAGTATTCATGTTCAGAAAATCATCATCTTCTAAATATGAACACAGGATGAGTGGACCTATAAAGTCACACATATGATATCCATCTTGACTCTCCTCAGAGAGTTAAAACCAAGGCTTCCACCTTAGACTTGTCTATCACAGACAAGAATCATATTAAGATACAAAATGATGGATCACTGATTCTGAGAACTTCTTTAAGGCTTTAGTTCTCAACATACCAAGGTTATCTGAAGTACACAATCTTCTTCCTAGCAAGGGGCTTGGTGAGAAACCATCTTCACATGGTATACTTCCTCTGAATTAATATGACCACGATCCTGTGATGCCATCTTAGTTTGATCTTCTAGCTTCTCCCTCTGACATGGAAGCATAGCCTTCTCACATGGTAATTCATCATAATTCTCTGCTACAATTTCTCGATCACTAGAGAGCCAACAAAACATGGTCTACTCCCTCTGAATCAAGATCCTCGCATATCCATTGATGCATATCCTTTTTCTTCTTCTGTCGTGGAGGCATACCCTTTTTATATACTTTTCTTCCTGAGAGAATCGATATCTCATACTGGGTTTCCATAAGGCTGCGGATTAGCATAGGATGCATTTTGATCTTTTTCAAGGCCATAACATTAACACTCCCTCTTGGACTTGAGGGAAGATAATAAGGACCTCTAGTATGATGTTCATCTTAATGAACTGTAGTCTCGAGATGTATGAATTACTTCAAGCCGAGATTCTATCCATGTGAATCTCATCTGTGATTCTGTCCACTAGTTTCCACTACTATAATCTCATAATTGTTTTACCTTCAATAGTGAACTCCCTCTCAATCAATACGATTGAGATTGTCACAAGTTAACTGAATCATATGCTCCCTCTGAAGCTCAAGTTAATCAACTTCTTGACCTCTTGAAAATGTCAGACTTTCTCTGAATCTGAATTTCATATGCTTTTATCCTGAAAGTATGTTAGAGATAGATTACAAATAGTTTATAAAGCTAAACTATCTCGTACAAGAATACAAATGATAGAAGCATACAAGATTTATTATTTAATGAATTACAAATTGAAAATTCATATGTATTAATAAAGCATAGAATACTTATCTTAAATTTCAAATATTTTCAAGTATTTGTTTCCATAAGGTGAGCCCATTAATACTCGTAACCATCGTCCTTCTTCATAACATATTGGTTTCATTCTGATTAATTTTCTTCGCACTCATTTGCAAAAGTCTTCTTTCTATTAATCTTGTACTCAAGACAAATTGAAAATGTGGCAAATGCAATGTCAATTATCTTTGTGCAAGTGACGATTACCTCAGTATTATGAAAGAGGTACTTGACAACGAACGATTCTGCTATATTAGCGAATTGAAAGAAGCATAAATAGAATCATATATATATTGATTGGTTAACTAGATCAACCATTGATCCTAGTCCTTGTTACTCTAGCTTATGTAATGATCCAATGTCGATCTCAATGAAGTTTTTGATAAGCTGTTTCGGATGTTAAACCTTGCTACGAAATGAATTAAGTATAGTTGTGGTACTTAGCGGAATGGCAGAAATAACTCCGCGTATGTATCGTATTGCAGCTTTTATATTTTTTGAATCCAAGGTTCTAATTATGGTGTATCCACAAAGTATTTTCCATAATATAGATTCCCGATGTTTATTGGTTCTTCTTGTGAAAAACACTATTTGGTTGAGTTGACAACTAGTTAATAACGTCTTTGTCTACTATGCAAACTGTCTCCCTCTAATATTGATTTCTCTGTATATTTTTCTTTAAGTATATGCAAGAGATTGCTAATCGCCATATCGAGAGCCATCTTGGCCATGACTTATTAAACTAAGCAATGTTTGTGACTAAATCACATATGGTTGTGTAAATTTGTAACAATAAGTATGTTTAGCATACTCTTTCCACCTTAGCAATTAATCGCATGTATTGGTTTTGACCTTTTCCAACTAGTCATAACCAAGAACGTTATTGTGCTAATAGCATATACAATTTGGAGGAGAAGAGATAGTCTTCAGAGACCCGTAATAACTCCATGGTCCTCCTATTTCTGCAAGATTATCACTCTCTTGAATATCCAAGTAATACTGTTCTCTTTCTTCCCAGCATACTCTAAGGCTCGTTATCATATGAACCCACAATTCTTATCAATCCACAGTGAAGGTAAGGTCAAGATAATTCACTCTCTCCATGAGTGGATCTAGTGCAGGTTCAGATTACCTCCCACGAGCTTGTGTTCTCCATCATTCCAATTATAGTCGTTGACTTGACTTTGAAATCAGAGAATCATGTTGATGTTGGAAACACGGCTGCATTAATGGAAAACCTGCAGTTTTTAGTTGATTCCAATTGAATACCATCCAAAGCAAATTCCTCTCTAATTCTTAGTTGCTGGTGCCACTGCGATCAGCACAATTATGCCTATTCTTGTGATCAAGGTTCTAAGGGAGCTGTGCCAACAACAAAATAAACATGGTTGATGATTATTGAATGTTTGGGGGTGATTAAAATATCCATAGCATTTCCATCTTTGATGCTACAGAAAAAATGTAGCTAGATGCATTTTCCTTTGGTATTGTTTAAACACTACTTCATTGCTAATGTTAAAAGTGTAGCAAGCAGTATTTAATTGTATTAAAGCTGCGCCAGTGCTAATCTTCAAATTCTTAAAAGTACATGTATATGCTCTATGGGCGCTATGCCTTTATCCCGAATTGATGGATTCGACTTCCATTCTAACCTGTACGTTGGATATGATTTGCTGATTATCATATACATGTACATATTTATATTATATCATTATGTATTCTTAACTCGTGGTTATTGCAAATCCCCAAGAATGTCGAGTGATAGATTTAGTCCTCCCCGCAAACATATATATACATATATATTTTATAGGACACAACTATCATGGTGAATGACTTTAGCCTTCTAATGATAGATCAGGAGATAAGATGCAAAACTGAATGTATGCAGTAGAATATTCATTTGATTGCTAAGTACATTTCAGGGCTCCTCCTTGACATGTCGTGAGAATTGATTACAATATATATGCCAGAAAATGTTCCTGTCATTGTAATTGTTGGAGCTATTACAAATATTGTGAATGCTATGTCCGCTCGGTCTTTACTTCATATCAATGCTGCATGCTTGTGTTCTTTTCCGCCGATTTGATGCCCTGTTACTTATCTCCTATTAATGGTAAGTGTCTTCTCTTGTTCGCAGTTAAGTATGCATATTTCTTATCAGCTCTATATAATTCCTTTCTTTTTTTTTTTTTTTTTTTTTCGATATTGCTATTACCGTCTCCTCACTTTCAACTTGTATGTATGGAAAGCGGTAATTATTATTATCGGTGCCTTGGTGATTCGACACCTCTGTATACGCATATTTGTTCCCACCATCGTAGATACTTCTCAGTAATATAATCATTATCGATGTGATCGATATTTAACATGTTGTCTCCTTCATGGTCGATTAGTTGCTCTATCCGTGTCCATGATTAAATAAATGGAGTCTAAGTTCGACAGCGAATAAATCAATCCACAAAACAATAGCACAGTCAGACAAAGTCTTTAGGATCTTCCTTTAAGCGGTAAAGCTTTGTTCAAAGGAACCTGGCTTTGATACCATGTTGTTAAATTAAGATCATCCTATAGAGAATATATATGAGGTTGTACTGAAAATAGATTACCATTGTGATTGTACAATACAATTGCCTTCGTTATTGATTGATTCTACAATAACAATAGGGTATATGTATATATTGAATAGTCATGTAATGAATAGACATGACCGTATATACTTATGGTCATGTCACTTCATTACATAACTATTAGTTAACATATCTTAACCAATAGTTTGTTCATACTTTGTATAATATATATATATATATATATATATATATATATATATATATATATATATATATATATAAATATATCTATATTTATATGCATATCATGATTGTCTCGTCGTTTATTAAACACGAACGAACAATACTTTAACACAAAATGCACCTACCTTTATCTCCTCGACGATAGAAATCCGATGCAAAAATACCCAGAATGATATGTTGAGTAATGAGGAAGATATGAGCAAAAATGTGGTTCTAAAACCCTATCCTGAAATTCTGAAAACTGAATTAGACTTGTAGCAAAAACTTTTTCGGATTGCTTTTTCGCTCTACTTTTTCGGATTTGCTTTTTCTCTTTGCTTTTTCGGATCTGTTTTTTTGCTTTACTTTTTCGGATCTGCTTTTTCGCTTTGCTTTTTCAGATCTGCTTTTTTGGACTGCTTTTTTGCTTTGCTTTTTCGGACTGCTTTTTTCGGATCTGCTTTTTTTTCCTCTTGCAATCAAAAACTCAAACCCTCAGGTAAGTCTGAGGACTCCAAATAAGCTCAACTTGAAATGGCTGAATACCACTTCCAAAGTGCAACCCTTCAAAGGATATTTCACCTCCTCAGTTATGCAAATCCTTAAGAAACTCCGTTCCTAAAGATCAAATGACAATCTTGAGACCAAGATGGCACCACAAATGCTCAAAGAGAAAAGTAGTGTAAACTCAAGTCATGGGATGTCCAAATGAGAGGCCAAGCACTCTATTTATTCACTTTTCTAAGAAGCCACTAGAACTTTTAGAAGTATCCATAAAATATTCTTATAAAATCCTTTTATAATGCACTTTTATATAAAAAGTAACTTTATAAAATAAAAAAGTGCAACTCAACTCAAAATTATAACATTTTGGCCCCACATAACACATTATAATAAAAATATGATAAACACCATCTCTCCAAGAGCAAATAAGACCATCCAATCCCCAAATAATCATCAGAATGACTCTCTCACCAAAACCATCTGCCTACGAGAGTCCATGATAGGCAAATCCACTGAAAAATGACATGTCACTAAAGAGGGGACATGACAGTCCGCCCCTCCTGAAATTGCTTGCCCTCAAGCAATCTCAAAGCTGGGTGCTGCAAAATATCTTCTCCCTCCCATTTGGCATCCTCCTCAGACAAATTTCTCCACTTCACCAAATACTCCCTGATGGTCCTCCTGCGGAGCTGCCTCTCTCTACTGTCAGTGATGTACTTGGGAACAAGAACCAATTTCCCCTCATCATCCAATGGAGGAAGAACTGCTGAAGGCACAACATGCTAACCCAATGCCTTCTTGAGGTGTGACACATGGAAAACATTGTGTACCCTGTTGTCTGCTGGAAGCTCAAGCTCATATGCCATCTCTCCAATATGGCTGATAATCTTGAAAGGACCATAGTACCTAGGCTTAAGCTTCTCCGATCCACTCTTCCGCAGGGTAGACTGTCTATAGGGCTGCAACATGAGATAAACCATGTCACCAACCTCAAAACTCCTCTCTGTCCGCTTCTGATCTGCATACTGCTTATGCTGATTCTGTGCCCTGACAATATTATCTCTGAAAGCATCAACAATGTCCTTGCTCTCCTGAAGCAAATCTCCAGCACGAGGAACTCTAACATCACTCATAAGCAAATCCAGAAAACTTGGTGCCTCATAACCATATAGTGCCCTGAAAGGAGTCATCTGAATAGACATGTGGTATGTGGTATTGTAGCAATACTCACGTAGATAAATCCACCTAACCCATGCCTTCTGCTGCCCTGCCACATAGTTCCTCAAGTAGCCTTCCACCCACTTATTTACTATCTCAGTTTGCCCATCAGTGCGGGTGGTAACTGGTGCTAGGTGTAAGCTCAGTGCTACTATGCTTCGGGGTATCCCATGTAGTTTGAAAATCTCTCTGAAGAAGACCTCAGCCACCTGCACTGCTGTGTAAGTAGTAGTGATGGGAAAGAAGTGTGCATACTTCATCAACCTGTCCACCACCACAGATGCAATCATGCCCTTGGGCCTTAGGCAAGCCCGTAATGAAATCCATGGATATACACTCCCACTTCCTGTCAGGAATGGGAAGTGGTTGTAGGAGCCCTGCTGGAAAGGTGTGCTCTTGTTTGTTCTGCTGACAAACAGGGCACTCTCGTACATACTGCAACACATCCGCCTTGAGCCCCTTCCAAGTGAAACGCTCTCGCATCTGCCTGTAAGTTTTGAAGTATCTAGGATGGCCATCTGTAGGTGAATCATGGAGAGCTCTCATAACAATACGCTTCACCTTCGATCCTGGGACTAAGAATATCCTGTTCTTGTAGATAATCAAATCATCCACAAGTGTGTACCTGGTATCAACAACTGTCCCATCAACAATCCCGGATGCCCATGAGTCTCTAGCATACTCTGTAATAATCAAATGCCTCCAATCCTCAGATATTTCAACCATAGCACTGAGATGTGGTCTGCGTGACAAAGCATCTGCTACCCCATTTTGAGTCTCTCTCACATAGGAGATGTCAAAATCATAAGCCTGCAGCTTACTAACCCACTTTTGCTGCTTGTCATTGAGATCTCTCTGTCCAAGGAAATGTCTCAAACTATTGTGGTCAGTTTTAATGCAAAACTTACCACCCACCAGATACTGCCTGAATTTAGCCAATGCATGCATAATGGCGAACATCTCCTTATCATATATACTAAATGATCTCTCTGGCCCACGGAGCTTCCTGCTCTCAAATGCAATGGGGTGCTTGTCCTGCATCAGAACAACACCTATACCCTCTCCAGATGCATCGCACTGAAGCTCAAATGGCTTCGAGAAGTCGGGCAATGCTAACACAGGGCATGTAGTCATGATCTCCTTGAATCTCTCAAAGCAAGCCTATGCCTCAGGTTTCCAAACAAAGGCTCCCTTCTTCAGCAAATCTGTCATAGGAGCTGCATGACGTGAATACCCACTGACAAATCTGCGGTAGAAACCACACAACCCAAGGAACCCTCTCAACTGTGTCAGGTTCTCTGGAGTAGGCCAATCCACAATAGCACGGATCTTATCAGGATCCATCCTTGCTCCTGCACTAATGATGTGACCCAAATACAATAGCTCTGTCATGCCCAAATCACATTCGGACTCCTTGGCGTACAAGGACTCCAACTGCAAGATCCCCAAAACTATCTCTAGATGCTCCATGTGCTCCTGCCAAGTTCGACTGTATATTAGAATATCATCGAAGAAGACTAACACATACTTCCTCAACTGATGATGGAAGACCCTGTTCATAGTAGATTGAAAAGTAGCTGGTGCATTGGTCAGCCCAAATAGCATGACCACAAACTCAAAGTGCCCACAATGACATCTGAAGGCGGTCTTCTCAATATCCTATTCTCTAACTCTGATCTGATGATAGCCGGATCTCAAATCAATCTTCGTGAAATAACATGCACCGTGTAGCTCATCAATCAGCTCATCAATCCATGGAATGGGGTACCTGTTCTTAATTGTCTTCTGATTCAGCACCCTATAGTCAATGCACATCCGCAAAGTACCATCCTTCTTCACCAATACTACCGAAGAAGCAAAAGGAGACTTGCTCGGTCTGATGTGTCCCATCACAACCAACTCCTTGATGGTTTTCTCTATCTCATCCTTGAGTCTCTTAGGATGCCTGTAGGGTGTAATCATCACAGGTTTAGCACCCTCATCTAACTCAATGATGTGCTCAATACCTCTGTCTGGTGGCCTGCCAGGTGGGATGTCACTGAAGACTCTATCATACTTCACTCTCAACCTCTGAATGTCTGGATGATACTCTGTCTTATGCTGTCCCTCCTGTGTAGGCATGAGAGTGCATACTGCTGCCCACTCTATACCATCATGTCTAGCCAACCTCTCCATCCGTCTGAAAGAAATAGTCTTGATGTCACTATTTCTGATGGCTCTCAAAATATGCTGTTTCCCATCCACCTCAAACTTAATCTCCATGTCCTTCAATCTGAAAGTGACCTCTCCCAATAAGTGTAACCACTTCATCCCCAACACAATATCCAGATCACCCATGTTGACAACATGGTAGTCCACCTTGAACTCATAGTTGTTTAGGCGTAAGGGCAGATCTTTCACCATCCTGTTACACTTAAGAGTGTAACCATCAACAACCTGTACTCGTAGTCCCTCAAACTCCTCAGTCATAATACCATGGCGTTCAACAAAACGTGCATCAATAAAATTGTGCGTAGCACCTGTATCAACCAATGTATTAACTCTCTGCCCTGCTAGAACACCACGTAGTCTAAAAGATCCTTCCTGCTGAATCTTAGACAAGCGTGCCTTCTGTAAGTGCAACTTGGGCTCCTCCTTAGGTTCTGAAGCCTTTGTCTCTGCCTCGGGCTCTGCATCACTATGATCATCCTCATGTCCAGAACTGTCAGAATCTGAACCCTCGTAGTAAGCCCACACATAACCCTGTTGGCCTTCCCCTTAGGCCTCATAGGACAATCATGATCTCTGTCGTAAGGACCCTTGCAGTAGAAACATAGCTTCTTCCTACGCAAGTCATTCAATGTCTCCATATCCAAAGGTGCAGTAGACTTACCCTTGGTGTCATCTTTTTTGCCCTTGTTTTTATCAAACTTCTTATTGTCCCTGAATGAAGAAGTGCTCCTGGAGGTGAATCTGCTGGAGGGTGTTGTGAGCTCAATGCTCCGTGCCTTCCTCATAGCCTCTTGCAATAAAGGGGGATCGAATGCCTTGATCCAACCCTTTAGAGGTTTAGACAACCCCTCTGTGAATAATATAACCAGCCTCCTCTCAGACACATCCTGCACCATCACTGATAATCTTTGAAACTCACTGATGTAGACCTCTAAACTGCCTGTCGGTCTCAGCTGTGCAAGATCACGGAAGAAGACCTCTGGGTCTTTCTTATCAAAGCGCTCTACCAATCTATCCACAAAATCCTGGAAGGATGTCACTTAATTATGTTGCAATGTAATCATACCATGTGACCACCAATCATGTGCTGCGCCCTCTAAATGCAAGGTGGCATACTTGATAGCATCCATCTCTGACATAGGCCTCAACGCTAGGAATGTATCTAACTTATGGATCCAGGCGTGTGCTATCATCTGTCCAGTGCCAGCAAAAGATGGTAAGGTGAGCTTGCTAGCAACTCGCTGCAGCTCACTGTCCTGACCTCCTCTAGGCCTCCTATTCTGCCTGCTACTCCTCATGTGCTCTCTTCTCTGACTCAGGTAGCGATCAAAATTCAGCAACTCACGAACACGTGGTGGTAATGCCTGCCATTCTGCATTTGCAGTTCTAAGATCATCCTGAAAGTCCTCTGGCATATCATTCTCTCCTGCCTCCTGGGCCTCCTCTCTAAGGAATGTAGCATGTGTAGGCCTGTCTGCAGTCCACGACTTGTGCCTAGGAGCACCCTGTGAACCTGCTACACTCCTGTTATCCTACTCTGGTGTCCCTCTACCCTGTTCCTGATTCCTCGGTTGAGCAACTCTCTCCATCATTGTGGTCAATGCACATATAGACTGAACTATCTCCTGCTGTCCAGTAGTCATAGCCTGGAAGAAGTCTCTAGCCTCATCATCATCAGTCCTAGGGACTCTAGGTGGACTCTGTGACTGTCTCTCACCCATAGTAAGTATATCTATGAATTCCTGCTCACCCTCAAGTGTAGCTCTCCTGCGTGTATAATACCTGTGATGCCCAAATGCTGAAGGATGCATAAAGATTTCTTACCCAACTGGATGGCAAGAACACCGCTCTGATACCACTGTAATGACCCCTACCAATAGGCCACTAAATAAACCCTAAAAAATGCAACTCAAGATGTAGATAGAAAATTATTTTTGAGTATATGAGTTCGCAGTCCCAAAATTTCAGAATAATTGATAGCAACCAAATACCATCTAAAACACTATCAATGATGTAGGAAATTGCTCAAAACCATATGCCATTCATATATCAACAATTTGCAACAATGCCATACATATTTCAGCCAATAATATGATCATCAAACCCTAGGTTTGCAATATAGATAGACTAAAAATTACAATGCCCTTTCACTTGCAAAATCCTAGCCTTCCTTTGATACCAATAATGCCAGATGGCAAACAAAGACAAGTACAATGTAAAATAGTAAAGTGCTGAAGCTATATTTTGTACTCAGCTGAAAACATACATTTCTCAGAAAATATGCCAAATGCCAAATGAGAAGTGAGGAACCTGATTGTAGATGGCTGCGATAATTTTTACCAGTGCTGAAGATGCCAACACCCAAGCCAAAGGCACCCCAAATCTGAAAATGTACTTTCTTGCAGATTTTCGAAAATGTCTAGGAATTTTAAAAATTCCTTAAAAATAAATCATGGCATTTTGGGACTCCAAAATGCACCTACCTTTATCTCCTCGACGATAGAAATTCGATGGAAAAATACCCAGAATGATATGTTGAGTAATGAGGAAGATATGAGCAAAAATGTGGTTCCAAAACCCTATCCTGAAATTCTGAAAACTGAATTAGACTTGTAGCAAAAACTTTTTCGGATTGCTTTTTCACTCTACTTTTTCGGATCTGCTTTTTCGCTTTGCTTTTTCGGATCTATTTTTTCGCTTTGCTTTTTCGGATCTGCTTTTTCGCTTTACTTTTTCGGATCTGCTTTTTCGCTTTACTTTTTCGGATTTGCTTTTTCGGACTGCTTTTTCGCTTTGCTTATTCGGACTGCTTTTTTCGGATCTGCTTTTTTTTCCTCTTGCAATCAAAAACTCAAACCCTCAGGTAAGTCTGAGGACTCCAAATAAGCTCAACTTGAAATGGCTGAATACCACTTTCAAAGTGCAACCCTTCAAAGGATATTTCACCTCCTTAGTTATGCAAATCCTTAAGAAACTCCGTTCCTAAAGATCAAATGACAATCTTGAGACCAAGATGGCGCCACAAATGCTCAAAGAGAAAAGTAGTGTAAACTCAAGTCATGGGATGTCCAAATGAGAGGCTAAGCACTCTATTTATTCACTTTTCTAAGAAACCACTAGAACTTCTAGAAGTATCCATAAAATATTGTTATAAAATCCCTTTATAATGCACTTTTATATAAAAAGTAACTTTATAAAATAAAAAAGTGCAACTCAACTCAAAATTATAACATTTTGGCCCCACATAACACATTATAATAAAAATATGATAAACACCATCTCTTCAAGAGCAAATAAGACCATCCAATCCCCAAATAATCATCAGAATGACTCTCTCACCAAAACCATCTGCCTACGAGAGTCCATGATAGGCAAATCCACTGAAAAATGACATGTCACTAAAGAGGGGACATGACAAAAATCTTCTCAATTTGTCCCAGAGGCCTAATAGCCCTGTCTAGTAGCCTTGTCTAGTGGTAAATGGATCTTAACTTTGCATTTTCGCAAAGGATGGAATAAAGTAATGATATATTTGGATACGCGTTTGCCCCTAACACAACATACTAGAAGATCTCAATAGATTCTTTTGGGCCAAGTCTGACTGTCCTCACTGAGTGACCCCCAAAATGCACCAAAAAAGGGTGATTTAACAAAGCAACACCTAGTTACTTGTACCCCGAAGATTCCAAACTTCTAATAGTGTCTCAATATGTTCCCAAACCTCTAAATCTAAGAGGAATTAGACTCAAACTCTTTGGAACATCAAAAGCCCCAATTTGGTGGCTTCAAACCCTTGATTTGAGGGTTTCTCCAATCTCACCCTTCCACATGCTTCCAGAATCATTTGATGATTGATATACTATTCAATCCAGCATATAAGACTATTCAAGCCATAAAAAGGCTTTGCTGTTAAGCCCGATGTTCCACTGCTATACCTTAGCCACCAATTTCATTAAGAAACTCACTGTTACTGCCAGTGATCACTTCCTTTGTCAACTTTCTGCAAGTATAATCATTAGAAAACTATATTACATTGTTAATAATCATCCTTCCATGGATCCTAGGCCTTTGAGTCCATGGAAAGGATATAGATTAGAAATTAATGTTCAAAACAAGTAGGAAACTAACAAAAACCAGTCCAAATCATTGTGAATGTCGGTACAGTCGTGTAAGATGACTTTCAAACCCTCCACAACATGTGATGTACTCTTCCAATGCCTTATTGAATCTTCTAAATGCTTAATCAAATCAATTTACATCAGTACCATAAGGAAGCTTCAAAGAAACAAAGACATTTATTGGCACAGTCACTGGTGTTACCAGTTTATACACAAGGAACAGTGAGTTAGTAAGAATCTTGATGCATTCAACCAGTTAATGAATGATGTAGATTGCTTACTATTCTATTATAGGCTTCATAAACAAAACAGTAAGTATTTAAAACCTTTCAAATTTGTAAAGAACATAAAGTTGCAGACCAAATACATATTTCATTCAAAAACTCTGTTCCTCCCGTACACTCCAGGCTTCCTTGCCGTACAAATGGAGTTGATTACAATATAGGAAACCAAAACTCAACTTCCCTAACCTCTTCCAACCGGTTATAGGGATTAGTTGAGTGTTTAGACACTAAAAACCCATTTCCCTCCTAAATGGCTATTAACTGTTACTTTTTGAATATTTAAACTTTTTAACTTTGAAAATGCTTTAAAAACCTTATTAATTTGGCACTTAAGACCTCCAAAGGTTTCCAACCACCTAGAAGACTTAATTTCAACATTCTTATACCCCTTACTATCCCAAAACACCCATGGGACACTAATGGTCCTAATTACATTTATTCAATCCTGTCAAGGATATAAAATCATTCCTAAATTCAAATGCCACTTCATGGCATCAAACCATTATAGAAGCCAACACATTATAATTTATTGGATTTATATCATTTAGAACCCAATAGTCCTTCTTGGAACACTGATCTTCATTAGGTGACTCCCAAGTCTTCATAGTCTTCTTGTGTACCTTGAATGGCTTCATGAATTGTTTGTTGATCCTTGGTGCCCCTACACCATACTCCCCACCTCCAGTGAACTCTTGTCCCAAGAGTTGTATGGTTTGAAGGATCTCTGAAAAGTAGGGGTGAAGTAATCCCCCAAAGTGATCTTCTTTCTCCCACCTTTCCAACCTGCATTCACACACAACTTGTCAAAAGAAAAACATAAATTTGCTGACTGTCCTTGGGAAGGACAGTGAGAGGGCTGGAAGTCCTTCTTCTCTGATTCCTTGCATGTATTAGACCTCTAATCTAACATCTCTGCCCTCTTTCAATGCTCTGGCTGCTTCATAGGACACTTTATGGTCCCAACTTGCACAAAGGCTAAGTCCCAAAGTTCTCCACCTTTAGGACTGTCATGGTAGCCTCTTGACTGTACTTTTCCTCCATTATCCCATCCGGTATCATACTGAATCTTCTTTGCTATCTTCTGCCCGAAACACATAAGTATTGGCTCATCTTGATTCCTCAGTATTGGCTGCAACTCATACTTCTTGCCTTCATGGTGAACCAAATACTTATTGTTGAATCCATCATGTATAACCTTCCTTGACGATTGCCAAGACCTGCCTAAGATCAAATGTCCACAACTCATATCCATAACATCACATAACACCCTGTCTTTATACTTTCCAACTGAAAACTCAATCATGACTTGAGTACTAACCAACAAATTCTGATCCACATTCACCCAAGTAGCATAATATGGATTAGGATGTACAAATGTTTTCAAATTCAACTTCCTAACAACCTCATGAGACACAACATTATGACTTGCACTTGAGTCTATAATGAGTCTACATACTTTACCTTGAATCAAACAATTTGACTTGAATATGCTTGGATGGTATGGTGTTTGGTTCTTGCCCATGAATAAGTACTCTCCCTCCACTGGTAATGCCAAGATAGGTTCTTATTTGTCTTCCTCGCTTGTTTCTTCTTCCACCAAATGCACCCTTCTTTCTTTGCCCTTGTCTTCAATCCACTTGGGACACCTAAAAGATTGATGACCCACTTCATTACAATGGAAACACCTGCCTGTGAATACTCCATTGCCTCTTCCTCCACTTCTACCACTTCTATAGCCACCTCTAGTATCAGATGAGTAGGGCTTGTCCTTATCTTTGTCATTCTGATTTAGAAAATCAGTATTGCCTCTACCTCCTCTTCCTCTCATGGAAGATCCACCTCTTGTGCTACCTTGTCTCTCTTGCCTCCTCTTAATCTTTTCTTCAGCCTTGATGGTCAGCTTATAGCATTCCTCAATAAATCTAGGGGTAGCAAAACTAAGTTCATCTTGTATGTTGAACCTAAGTCCCCCCATGTACCTTGCAATCTTTTCATCCATATCTTCATCATTACTCACTCTTATGTCTAGTTTGTGAAACTCTTTAGTATACCTTTGCACCTCCATGTCTTTTTGTTTCAGACTTTGCATCTTCTTATACAACTGAACTCTATAATCATTTGGCAAAAATTTTGCCTTCATCTTATCCATCTTAGTGTACCAAGATGTAATCTTGGGTTTCCCATTCTTCCATCTCTCCGCTTGCAAACAATCCCACCATAGCAATGCATGTCCTTTCAATTCGGCTTTGCAATTTTCAACTTCTGATTCTCTTCCACATGCTCACACTCAAAGAAATTTTCCATAGCACTGAACCAATCTATCAACTCCTCATCATCCATCTTCCCTCCATACGTAGGCAAATCAGCTCTTGCCCTTGCATCACCACTCTTAATGACAGTAGCAAACCTAGCCATCTTCAGCTCATCAGGATCTAATAGTTCTTCCTATTGGAGTTCCTCTTCTTCTTCTTCATTTTCATCAGCAACTTCTTCATCCTATCTGATGCTCTTATCCCTTCTCTCCAAGGCCAATATTCTCTCCATCATGATCTTCATCTCTTTATCCTTCTCAGCTTTCTCCTTCTTCTCTTGCTCAAGGGCTGCCTTAAGCTTTTTGTTATCTGCCAATTGGTCTTTAACTATCCTTGCCAACTCCATGTTGGTCATTCTTTGGGGTAGATCTCCATCCTCTCCTTCAGTCATGGTTCTTTGATCAACTTGGCAAATGAATCAACTCAGGGCTACACCTTAAAGGATGTTTCAACTTCAAGGGCTTATCTAAGGATCCAACAAACCAATACAAACCTTCCACAAGACCTTTCCCTAGGCTCTGATACCACTTGATGCAGAGGAAAGGGTAGTGGACCTGATACACAAGGTAAGATTCACAAATTTGGCTTACAAACCCACAACTTCTCCCAAGTGCCCAAATGGCTTTAACTTTAAGAAACTCAACCCAACCAAGGTTACTCTAAATGCAAACCAATGATATTTTTGGTATAGTAGGCTCTCCTTTACTTGGATTCAAGGATCTTTAAGGTTCTAACGTAATCTCATACTCCCATTCTTCAAAATCTTCTCAATCTGTCCTAGAGGCCTAATAGCTCTCTCTAGTAGCCCTGTCTAGCGGTAAATGGATCTTAACTCTGCATTTTCCCAAAGGATGGAACAAAATAATGATATATTTGGATACCCTTTTGCCCCTAACACAACATACTAGAAGATCTCAATAGACTCTTTTGGGCCAAGTCTGACTGTCCTCACTGAGTGACCCCAAAATGCACCAAAAAAGGGTGATTTAAGAAAGCAACACCTAGTTACTTGTACCCCTAAGACTCCAAACTTCTAACAGTGTCAATATGTTCCCAAACCTCTAAATCTAAGAGGAATTAGACTCAAACTCTTTGGAATATCAAAAGCCCCAATTTGGTGGCTTCAAACCCTTGATTTGAGGGTTTCTCCAATCTCACCCTTCCACACGCTTCCAGAATCATTTGGTGATTGATACACCATTCAATCCACCATATAAGACTATTCAAGTCATAAAAAGGCTATGTTGTTGTTTGCCCGCTAGGGTAAACTTAGTATTGCACAGACATAGTACAGGAATTGTAATGAACACAGAATATATCAGAGACTATTAAATACTTCCATTAATCATTCCGGACTGACAAGTACATTTACATTATAATGATCATACAATAATATCTCCTTTGTCCAACCTCCGAGAGGGTATATAAAGTACCGGAAGGGCCACGACCGAAACGTCGTGACGTAACTGTCTAGCCTCTCGGTCACTAACGACCGAGAGTAACATAATACTTTACTAACATAATAACCCGTACATACAATTATCCCGACAACATCATCCCCCCCAAAAAACAGAGTCGTCTCTGGCGACTCACAACAAAAAGGGAGATGAAATACACTACATAGAATAAGAAAATCACTGAGGAGTGGAGGGGCATCCTTGAAAAAGCTGAAGTGCCGCCCTCCCCAGCAATGTTGTGTCGTAGTTGTTTTTCCATTACATCACATTCCTCCTGTGCCTGCACCAAACTTGTCTCCAAAACATACTTTTCAGCTATAGCCTCTGCTAACTCTTGTTCAAACAACACTGTCTTCCGAGCCAATCTAACCTCGATAGGCACCTGTACCGCCTTCACTCCTGGGTACGCTAAGCTAAGTGTTGCTCTACTGCCTCCAACCTGGTGGTCAGCTCCTCTCGAGCTCTCTATGCATCCACCAAGATAGTCTCACGTCCAGCCAACACCTACTCCTCTGAGTGCCTCAAAGCGTAGTGCCCTTCTTGAAAGGCTTCCTCTAAGTGCTCTCTCCACCTTTGGCATACAAACACTTTGTGCCTACAGCAACTCCGGGTCTCATCAACTGGTCACACTCTCCAAGGGCTGATAACTGAATCGACTGGGGGTCTAGGGGGCAACGCCCCCAGCGGGGTCGAGGGGCAGCGCCCCTGCCGCGAAGACCAAATTGGCACTCTCAAACCCACACAAAAGTCTATGGAACACACCATTTTGTGATTTTCTTCTGATCCCATACTCTTTTCTGCAAAGCGCTTATGTTTTCCTCACCACCTCGTTATGTTTGTCCCTTCGATACCATTCGTTCTTCACTGTGAGCTGTTTTGATTTGTCGTCGTTTTTTTTTAGTTTTTTTTTTAGAACCTTCGCCTCCCTACTGCCAGTCCTTGCTGTCAATACACTGTATTCTTCCATTTTAATACCATATCCTTTCTCTGCCTTACGAACTCTTATCTGTTTTGTTTCCCTGACCGTACGAAGTTCTTCTTGTCCTCTTCTTCTTTATAACGCCTACCATTACTGTCGTTGTTGGTGTCCGTATGGTCTTCGATGCCGTACAATACCCCTGCTGCTATTAACAGTACGGATGCGACTATCCTCTCCACTACCGTACTGCGCCGCATGCCCTACGTTTTAATTGCCGTACACTGCTTCTGTGCCTTTTGCCGTACGTTGCTTTTTACCTCTCTGTTGTACGGACATTGCCGTACGGTGTCATGCATGCCACCGCCGTACGGTGCCCTGGATGCCACTGCCGTACGGACCTTGCTGTGTGACCCAAGCACTGTACTGTGTTTTATCTCCTCTGCCGTGCCGTACGGTATTCCTGTGTGTTCTTCCGTGTTGCCTTGTGTTTATATTGCCTGCCATACGGATAGTATCGTACGGTACTTTTTGTCCATGCTAATGCCGTACGATGAGTGCCATACGGTGCTCTTTAGATTTTCTGCCGTATGGTTAGTGCCGTACGACGCTTTTATCTCTCTTTTTTTAAAAAAAAAATATATATATTTTTTAATATATATATATATATATATATATATATAAAATATTTTTTTTGTCGTACAGTCATGCATAGCCGTATGGGTATTTTTCAATTTCCTGTTCGGAGGCTTCTCTGGTCGCCCGTACGGGCTGCTCTCAGGTCGCCTGCCTGACCGCTCGAGTCCTTTTCCATCCTCGTTGCTCTGTCCCTCCTCTCGGGTCCATCCTCTCCGGGGAAGGTTTCAATTTGGTCACGGTGCTGGCATCATGTATCTGTTCGTCGAGAGTCCACAAAGTGTGTCGTCGTTCCCTCTCCCTGTCGCTGTGTCTATTTTCAATGGCGATCCAAAAGCTTGGAACCATAAATTCTACAAGGACCACGGTCTCCTTCCTGTACATAATAAAAAGAACGAGAATAAAGATTTTGAAGGCTGCGGTTTTCCACACAGGATTCTAATCGTCACGGACATGAATGAGCTTAGGTTCCTCTTCCTTGCCCAGATTCATTGGTTTGACAAACGGCTCCTTATTCTTCATGGGGTTTGGCTCATCAAATTTATGCGTCGGGACTTTGCTTACTTTCGCATCCCCTTCGTTGTATTCACCGTACTCGGAGGGAAATGTTTCCGACACTTCCTCAATACTTAGTACATTGCATGTTGGTCAGAAGAGTTCAGAATCCTCTATTTGCCAGTGGAAGAGACCGTTTAGTGAATCTACATCATCCTCTGCGTATTCTCCCAATTTTATCACACCTTCACTATTTGGTTCCATTCCGTTCCTTCCTTTGTCTTGTGGGTCATTTTCCCCTTCGGATTCGGATCTTGAGGAAGAGGCGAGTTCCTCACTCACCAACTGGGTTCGGAGATCAATAGTAAATTTCCTACCTCCGCTCTCCATCGAGTGTATTCCGTTTCCAGTTGTGGTTTGCTTTCGCTGCCACTAGCCATCCTCTTCCCAGGATGGCATCATACCCCTTCTGCTTAAGTGGGATGACCACGAAGTCAAGTACAAATGGTTGTGCACCCACCGTAACTGGTTGTGCCATCAATGTTCCGAGAGGTTTAATCCTGTGCTGATCGGCACTTAACAGATTGAATGTTGGTGGCCACAAGGTAGGCTTCCTTAATTTTTTCCATGTGTCCTTAGGTAGGACATTTACTTCGGACTCGCCATCTATTATGGTGTCCGTTAGGATAGTGCCGAGAATGCCCATTTCCACCACGGCTGGGTGTCTGCCATTATTGACGGCTAGCAGCATTGGATCCGTTGCGGAGCCTCCGGGTATGGAAGTGTCTGTGTGCTTCGTGTTGGTTTGGCCACATTGCGTGCCCAGTAGGACTGTCCCCAAATGTGGCATGGTGTGTAAGAGGTCGTTGAGTTTCACTGGTACCTCTAGTTCAAGCATCTGTCATACAATGTTTCGTTCGGCGTCTGTGTCGTAGGGTCCTGCCGGTTCTTGTGTCTCTCGTTGGGCTTTCATAGCCCTTTCTATTTCTTCCCGTGCTTCCAACATCCTTTGTTTCTCCGTACGGGGATGGGGGTATCTCGCTTCCTTGGCTTGCCCTCAGGTAAGAGCCAATATTACTTCTCTTATCTTTGTGTTTCCTTCAATATCCAGCAGGTTGGTCCCTACACCAGACTTAGGACAATTAGCATCTTCATGGTCCCCAGGGCCGCACCACCGACAGAGCTGCTGAGGGGCGTCATTATTATTACACTCACTTGCGTAATGACCCCATTGGTTGCATGCCCTACATTGGATCATTGGGCGTCCCTTCGCGTCATATTGAACCCTGTTACGGGTGGAATTATTATTGTTCCCTCCTCCACCTCGCCGGTTGCCACGGTAACCTCCTGAAGATGCATTATTGTTTGGTTCCGTCCCCCCTGATGTGGATGGTTGTTCTTGTGTATAGATGTAATGACCCTTACCAATAGGATCACTAAAACCTTCAAACTGAACTTAGGAATTTTGTCAAACAGTTGGCATGCATTGAAAAATCTGCTTGTATTGATGTGTTTCAAGGTGTATAATGTTTGAGCATTTATAACAATTGAGATAACAATACCAATAAAGTAATGAGATAGCTAGAGTAACAATGAAATACACTTTTCAAATGGTCATTGATTTATGACAGCCAATGTAAGTGCAACTATAACAACCCAGCTAGCAATATATGATTGAAATGACTGTTCTCATTGTAACAATAATATTCAGATTATAAATGTCTGTTACAACTAGGACAAGTGTGCACTTCTAACATATAAACATATGAATCTTAATGCACTATATTTCTGTACCAAACCCAATGCAAAGTCTGAATATATTGACTTGTTACAGCATACATATATGGACTATTTATAGCAAGAACTATAACAGAGACTAGATCCCACTATGACGGCTGATGACAATATAACAATATGAAATAACAATGACAACTGAGACCAATCACTGCATATACCTATGACTGTCACCACAGAACACTTTCATACATGAATGGACAATGAATAGATGTAATGGAACCTGTTTGTTGCCCCTTGTAATCTGCTATGAAGGTTGATCCAGACGCTGCAAAACAGTCTCTGAACTGACCTCAGACTGTCCACCAAACTGTACACTGTGCTCCAGCCGTACCAGGCTGTACTGTACGGCCCTTGTAGAAAATTCAATGATGGGTTTTGCCACCCCAAATTGCCATGAATGTGACCGCCAGGGATGTATTATTGCCCTCACCAAAGCATAAAAATTAACTCCAGCTGATGTGTGAGTTATGAGCAAAAATATGAGTCCAAACCTTGATATGGGCTATTCAGAAAATGCACCAAAATGATCTCCAATTTCTACCAAAATGATTCACCAATGCAATGATGAACTCAAACCCTTATTCCATCAATTTCAAGCCCTCAAATCAATCCTCAGATGAATTTTTCGAGTCTGCTTTTTCGGACTGCTTTTTCGGGTCTGCTTTTTCGGACTGCTTTTTTCGGATCTGCTTTTTCGGACTGCTTTTTCGGATCCGCTTTTTCGTTTTGCTTTTTCGGATTGCTTTTTCAATCACAAACAAACCCTTGCAACAAATTCTCAATGAAGTACAAATGAGATGGCTGAATACCAACTCCACAATTGCAATAATTCAAGTGATATTTCACACCCTCAAAATTGCCAATCTAGGGGAGTGATTCGTTCCCAAAGATTGAATAATAATTTGCAGATCCAAAAGACCACAAATGTCTTCACAATGAAGAAGTAGAAGAGATATCAAATCAAGCATGTCCAAATGAGAGGCCTAGCCCTCTATTTATTCACTTTTCCTGGAACTTCTAGAACTCTCCTTTATAAAATCTCATTAAAAAGCACTTTTTATAATAAAATAATATTATAAATCAAAAAGTGCAACTCAACTTAAAATTAGAACATGTAGGCCCCGATAACTTATAATAATAAAATATAACCTCTTAAACTTCTCCAAAAGCCAATATAATCATCTGATCTGCAAAAATGACTCTCTCTCTCCACCATTTGCCTACGAGAGTCGGGGATAGACAAATCTGGCATGCTAAACGAGGTCAGCCAAAATGGGGACATGACAATAGAGCAGTTGCTGGTTTCGTGTCTTCATGTTATATGGGCATTCCTTTGTGGAATGTCCCATCATCTGACAAATGTCACATAATGCCTTTTTGGGACAGGCACCCTTCGTGTGGCCGCTTTCCTTACACTCCGTGCACCAGAGTTCGTCGTCCTTGCTCGCACTCCCCTTCATTGACTTAAATTCTTTTAGCATTCTTTCCATGTCTTTCTGGAGTGCCCTGACTTTTCCCTTCGACTCCCCATCACTACCACTGTCATCGTCCGAAGTGTCACCTTCATCGGAAGAGGACTTGCTTCTTTTCTTCTTGGAGGTCTTCTGTTCACTCTCCAAGTCCATTGCCCGGTTACAGGCATCTACGTATGAGGTGGGAGGCACTATCTTCATTTTCCTCCATAGGTTAGATTTCAGACCCTCCACGAACCATCTTTTCTTCAGGCCGTCCGATGGTTGGCTATCCATTTTTCCGACTAACTCCTTCAGTCGGCGACTGTAAGCCCGCACAGTCTCTTTCTTACCTTGTTTGATACCGTATATCTCGGAAACAATTTCATTGTCATCCCTCAGGAGCCGAAACTCCTTCTGGAATTCTGTCTTGAGTTCGTCCCAAGTGGTCACCTTTGTTTTGTCCACGTCGGAGTACCAGTCGATGGCTACCCCTCTCAGTGTGGCCGGAAACTGTTTTACCCATTCTGCGTGGTCAGCGACGCCATTCGCTGACCAGATTGTCTCACACGTACGACAATGCCGTACTGGATCTTCCTTCCCATCGCCATTGAATTTTGGCAACTTTTCTTTGTTAGTTGCCATGTTTACTTGTTGTCTCCGTGGTGGATTCGGTGCTCCGGCACCACTTGTGCCAGCACTCATACCCGCACCTCTTTGAGTATTGTGTCCAGTAACCAGTGGCACTTGCGTAATTGGTGGGACCGTACTGTGTGGAGTCCTTGGTTCCAACAGAGGGTTCGCCTGTGCGTTCACAACACCTTTGGCCGTACTATCACTGGCACCTCCGGCAGTACCGTCACCTTCGACCGGACGGTTCCCTTCGTGGTCTCGGTCCTCCGCACGTGGTGTACGGGTCAAATCTTCAAACTGGTCTCGCTCTTCCTCTAGTAAAACCTTTCTCAATCGTGCTTCCTCGAGTAGTTCCTCCCTACTCCACACTCTCCGATGCTCCGACGAAGTGAACTCTTCCCCGTCGGCCTCTGCACCTTCCGTACCACTTCCGAGGTTCCCTTCAGGCAACCCTCCAGCAAGCTGGTTCTTGGCAAGTTGCCTTAGCCTATACCGACGTTCAAGTTGCTGCGTGGAGATCAAAGCCTTCTGTGCGGCCTCGCCTTCGTCATCTCATGCCTTTTTATTTCTATCTTTATTTAAAACATTGGGCATAAATCCTTTCCTCACTTCTCTTCCCGAGTATGTCTATGCAACGGCGCCAGATGTTTGCCCGCTGAGGTAAACTTAGTATTGCACATACATAGTACAAGAATTGTAATGAACACAGAATATATCAGAGAATAATAAATACTTCCATTAATCATTCCGGACTGATAAGTACATTTACATTATAATGATCATACAATAATATCTCCCTTGTCCAACCTCCGAGAGGGTATATAAAGTACCCGAAGGGCCACAACTGAAATGTCGTGACGTAACTGTCTAACCTCTCGGTCACTAACGACCGAGAGTAACATAATACTTTACTAACATAATAACCCGTACATACAATTATCTCGACAACAGCTGTTAGGCCCGATCTTCCACTGCTATACCTTAGCCACCAATTTCATTAAGAAACTCACTGTTACAGCGAGTGATCACTTCCTTTGTCAACTTTTTGCAAGTATAATCATTAGAAAACTATATTACATTGTTAGTAATCATCCTTCCATGGATCCTAGGCCTTTGAGTCCATGGAAAGGATATAGATTGGAAATTAATGTTCAAAACAAGTAGGAAACTAACAAAAACCAGTCCAAATCGCTGTGAATGTAGGTACAGTCATGTAAAATGACTTTCAAACCCTCCAGAACATGTGATGTACTCTTCAATGCCTTATTGAATCTTCTAAATGCTTAATCAAATCAATTTACATCAGTACCATAAGGAAGCTTCAAAGAAACTAAGACATTTATTGGCACAGTCACTGGTGTTACCAGTTTATATGCAAGGAACAGTGAGTTAGTAAGAATCTTAATGCATTCAACCAGTTAATGAATGATGTAGATTGCTTACTATTCCGTTCTAGGCTTCATAAACAAAACAGTAAGTATTTAAAACCTTTCAAATTTGTAAAGAACACAAAGTTGCAGACCAAATAGATTTTTCATTCAAAAACTCTGTTCCTCCCGTACACTCCAGGCTTCCTTGCCGTACAAATGGAGTTGATTACAATATAGGAAACCAAAACTCAACTTCCCTAACCTCTTCCAACCAGTTATAGGGACTAGTTGGGTGTTTAGACACTAAAAACCCATTTCCCTCCTAAATGGCTATTAGCCGTTACTTTTTGAATATTTAAACTTTTAAACTTTGAAAATGCTTGAAAAACCTTATTAATTTGGAACTTAAGACCTCCAAAGGTTTCCAATCACCTAGGAGACTTAATTTCATCATTCTTGTACCCCTTACTATCCTAAAACACCCATGGGACACTAATGGTCCAAATTACATTTATTCAATCTTGTCAAGGATATAAAATCATTCCTAAATTTAAATGCCACTTCATGGCATCAAACCATTATAGAAGCCAACACATTATAATTTATTGGATTTATATCATTTAGAACCCAATAGTCCTTCTTGGAACACTGATCTTCATTAGGTGACTCCCAAGTCTTCATAGTCTTCTTGTGTACCTTGAATGGCTTCATGAATTGTTTGTTGATCCTTGGTGCCTCTGCACCAGCAGAGATGTCATTGATTGTCAAATAGATCTTATAGTAATAGTTACTCAAAGAATTGATAGTCACAGAATTGATAATCATTCTCTCTTTATCAGAAATGAACTACTCTCATCACTGCCTGTGTACAGAAAGTCATAATTTGTTAATGTGCGTCCTTGTCTTCTGACCATGTGATATCATGAGCAGTTGTGTCAATATGTAATCTGGACTGCATATTGATCCGGTTTGAAATTTATGAATATTTTCTTAATTTGCAGTTTCACGTTTCACAGGGACGAGTTATATTGGGCAATTCAAAATGATTTATATGTTTGGAGCGAGAACCGCTATTGTTGCGAGTATTGTATTGATACAAGTACTTGCTGCTTTCGGAACAATGTTAATGATGAATGGTGATTTATTTGAATATAAAAGAACAAACATTGAATATACAGTGAAAATGGTGTCAGTCTTACCTTCGATCTGTTCTGATTGGTTGATTCGTTTATATCAAAATATGGAGACAAATATACCTTGTTGGGTATATATAATTTGCATAGATGAATTTCCAGAAATGAGAGATATTCTGATTTGCATATTGAATGTCTTTTGTAAAGGCGTATATCCGAAGACTTCATCAGTTTATTTTCAGATTGAATTCTTAAGTTGGAAACTCTTTTTAGCAACCAATGCACTTACCTTATTGTTACTAATGACTATTTGATTAGGTTGGTTTAGTTATAACTGAGTTAACAGTTATAAGTAGTTTTAACTTCCTTCAAATTGCTCACCTGATAGAAGACAGGCTGCTATTCAAGGAGTGTAAAGGCCTGATGAAATGAGAGGTGTGAGTGGATTTCATTATGTGAAGACTGAGTAATGCGAAAGCAGCGATACATTTTATTATAGCGGGATTATGTGAATACGTATGAAAAGTCTATGTGAAGGGTGATGCATCATCGAGTATTTCAGTGAGATTGTATGAGTGTCTAGACTCTAAAACGAATTTGTGAGTTGATTGTATTGATATTGTAATGTTTTCTTGAAGAAGTATTAAGTTCAAGCATCAGGTATCATCAGTGTAGTACTTCTGAATTGATATAAATGCAACTCAGTGGCAGTTTGTGAAAGAGAATTATAACATCCTCATGGTTGGTACCTCTAGGATGCTGAGTTGGTGCTCAGATTGAGAAGTTGGTGCTTTTGTAAGAGTTGGTACTCTCAAACAAGGAATTTTGTGGTTCCTTAGGGTTGGTGCCCTTAAACTTTATACACATTATTTCTTTGTGAGGCTGGATTAGGACAATAGATCCTAGCAGCATTTCTCACCATGGTTTTTAACCCATTCCGGGTTTTCCACGTACTTCATGTGTGGCAGCTTCTATGTGTGATTGCATTTTTTTCAATTCTAGTTTTATGCTTAATAGTTTATCAAAGTTATTTTAATTGATTAAGGATCTGTAATTTAGATCCTCTACTGGTTCACTATATTGTCCAACCCCTATTTTCTACTAGTTTGTTTTGCAATTCCCTTTCACTTTCCAAGTCATTAATACTTAGGCATTAAGTCAAACAATTTGCTTGTAATCATTCAGGTTTATATTTGTCTCAAAATAATATTGATTTCATTTATCCTTTAGAATGGATTTTGCATAATAACATCAGACAAAGCAAACAAAATTGCAAGCTTGATACTATTAATACACTCCATAAGAAAATAACAGTTATAAAGCAATTCTTGTCCTAAAATGCAGTCTCAGTCAAAAGGACAATAATCTGAAATACAATCTAACCTTACTAACTAGTACCAATGACTTATCAATGCCCAGAATCAAATTCTGAAAATGGTGAATAATGTTCAGCTTAATATTCAATCTACAGATGATTTCCTTCCTTTCACAATGATAGTGCAGCTGTAGGAATCCTGAGATAACTCAGATCAGCAACAACAAACAGATAAAAATTGATGATAGCTAAAACATCCATCTTCAGCTGACTAGATGTGTGCCCAGATTTTGTTACCTATTGGCTCATTAATGATGAAACTGGCACCCAACAATAAACATAAGCCCGAAATTCCTCTGAACTAAAGTCTGCTATAAATTTTGCCAAGTCTGAAACACAAATCTGAATGATTACATGCCAACAAGCACATAAAACCCTTCCAAAACATGGCACCCAACAATAAAGATAAGCCCCAAATTCCTCTGAACTAAAGTCTGCTATAAATTTTGCCAAGTCTGAAACACAAATCTGAATGATTACATGCCAACAAGCACATAAAACCCTTCCAAAACATGACATTCACCTTCAAACCCTAGCTGTCTAAGCTGTCAAACCCTCCAGAGAGATTTCTAGTTGAAACCTCCAACAATTTGATAATAAAGCGCAATGGTGAATTCTGGACGAATCAGCACCAAAGATGGATTTGGGTTTCCATCCAAGCCACCTTGAAACTCCAAGGGTTTCCGTCCTCAGATTTCTTGTAAATGAAAGCCGAAGCTCTCAAGCTTCTTAGAGAGAAATAAAATAAGCCAAATATATGCAAATGAGCTCCAAATGAGCCCTTTTATAATTCCCCAAGGAACCCCAAGGAAGCTTTCGGAAAACCCATTTAATTTTGCCCCTCTTTAATTTTCATCTTTACTTTCAATTGGGAATAAAGTCACTTCATGAATTAATTTTTATATTCACCTTATATCTCCCTATTTTGGCACCTATCTCCATAAAACACTTTTTAATTTTCATTTAGGCATCCACATAATGTATCCTATAAATTTATCAATATAACATTAAAGTCAAACATTATATTTAACTTTAATTATAACATTATTTTAATTATAAATTTCTGGATTATAATTAATTGTCAAATAATAATATCTATGCGCTCGCTGATAGAACTAAAGATAGAAATGCGTACACTGCCCCTGATAGCATTCCTCCTGTGATTTTCTAAAAATAGAAAGTATGGCCAATGAACATTGGCTATACAAGACTGAAGGTATTGCATGTTGAAGCTGAGGGGAGGCCGAACTATAATTAGGTATAAAAAAAAGCGGTTACTATAAATTATAACTGCTAAAAATAGTATGTCAGCCCAAACTCCCAACCAACCAAACAGTGTCAAATTTAACACTTACTAAAAATAGTAAGTCTATGATAAGTTGTCCAAAATTACTCTAGAAATTGTTGTTCAAGTCCAATACATTCTGTGAGCTCATTGGTGACATTAAAACCCCCCTTTGAACTAGCTAACACAGACCCTAAAAACAATACCAAACACTCTGCAAGAGGACTTGAAAGTGGGGATATTATGTTCACCTCCCCCCTCTTAGTAGACGAATTGTGTTCTACAACTAGTATTAGAGGCTTGTACTTGAAAGGGGTTAAGCAACTAAAGTAGATCTTGGATAGAGAACACATGGCTTGTTTAGAATGATCTTCCTCAAATAAAGCTCTTTATTTGATGGCTGTAATTATGCATTTTGGAGTATTAGAATGTGACAGTCCCAATCGGTGCTGAGAGGGGAGGGGTGAATCAACACTTGTAAAATTCTTCTTTTTTTTCTTTAATCCAGTGAAGTAAACTTACAACACAAAAGCAAGTAGTTCTAAGCAAATAAAATAGTAAGTGAACAAACACAAAGTGACACCAGATTTATCACGTGGAAACCCGGTTAGGGTGAAAACCACGGTGTGAGGAGACCTCACAATATTTGTACTCTTCTGAAGTACACCTTGTTAAGAACCTACTCGGTTAATGGATAGAAATGCACTTGCTAGCTGCGACTTAGTCAAGGGATTTGTTACAGTAAGGTCTGTTAAGACTTGCTCGGTTAAGGGACTTCAAACACCTTGAAAGATGTCACCCGATTAAGGGATTTTGATTAAAGGGACCTATTAGAGTCCACCCAAATATTGAGATTTGTTTATTGTAGTTTGCTAGAAAACAATAGAATCAAGATCTTTAGAGAAGGCTCTACTTAGCCAGATGTGATCTCTATTTGTGCTCAACTGAGAATCATCACCGGTTAACACAGGTGTATTCTCAACTATTGTTGTGCTGCCTTGCACAACCTATTATTTCTCTTTCTCGATTTTCTCTAACCCTTGCTTCTGTAGCATATAGGTTCACTCTTTTTCTCGGCAGAATGAAGGCAACTCTTACTTTTGACAGGCATAAGAATATATAGAGTTATGTTGCTTTGACTGCGCCTAAAATGCACGACCTAAACTTGAGATCCTTTGATTACATCACTCAGCTGAGTATTGGTTCGCTGAGCAAACATCTGATACATTCTCTAGCTTTATTCGCTTTATGAAGAAAACAATAGTTGCATGCCAAGCAACTTTCCTTCATAGGAGATAACTCCTTGATTTAAAGCCACTGAATCCGGCTTTAAATCCTTTAGTCACGCCTCAAAAACCATTGATTCCGGCTTTAATTTCTTTAACTGTGCCACAAGCCGCTCATCGAGACAACTCAAGGTCACCCGGATTTACTGCAATAAATCTTGATAGGTTGGAACAAATAGTTGACAGTTGACTATGACTTCCTTGGTTCATACCGGAGTCTTGTAATATATCGGTTGAGTTCTTTGATCTGTTGCAGTCTCTTTTTCGTGTCTTACCGGTTGCATTTGCGTGGACTACCGGTTACACTGTCCTAGTTGTGTTAAAGACACTTAGTATGTGTTGGCATCACCAACCGGTAAGCTTTCTACCGGTCCAAGTGTTGTCATTGATTGGCAAAAGAGGATAGAGTTTGTTGTCTCTATTATAGAGGGGACTCTTCATCAAGAGAGGCTGTGGAACCGGTCACTACACTAAGCTTCAGCAAATCGGATAGAGCACTTAGCAGAGAAGAGCGTATCCTAGTATCAATCAAGGACCGACCTGAACCGGTATCGACAAGCCCACATAAAAGCATATCCAACTAATGTCTATAACACAACCAGAACAGTGCAACCGGTAATCGACCACACCAAGGGCGTGTACCCGGTAAGCCAAGAAAGAGACGTTCTAAGACTCTTACCTTTTTATAGCATGAAGAACTCAACCGATATATTATAAGACTCCGGTATGAACCAAGGAAGTCATAGTCAACTGTCTGTTCCAACCAACTCTTCTTGATTGGGATTTATTGCAGTAAATCCAAGTGATCTTGAGTTGTCTTGGTGATTGGTTTGAGGCGCAGGTAAAGGATTTAAAGCTGGAACCAATGGTTTCTTGAGGCGCGACTGAAGGATTTAAAGCCGGATTTAGTGGCTTTAAATCGAAGTGCTATCTCTTGTGGAGAAAGGTTGCCTGACACACAACTGTTGTTTTCTTCATGTAGTGGATGAAACTAGAGCTTGCATCGGATGCTTGCTCAGAGAACAAACACTTCACTGAGTGATGGATTCGCTGGATCTCAGGATTAGGTCATGCATTTGAGGCGCAGTCAGGGCAACAAAACTGAATATATTCTTATGTCTGTTGAGAAGAAGAATTGTCTTCATTCTGCCGAGAAAAAGAGTGAGCCTATATGCTACAGAAGCAAGGGTTAGAAAAGTATCTAGGGTTAGAGAAAATCAAGAGAGAAAAAGTTGTGCAAGGCACAACAACAACAGTTGAGAATACACCTGTGTCAACCGGTGATAATTCTCAGTAGAGCACAAATAGAGATCACATCTGGCTAAGCAGAGTCTTTTGTAAAGATCTTAATTCTATTGTTTTCTAGCAAACTACAATAGACAAATCCCAGTATTTGGGTGGACTCTAACAGGTCCCTTGTATCAAAATCCCTTATTCGGGTGACATCTTTTAAGGTGTCTGAAGTCCCTTAACCGGGCAGGTCTTAACAGACCTTACTGTAACAAATCCCTTGACCGGGTCGCACCTAGCAAGTGCATTTTATCCCTTGACCGGGTAAGCTCTTAATAGGGCGTACTTCAGAAAAGTACAAATATTGTGAGGTCTCCTCACACCGTGGTTTTTACCCTAACCGGGTTTCCATGTGATAAATCTGGTGTCACTTTGTGTTTGATTCACTTACTGTTTGATTTGCTTAGAACTGTTTGCTTTGGTGCTGTAAGTTTACTTCACCGGATTAAAGAAAAAGGGAAGAATTTTTCAAGTGCTGATTCACCCCTGCCCTCTCAGCACCTGTTGGGACTGTTAATTGGTATCAGAGCCTTGTTCCGTTTTTCTTTGTTGCTTAACTGCACAGAGAGAAAGCTATGATGATGAGAAAGGAAGGACCAAAGTTTTCAAAAGAAAACTTCACCTTATGGTGCAGTAGAATGAAGCTATGTATGAAGACCAACGGTGACCAGTACTGGAAACATGTTACCAATGACTACAGCGAGCCCGCTGGTACCTTGACACCTGATGAAGAGAAATTAAGACTGAGCATACGGCTGCCATGGACATGATAGCTAGCACCTTACTCGACGATGTGTATGCTGAAATTGAACATCTCGACTCCGCCTGCAAAATGTGGAAAAAGTTACAAACAGTTTATGGAGGAGATCCCACTGTTCAGAGAGCCAAGGTCGAAAGCCTCAACGGAAAGTATGATGACATGAGGATGAATGATGGAGAAGATATCGAGCAATATAGCAACCAAATCGAGGAAGTGATCAACTCCATTAGAAGTGTTGTAGGCAAGCTGATTGAAGAAGAGGTGGTGAGCAAAATACTGAGAACTCTCAGACCTCAGTATACCATCAAGATCTCCGCCATTCAAGACCTCAGATCCATAAGCAACGATCAAGTCACCTTAGACTTCCTAATCGGTAAGTTGGTTGCTTTCGAATTAAGTAACTTTGATAATAGCCTGTCTGTTCAAGAAGCAGCATTTAAATCATCGGTCAATGCCTCTTCCACCAAAAAGGGAAGAGAAACCGGTAAGTCCTCTACCGATAAGATCGACAACCTCATTGAGAATCTGCACTCAGAGGAGACGGAGCAAGATGAGTTTGAAGCTCTAATTCCTAAGAGATTCCCTAGAGGGAAAGGGAAGTATAAAGGGAAACTCTCTTTAAAATGCTTCTCTTGTAACAAAATAGGACACACTGTTGCCCAATGTCCAGATAATGAAAATAGAGACAAAAGAGATCGGTTCAAGAACAAAGGAAAGTAGGAATGCTATCTTGCGGAGGAAAGAGTCACAGACTATGAGTTTGAAGACTCAGAAGACCCAGAAATTGCATTTGTTGCAATAAAGGAGGAGAACTCAACTCTTGATGAAGTTGCACTCATATCCAGATTTCATCAGTATGACGATTGGATCATTGATAGCGGGTGTACTCACCATATGACCGGTGACAAGAGCAAGTTAATCAACTTGGAGCTCAACTACAGCGGATCAGTCACATTTGGAAACAATGCCCCTTGTGCCATCAAGGGTAAGGGATCTATTGTTCTCTGCAATAATGCTGTCTGTGAAGACGTGTACTAGGTTGAAGGACTCAGGTATAATCTGATGAGTGTTGCACAGCTCAACAACAAAGGTTTCCAATTGGAATTCGGTCAAGGCTCTTGCGTAGTCAAAAATTAATCTGGATCTCACGTTGCAACCGGTAGACAGAGCAAAGGCAATCTATTCTACCTAGACTCAACAGAAGGAGCCTGTTTAATTGCTTCTATCAAAGGAGAATCAAGCAAGATTGGTCTTATCTCCAAAGAAGACAATAGTTGGCTATGGCACAAGAGACTCTGCCATATAAACTTTGACAGCATTGTAAAAGTGAGCACGAAGAAATCGGTCTGAGGACTCCCAGAAATTGCAAAACCCATGGGAGGCATTTGTATGGATTGTCAGTTAGAAAAACTGACAGGAGCAAGTTTCGGTAGCAAGTCCTCTGCTGAAAATGTCCTAGATCTTGTACACACAGACCTGTGTGGACCAATGAGGACAAAGAGCTATCATGGAGACCGGTATTTCATGTTGTTTGTAGATGATTTCTCAAGAATGATGTGGACACTTTTTCTCTGTGAGAAATTAGAAGCCTTTCACATGTTCAAAATTTACAAGGCTAGAGTGGAAAAGGAAACTGGTAGAAGATTGAAATGTCTGAGGTTGGATAGAGGAGGTGAGTACACCTCTCAGGAGTTTACTCACTACTGTGAGGAACATGGCATATAGAGATGGTTCTCTGCACCTAGGACTCCTCAACAGAATGGAGTAGCAGAAAGAAGAAACAAACCGCTAATCAACTGTGCCAGAACCTTGTTGATCAAAAAGAATCTTCCTCATCACTTTTGGAGAGAAACTGTCAGCACCGCTGTGTATACAATCACCCAAGTTCAAGGCAAAAAGGGAATTGGTAAGACGCCTTACGAACTATGGTTTAAGCATACTCCTAGTGTAGGCTACTTCAAAATCTTTGGTAGTAAATGTTATATCAAAAGAGACATGTTTTCTTGGAAGTTTGATCCCAAGAGCGATGAAGGAACATTTCTGGGTTATTCTACCAAAAGCAAAGCTTATCGTTGTCTGAACAAAAGAATAGGCAAGATAATTGAAAGCATCAATGTAAAAATTGATGAATCATTACAACCAAACAAGAGGACCGGACATGTCAATCATGAAATTTTTAAACTTACTAATGGAGGAGATGTCTTTGAGTTTCATGAAGCAACAACTGAAGAAGAGGAGGCAACTCCCACTGACAGAAATCAAGAGCGAGAGATTGTGCCCGAAGCTGATAGGACACCCCAAGATGGTGAACAAGCAGATGATCAGAACCATGACGAAGATATTTCTCAGCAAGATGAACCAGACCAGGAACAGAGGCCGACTCTTCCAAGGTATGTCACATATCACTCTACTGACAATATAATTGGTGACAGACATGGGAACATCCTGACCAGGAAAAAGGCTAAAGAGAACGTCTGTCTTCTCTCGTGTGTTGAGCCCAAAACCACCAGAGAAGCCGTTGAAGATGAAAATTGGCTCAAGGCCATGGACGAAGAAATTGAGCAAATAGAAAAGAATGACACATGGGAACTTGTGCCAAGACCTCATGACAAAAACTTAATTGGGACTAAATGGGTTTATAGAAACAAACTAAATCAGGATGGTAAAGTCATCAGAAATAAAGCAAGGCTGGTTTGCAAAGGCTATGCTCAAGAAGCTGAACTAGACTATGGAGAAACTTGTGCACCAGTAGCCAGACTGGAAGGGGTGAGAAATCTTCTTGCCTATGCAGCTCACAAAGGCTTTAAAGTGTACTAGATGGATGTGAAGTTTGCATTCCTCAATTGAATACTAGAAGAAGAAGTCTACATTGAGCAACCGGAAGGGTTTACATCTGCTCAAAAGACTGATATGCTCTGTAAACTAAAAAAGGCTCTCAATGGGCTCAAGTAGGCCCCAAGGGTTTGGTATAAAAGGTTGCATTCATATTTTTTGACAATTGGATTCATCAGAACTGGTGACAACAACATGTATCTTAAAACCGGAAAGGATGGAAATCTAATTGCTGAAATATTTGTTGATGGCATCATCTTTGGAGGAGATGACAAAATGAGCAAAGCATTTGCGAGGAAATGAAGAAAGAATTTGAGATGTCTATGATAGGGCCCATCAAATTCTTTATTGGACTACAGGTCCATCAGCTAAAAGAATGTATCTTCATCTCTCAGTCCAAGTACATAAAAGAAATTCTCAAGACTTTTGGACTAGAAGAATCCAAACCGGTTGGAACTCCAATGATAACTAATCTTAAGTTATCAAAGGAGGATGATGCCAAAGAAGTAAATGAAACAATGTATCGGTCCATGATAGGAAAATTGCAGTATGCTGTTCATAGCAGACCAAACATTGGTCATGTAGTTGGCACAGTGGCAAGATTCTTTGCTAATCCCAAAGAAACACATCTAATTGCAGTAAAGAGAATCTTCAGATATCTAAAGGGAACCGAGGAATATGGCTTATGGTTTCCACACAAAGGTGGATTCCAAATTAAAGTCTACACAGATGCAGACTGGGCTGACAATGTGGATGATAGAAAAAGCACAAGTGATGGTGCATTCTTTCTAGGTGGAAGAATAGTATCATGGACAAGTAAGAAGCGGAATTGCATTTCACAATCCACTGCTGAAGCTGAATATGTTGCTGCTACAATAAACTGCACACAGGTGATCTGGATCAAACAATTGCTGGAAGGTATTTAGGAACAGGTACCTGAACCAATCGCAGTTCACTGTGACAGTACCAGTGCCATAAACATATCCAAAAATCCTGTTATGCACTCTAAGACCAAGCACATTGCCATCAAGTATCACTACTTGAGGGAACTTGTACAGAACAAAGAAGTAAGATTGGAGTATGTGTCCACCAAAGAACAAATTGTTGATATATTCACAAAGCCATTACCAAAGATTACTTTTGAGTATCTTAGAGGTAGACTGGGGGTTGTACCCCTCTCAGATCATCAGTAATCATCAACAGGAAGTCATCAGTTCATTATGATTCAAACAAAATATTACATCTTATCTTTTATGAATTGATGAAAAGGACTGTTGCTCGCAGGGGGAGCAGAGTATGCAAATCTTCCTGATTAGCCTTTTGGCATTCTATTGTCAAAAAGGGGGAGAATATGATTACCTATCATATTTTTGCCATCAATGCCAAAGGGGGAGATTGTTGGCATCACCAACTGGTAAGCTCTCTACCGGTCCAAGTGTTGTCATTGATTGACAAAAGAGGATAGAGATTTGTTGTCTCTATTATAGAGGGGACTCTTCATCGAGAGAGGCTGTGGAACCGGTCACTACACTAAGCATCAGCAAACCGGATAGAGAACTCAGCAGAGAAGAGGGTATCCTAGTATCAATCAAGGACCGACCTGAACCGGTATTGACAAGCCCACATAAAAGCATATCCAACTAATGTCTATAACACAACCGGAACAGTGCAACCGGTAATCGACCACACCAAGGGCGTGTACCCGGTAAGCCAAGAAAGAGACATTCTAAGACTTACCTTTTTATAGCATGAAGAACTCAACCGATATATTATAAGACTTCGGTATGAACCAAGAAAGTCATAGTCAACTGTCTGTTCCAACCAACTCTTCTTGATCGGGATTTATTGCAGTAAATCCGAGTGATTTTGAGTTGTCCTGGTGATCGGTTTGAGGCGCAGGTAAAGGATTTAAAGTTGGAATCAATGGTTTCTTGAGGCGCGACTGAAGGATTTAAAGCCGGATTTAGTGGCTTTAAATCGAAGTGCTATCTCTTGTGGAGAAAGGTTGCCTGACACGCAACTATTGTTTTCTTCATGTAGTGGATGAAGCCAAAGCTTGCATCGGATGCTTGCTCAGAGAACAAGCACTTCACTGAGTGATGGATTCGTTGGATCTTAGGATTAGGTCATGCATTTGAGGCGCAGTCAGGGCAACAAAACTGAATATATTCTTATGTCTGTTGAGAAGAAGAATTGTCTTCATTCTGTCGAGAAAAAGAGTGAGCCTATATGCTACAGAAGCAAGGGTTAGAAAAGTATCAAGGGTTAGAGAAAATCGAGAGAGAAAAAGTTGTGCAAGGCACAACAACAACAGTTGAGAATACACCTGTGTCAACCGGTGATAATTCTCAGTAGAGCACAAATAGAGATCACATCTGGCTAAGCAAAGTCTTCTGTAAAGATCTTAATTCTATTGTTTTCTAGCAAACTACAATAGACAAATCTCAGTATTTGGGTGGACTCTAACAGGTCCCTTGTATCAAAATCCCTTATTCGGGTGACATCTTTTAAGGTGTCTGAAGTCCCTTAACCGGGCAGGTCTTAACAGACCTTACTGTAACAAATCCCTTGACCGGGTCACACCTAGCAAGTGCATTTTATCCCTTGACCGGGTAAGCTCTTAACAGGGCGTACTTCAGAAAAGTACAAATATTGTGAGGTCTCCTCACACCGTGGTTTTTACCCTAACCAGGTTTCCATGTGATAAATCTGGTGTCACTTTGTGTTTGATTCACTTACTGTTTTATTTGCTTAGAACTGTTTGCTTTGGTGCTGTAAGTTTACTTCACTGGATTAAAGAAAAAGGGATGAATTTTTCAAGTGCTGATTCACCCCTCCCCTCTCAGCACCGGTTGGGACTGTCAATATGATTATTGCTTTTTGGCTATTCTTGTCTATACCGGTTGAAGTTCGGTCCTTGGTTGATACTAGGATACTCTTTTCCTTGATTGAGTGCATTGTCCGGTGGCTGATGCGTAGTGTAGTGACCGGTTTAAATGACCTTATAGTTACTCTTTTCTTGTAGCTATGGTAGGTGCCAAACCGGCCTCTCTTGATGTAAAGTTTCTTAAAGCTTCAACCTTTATAGAGATGACAATCTCTATCCTCTTTTGCCAATCAATGACAACACTCGGACCTGTAGAGACCTTACCGGTTACTGATGCCAACAATCTCCCCCTTTGGCATTGATGGCAAAAATATGATAGGCAATCATATTCTCCCCCTTTTTGACAAGAATGCCAAAAGGCTAATCGGAGAGATTTCCATTTTCTACTCTGCTCCCCCTGCGAGCAACAGTCCTTTTCATTAGTTCATAAAAGATAAGGTGTAACCTTTTGTTTGAATCATAATGAACTGATGTCTCCCTGTTGATGATTACTCATGATCTGAGAGGGGTATAACCCCCAGTCTACCTTTGAGATACTCAAAAGTACTCTTTGGTAATGGCTTTGTGAATATATCAGCAATCTGTTCTTTGGTGGGCACATACTCCAATCTTGCTTCCTTGTTCTGTACAAGTTCCGTCAAGTAGTGATACTTGATGGCAATGTGCTTGGTCTTGGAGTGCATAACAGGATTTTTGGATATGTTTATGGCACTGGTACTGTCATAGTGAATTGTGATCGGTTCAGGTACCTGTTCCTGAATACCTTCCAGCAGTTGTTTGATCCAAGTCACCTGTGTGCAATTTATTGCAGCAGCAACATATTCAACTTCAGCAGTGGATTGTGAAATGGAATTCTGCTTCTTGTCCACGATACTATTCTTCCACCTAGAAAGAATGCACCACCACTTGTGCTCTTTCTATCTGTAAGGAACCTAACTGGCTCTTTCTGATTTCTTTCTCTTAATTTGTAATATTTGCAATTCTTATTTCAATTAAAGGCTCATAAAATACAAGTACAATGATATTTCCATCAAATACATATAATCAATCTGGAACATATGCTATTTCCTCAATCACATTTATTATTTATAACTTTCATCTCAACAAAACATATAAACAATTAATTGATATGAAAATAGTGGCACCTAATAGAGCTGCAACCCTTGTGTAAATGCAATGATCTCCAATCTGCCTAACACAGCCCAGATTTCATTATTATCACCCTTGGAGTAGTCACGTGAATGTCTGGAATTGCATGTGACTAGCCGGTGGTAATTTGCAGGCCTTTATAGCATGAAATGACACCATAAGCAGGCCCGTGAACAGTGTAATTGGGAGCCGTAGCTTCCCTGGCCTCACGCAACCTGTAGTAGCTCCAAGCAGCAGTCACGTGAGGGAAAGAAGAAGCCTAATAACAGTTCGCAGGCCCTCCATTGCAAAACACAACCAATAGAATCAATCCAACTGTTTCACCTCTTCGAAAATAATTCAGTATTCAGCTTTCCAATTATTATTCCAGAATTACAATTTGTTGAATACACAGACACTTTCAACAGCAAACTTCAGATTTAGAACTTCCACAAATCCGATATACAATAGCACCGAATTGTGATAATAATTTACTCCAGATTATTAGTTGTGAAATTCACCATTCATAGATAATGGCTCAAATCACGAGGTGAGGAATTAGTCCTCGAAACCCTAGCCAAGTTTGTCTTCTTCACGTACTTCAATAATGGATGAGTAAAGTGCTTTTTCGAGTAGAATATATAGGCTTTTTGGAAAAAGCACTTTACATTATTTTTCACTTAATTGGCTTTTAATATAACTCCACTTTATAACATAAAGTTATAAAGTCATAAGTTATTAAATTAAATCAAAATAATTTAATTTAATAACAACATTTAAAATATAAGCCACAGGAAAAACTAACTGAGATCAACAAACTTCTGACAAAGCCCAAATCCAACTGCCCAACCAGGAATAGGCACTGCCCTGCCAGAAATAGCCACTGCTATAAATAGACTTACTAAAAATAGTAAGTCTCTCAAAGTAGAGATTCTCTGAAACTCGATCCTGAGACATCTGACACTCCGCGCAGACACCCTGCTAATCTTGGCCATACCCAAAATACCACTTACTAAAAATAGTAAGTTGACCAAAATGATCCGAACGAAGAGCAAACCTGATAATTTGAACCTCCAGAATGGAATCCCAACGCTGGCTCCACCATCTGACCCCTTCTGATTGCCTGATTAGGCTGTGAGGTTCGCCAAACGAAGCTACCCCTTCAATCTAAAAACAGGAACATTACACTATCATCCACGTTGCTAGTCCAGTCGGCATTTGTGTAGACTTTAATTTGGAATCCACCCTTGTGTGGAAACCATAAGCCATATTCCTCGGTTCCCTTTAGATATCTTAAGATTCTCTTCATTGCCATTAGATGTGTTTCTTTGGGATTAACAGAGAATCTTGCCACTATGCCAACTGCATGAGCAATGTCCGGTTTGCTGTGAACAACATATTGCAATTTTCCTATCATGGACCGATACATTGTTTCATTTACTTCTTTGGCATCATCCTCCTTTGATAACTTGAGATTAGTTATCGTTGAAGTTCCAACCGGTTTGGATTCTTCTAGTCCAAAAGTCTTGAGAATTTCTTTTATGTACTTGGATTGAGAGATGAAGATACCTTCTTTTAGCTGATGGATTTGTAATCCAATAAAGAATTTTATGGGCCCTATCATAGACATCTCAAATTCTTTCTTCATTTCTTCAGCAAATGCTTTGCTCATTCTGTCATCTCCAAAGATGATGTCATCAACAAAGATTTCAGTAATTAAGTTTCCATTTTTTCGGTTTTGAGATACATATTACTGTTGCCACCGGTTCTGATGAATCCAATTGTCAGAAGATATGAATGCAACCTTTCATACCAAACCCTTGGGGCTTGCTTGTGTCCATAGAGAGCCTTTTTCAGTTTGTAGACTATATCAATCTTTTGAGCAGATGTAAACCCCTCAGGTTGCTCAATGTAGACTTCTTCCTCGAGTATTCCATTGAGGAATGCAGGCTTCACATCCATCTGGTATACGTTAAAGCATTTTTTGAGCTGCATAGGCAAGAAGAATTCTCATCCCTTCCAGTCTGGCCACTGGTGCAAAAGTTTCTCCATAGTCTAGTCTAGCTTCCTGAGCATAGCCTTTGCAAACCAACCTTGCTTTATTTCTGATGACTTTACCATCCTCATTCAGTTTGTTTCTGTAGACCCATTTAGTCCCAATGACATTTTTGTCATGAGGTCTTGACACAAGTTCTCATGTGTCATTCTTTTCTATTTGTTCAATTTCTTCATCCATGGCCTTGACCCAATTCTCATCTTCAAGGGCTTCTCTGGTGGTTTTGGGCTCAACACACGAGAGAAGACAGACGTTCTCTTTAGCCTTTTTCCTGGTCAGGATGTTCCCATGTCTGTCACCAATTATATTGTCAGTAGAGTGATATGACATACCTTGGAAGAGCTGGCCTTTGTTCCTGGTCCGGTTCATCTTGTTGAGCAATTTCTTCGTCATGGTTCTGAGCATCTACTTGTTCACCATCTTGGGGTGTCCTGTCAGCTTCGGGCACAATCTCTTGCTCTTGATTTCTGTCAATGGGAGTTGCCTCCTCATCTTCAGTTGTTGCTTCATTGAACTCAAAGACATCTCCTCCATTAGTAAATTTAAGATTTTCATGATTGACATGTCGAGTCCTCTTGTTTGGTTCTGATGATTCATCAATTTTTACATTGATGCTTTCAATTATCTTGCTTGTTCTTTTGTTAAGACACCGATAGGCTTTTCTTTTGGTAGAATAAGCCAAGAATGTTCCTTCATCGCTCTTGGGATCAAACTTCCCAGAAAACATTTCCCTCTTGATGTAACATTTACTACCAAAGATTTTGAAGTAGCCTACACTAGGAGTATGCTTAAACCATAGTTCGTAAGGCCTCTTACCAGTTCCCTTTTTGACTTGAACTAGGTTGATTGTGTAGACAGCGGTGCTGACAACTTCTCTCTAGAAGTGATGAGGAAGATTCTTTTGGGTCAATAGGGTTCTGGCACAGTTGATCAGCGTTCTATTTCTTCTTTCTGCTACTCCATTCTGTTGAGGAGTTCTAGGTGTAGAAAACTGTCTCTGTATGCCATGTTCCTCATAGTAATGAGTGAACTCTTGAGAGGTGTACTCACCTCCTTTGTCCGACCTCAGACATTTCAAGCTTTTATCAGTTTCCTTTTCCACTCTAGCCTTGTAAACTTTGAACATGTGAAAGGCTTCTGATTTCTCTCGGAGAAAGAGTGTCCACATCCTTCTCGAGAAATCATCTATAAACAACATGAAATACCGGTCTCCATGATAGCTCTTTGTCCTCATTGGTCCACACAGGTCTGTGTGTACAGGGTCTAGAACAATTTCAGCAGAGAAGGACTTACTATTGAAACTTGCTCCTGTCAGTTTTCCTAACAGACAATCCTTAAAAATACCACTCATGGGTTTTGCAATTTCTAGGAGTCCTCTTACCAATTTGTTTTTACTCACTTTGACAATGCTGTCAAAGTTTATATGGCAGAGTCTCTTGTGCCATAGCCAGCTATTGTCTTCTTTGGAGATAAGACCGATCTTGCTTGATTCTCGTTTGACTGAAGCAATTAAACAGGCTCCTTCGGTTCAGTCTAGGTAGAACAGATTGCCTTTGCTCTGTCTACTAGTTGCAACATGAGATCTGGATTGATTTTTGACTATGCAGGAGCCTTGACGGAATTCCAACTAGAAACCTTTGTTGTTCAGCTGTGCAACACTCAAGTTGTACTTGAGTCCTTCGACCCAGTACACATCTTCACAGACAGCATTGTTGCAGAGAACAATAGATCCCTTACCCTTGATGGCACAAGGGGCATTGTTTCCAAATGTGACTGATTCGTTATCGTTGAGCTCCAAGTTGATGAACTTGCTCTTGTCACCGGTCATATGGTGAGTACATCCACTGTCAATGATCCAATCATCATGCTGATGAGATCTGGATATGAGTGCAACTTCATTAATAGTTGGGCTGTCCTGCTTTATAGCAACAAATGCAATTTCTGGATCTTCTGAGTCTTCAGACTCATTGTTTATGACTCCTTCCGCAAGATAGCACTCCTTTGCTTTGCTCTTGAACCGGTCTCTTTTGTCTTTGTTTTCATTATCTGGAGACCGGGCAGCAATGTGTCCTATTTTGTTGCAAGAGAAGCATTTTAAAGGGAGTTTCCCTTTATACTTCCCTTTCCCTCTGGGGAATCTCTTGGCAATCAGAGCTTCAAACTCATCTTGCTCCATCTCCTCTGAGAGCAGATTCTCAACGAGGTCGCCGATTTTACCGGTAGAGGAGTTACCGGTTTCTCTTCCCTTTTTGGTGGAAGAGGCATTGACAGATGAATTAAATGCTGCTTCTTGAACGGATAGGCTATTATCAAAGTTGCTTAATTCAAAAGCAGCCAACTTATCGATTAGGGATTCTAAGGTGACTTGATCTTTGGTCACCGACCTGAGCTCTTGAATGGCAGAGATTTTAATAGCATATTGAGGTTTGAGAGTTCTCAGTATTTTGCTCACCACCTCCTCTTCAGTCAGCTTGCCTCCAGCACTTCTAATGGAGTTGATCACTTCCTTGTTTCGGTTGCTATATTGCTCGATATCTTCTCCATCATTCATCCTCATGTTGTCATACTTTCCCCTGAGGCTTTCGACCTGTTGGTTCCCAAAACTACATATTGGAAATCCTAGAGCCTGCCAACTCTCCAATAGAATTCCAAATCAATTCTGGCCAACGAACGGGAATACTTCAAACTCCCCTGCACTTCAGGCTTCGCTACACCTAGGCGGGTAAACCTTTACTTCAAACTTGATCACCTGGTTCGAAGCTCTTCTATAGCGAATTTAAGCTGGCGAGTTGCTCGGTTGGCAAAATCTTTGAACTTGATCGAAATAAAGTTGAATGCTTAATGTTTGAATTAAAATGTATGTAGTGATTAATGAGGTTTGTAGGAAAGAATTGATAGATTTTTTGACTTTATATATAAACCCAATATTTCAACAATAATAAGACCAGTGCCTCTGCTTACTCGGGCGATAGAGTCAACTTCAATGAAGGTTTACGTACAACTTTATAATGTTCAACGTATTTATATTGCTAATCAATTCAATAATCAAGACGCGACAAATCAAATATTTATGCAATCCTAAATTAATCCCGATTGAATTTAGGATGCTATCTGGCCATATCCACTTATCCGATATTTAAATTGTACAATATTAAAAAATAATGATTACAAAGGACGAATCATTTACAGTTTAATTCTCCATGCCTCTAATAATAAACAAAAGACTTTTTATTTTATTATTAAAAGAAAATAAATTTATAATTACAAAATCATATTATAGCCCTTATCCCTCCATACAAAATAAATATATAAAAATGCTTCCTATTTTCAAATCTGTCTCCTTCTCTATCAGATTATAAAATCCTTATTTATACTTGGTTTTATAAAGTGACGTGTCTTTTAAATATCAAAGTCACGTCTCTTTTAAACAAACAAAAGTTTTTATATTTCAACTAATGACCAACGTAATCTATTACTACTTTGATAATATTATTTTAAATCTTTCCACGTTAATAATCTTCTCGTGCTACAGAGTTACAAAGTTTCTCTCTTTGGCAACTCTGTGTTTGTGTTCGTATGGGATACCGTTGTCAATTAGCACTGCTTATGTGTTTTAAGAAGAAAGCAACACTTTGTTACAGATAAAAGAGTCGCTACAGGGTAATGGAGCCATAGATTTTCCGACACCTCTGATTGCTTCTCCATGGCCAATACACGACAACGATACATCTTCGGGCATACAAACTTCATTAACTCCTCTTCCTTGTCTGGATGCATATTTCTCTGTTTCATACACACTTCACCGCGTACGACTTGGTATTTTAAAACATTCGTCCATATTATGAAGAGTCTGATACAATTTCAAATCTTTATGGTGCTTCCAGGAATTCAGTCGCTGTCGTCTATGCTCGAGTTTGGCATTCGATACTTAGCCATGGAAGACAACGGTTTCAATGTGCTCCTTTGTTGGTGGCAATACAGATGAAATGGTTCCAGACGTTCAGACTCCTTGCACGAACGGCTCCTCCATACCCAGTCTGAGATTGCTAAAGCTATCCGGACGTGATCATCCACTCATTGAATATGATGCTCGAGCATACTGGGAATAGTCTGGCGGAAGAAGATGGCTATGCGATCAATACAAGGCATCTGTAGATAATAGTTAGCAAGATGGGCATAGTCTCCAATGTTTTCATACTTTTAAACTCTAGATCTTTAACCGCACATACTCTTGCTGGAATCCAAGCAGCACCCTGGTGACTATCTTTGACCCTCTTCGGTGATGATGCTTTATTGATTGGGCCTCAATTTTCAAACATTCAATACGTTGATGTACCTTCTATCATATCTTCATACGCCAAAGCCTTTTAGTATTTTGTTTTGCTTGCATATCTACCTCAGGCCTATTTGTCAGGAATAATATCATCAAATCTTCCACATATGTTACAAATGGAGGCCATGATTTCTACAACAAATTAGGGCTCCATCACAACCTTGGCTCTCTAAACATTGGGATCTCCTCCATAGACCGTTTGTAACTTTTTCCACATTTTGCAGGCGGAGTTAAGATGTTCAATCTTAGCATAAACGAAGTCAGATAAGGTGATAGCTATCATGTCCATGGCAGCCATGTGCTCAGTCTTGATTTTCTCTTGATCAGGTGTCAAGGTGCCATCAGGCTCATTATAGTCATTAGTAACATGATTCCAGTATTGGTCACCGATGGTTTTCATATATAGCTTCATTCTGCTGCACCATAAGGTGAAGTTTTCTTTTGAAAACTTTGGTCCTTCCTTTCTCATCATCATAGCTTTTTCTCTGTGCAGTTAAGCAACAAAGAAAAACAAAATAAGGCTCTGATACCATTTGACAATCCCAACTGGTGCTGAGAGGGGAGGGGTGAATCAACACTTGTAAAATTCTTCTTTTTTTTTCTTTAATCCAGTGAAGGAAACTTACAGCACAAAAGCAAGTAGTTCTAAGCAAATAAAATAGTAAATGAACAAACACAAAGTGACACCAGATTTATCACGTGGAAACCTAGTTAGGTTGAAAACCACGGTGTGAGGAGACCTCACAATATTTGTACTCTTTTGAAATACGTCCTTTTAAGAGCCTACCCGGTTAAGGGATAAAAACACATTTGCTAGGTGCGACTCGGTGAAGGGATTTGTTACAGTAAGGTCTGTTAAGACCTGCCCGTTTAAGGGATTTCAAACATTTTGAAAGATGTCACCCGGCTAAGGGATTTTGATACAAGGGACCTGTTAGAGTCCACCCAAATACAGAGATTTGTCTATTGTAGTTTGCTAGAAAACAATAGAATCAAGATCTTTACAGAAGGCTTTACTTAGGCAGATGTGATCTCTATTTGTGCTTGACTGAGAATCATCACCGATTAACATAGGTGTATTCTCAACTATTGTTGTGCTGCCTTGCACAACCTATTATTTCTCTTTCTCGATTTTCTCTAACCCTTGTTTCTATAGTAGATAGGTTCACTCTTTTTGTCGATAGAATGAAGGCAACTCTTATTCTTAACAAGCATAGGGATATATAGATTTATGTTGCTTTGACTGCGCCTAAAATGCACGACCTAAATTTGAGATCCCTTGATTACATCACTCAGCTGAGTATTGGTTCGCTGAGCAAACATCCGATACATTCTCTAGCTTTATTCGCTTTATGAAGAAAACAATAGTTGTGTGCTAGGCAACTTTCCTTCATATGAGATAACTCCTTGATTTAAAGCCACCGAATCCCGTTTTAAATCCTTGAGTCACGCCTCAAAAGCCATTTGATTCTAGCTTGAATTTCTTTAACTGTGCCACAAGCCGATCATCGAGACAACTCAAGGTCATCCGGATTTACTGCAATAAATCCTAATAGGTTGGAATAGATAGTTGACAGTTGACTATGACTTCCTCGGTTCATACCGGAGTCTTGTAATATATCGGTTGCGTTCTTCGATTTGTTGCAGTCTCTTTTTCGTGTCTTACCGGTTGCATTTGCGTGTACTACCGGTTACACTATCCCAGTTGTGTTATAGATGCTTAGTATGATTATTGCTTTTTGGCTATTCTTGTCTATACTGGTTGAAGTTCGGTCCTTGGTTGATACTAGGATACTCTCTTCCCTGATTGAGTGCATTGTCCGGTTGCTGATGCGTAGTGTAGTGACCGGTTTCAATGAAAGTATAGTTACTATTTTCTTGTAGCTATGGTAGGTGCCAAACCAGCCTCTCTTGATGTAGAGTTCCTTAAAGCTTCAACCTTTATAGAGATGACAAATTTCTATCCTGTTTTGCGAATGAATGACAACACTCGGACCGGTAGAGAGCTTACCGGTTACTGATGCCAACAGAATGGAGAGTTATTTGTCTTCTTTGGGATTTGATGTATAGATGTTTGTTGTAAATGGATCTGTAATCTCTACAACTCCTCCAATTGATTAGGCTAGAAAGAGAGACTATGAGAATAATGCAGTTGCAAAGAATGCAATTCTTTGTGGGTTGGATGATACAAAGTTTGTCAAAGTTCTGTATTGTCAAATTGCTAAAGACATCTATGGCAATCTGAGGAGTATTTATGAAGTTGATGCCAAAGTAGGGAAAGCAAAGTTACAAACATATAAGGCAAAGTTTGAAGGTTTGTGATATCCCTTTAATTGTGAATTCACAAAAATACAAATGTAAATAAGGCAAGGAGATAAAAAACACACATTGTCTTGTATATAGCACCTGCATAATAGTTAGTACATCATTTGTATTACATTCTTAGGTCTCATCTTTTAGCATACTCCCTCATGATGCATCCTCACATACATGAGTATACATACATGCATCCATAAGCATGCATCTACATACATATGTGCATGCACACTTGCATACATACAAATGTCTACATATATACATCACTGCGTATACATAGCCACACACGCATACTCATACACATACATGCATATGTGAGTATCCGTACATGCATCCATGCTCATCTACATTATTGCATCAGCATACATGGTTTATGTATATGTGATGGCATCCATATGGCACCTTGGTATATGTATATATCGATACAAGTTACAATGACCGATGCTCTGATCATTCTGACCTGTATGGGTATATTCATACAACAATGATACAAGATGCTCAAGTATCATATTCAGATGGACTTTTATATCCATAATCGGGTGTCACTGTTGATTTATGGAGGAAAGAGTAAATCGTGATCAGTATGATTAGTCATAATAATCAATATGATTACTATGAGTAATGAATATTATACAGCCTTGATGATTATCGAAACTTGATCATTTGTTGTCTTATGCGATTAGCATTGATCGCATTATGCTCATAATATCATTACGGTGTTAACTAATCACAACATTTAACCAATTGACGTGACTCTACAAAACGCATCCCTTCAGACATACTAATATTCTATGCGACGTGATTGGGAAAGCATGATCGATTGAGAATATATCTTATTTACTCCCTTTGTGGATTATTTCTCTGTTGAGCAAAGCAGCGGTTGCTGACGCAACCTTCCGATTATTGAAGTGCGAGTATCGTAACAGTATATATCAGACACATCACATATCGAGCATACTCTCAATTATATATCAAAGACGACTCTATTGATTGCAGATTGCAAATATAATTAAAGAAGATCAGAAACAACATACTGCCTGTGACCATTATTATCAGCGGCACATTTATAAAGGAATATCAGAGACGGCTAGCAGGGAATGCGCGTAGATCATATCAGCATATCAGAGACAGCCATAGCGTCACCTGAAGGTCTGGATATTACTTGCAGACTTAGTCTGTAACTGTATTCCATTGGCATTGGAATAAGCATTGTAATTACATATATTTGTCATTTCCATTTACGGTCATTACATCTGCATTACACAATTGCATCTTGTCATACATATAGTCAAACTGCATTATATGCATTAAGATATTATTGTTATCATTACTATTGCATCACAATACATTACCATTCATAGTATCTAAATACACTTCCCTGTACATTGTATCAATTTGCATTAATTCATTTGAGCAATTGGAATTACCAGTCATTATTATTCTATAAAATCATATTATAGCACTTGAAACCATCAAATAAAAGCATTCATTTGAGTAATTCCACATAGTGTCCAAATATAGCCAAAAAGGGACATTACAATTGGTATCAGAGCTACCTTTCCTGCCCACAATGAGTAAACCACTCTTGACATATAGCAGAAGGAAAAAGAAAGAACCAATGGAGCAAGATCAAGAGGTTGACAAAAAATTGGATCAATTCTTAGATGGACAAAAGAGGATGCAAGACTCAATGGACCAACTCATCAAAGCACTTACCCAAACATCTTTGAAACCTATCACTAGAGATACCCCCAATCCAGCAAGGAGTCTTGACCCTACCTGTCAACCTTTACCAACTCTAAAGACAAAAATCCTAGACTCGACATTCCTACATTTACAAATTCCAAGCCAACGGACTTCCTAGATCTACAAGAACAAATCGGAAAAGATTGGGAAAGCGAGAATCTCAAGGAAGAGCTTACACTAAAAGAGTACTTCGAGTTAAGGATGAAATATGGAGCAAAAACAACATCCTACCACACAAAGTCATTACCTCGACAAGAAGAGAGCACCGATAAGAGACCTTACCATAGAGATTCTATTTCCTCCCAGAGATCATGCTCTAAGAACACTGATTTCAGACCAAGATACCAACAGAAAGAAACTTATACTTGGAAAATTCCCACCTTCTTACCTAAAGGAAGTAGCTCACAGGATACAAGGACAGATCTATATCATTTTTAGAAGGAGAAAGAGACATCCAAGAGAAGATGGGGAGACGAAACTGTCTCGAATGAAACATCTTCCCCACCTTGCTAGAACAACATCATCATACATAGTCAAGCAACCAGAAGAGGGAAGAATTACAAGGTGACTCAAAATCCACTTTACGAGTTCAAAGATCACACCGTACATGACAATCCCTTCTTCCACATTGAGGAGGAAGCTGAAAATCAAACTATCTCCCAACACATAGATGAAGGGGGCTCAGATAAAAAAGGTTCTCTAGCCAACCTTGAAGGACACAACACCCACACTTTTCAAATTCAAGGAAGCAGACAAGGAAGAATACAAGCGCTTCTAGATAGTGGTTCTTCACACAACTTTATCAACAATTCCTGGATCCTAAAACATAACTTACCTACAATCCCTTGTGATTCTATCAAGATAAATTTGGCAAATGGAAAAGGCGTGTTTGGTAATACTCAAACGCTCCCCCTCAAGTTACAACTCGAAGAGCACACATATACGGCTCAATTCCACATCTTGGAACTTGGCGACACCGACCTTATACTAGGCCTCCCTTGGATGAAGCACATTGGACCCTTCAAGAAAGACATGAACCATCAAATCATCACCTTTAAAGAAGGGACAAGGAAATGCACCTTGTATGGACTTCAAGCAACCATACCCCCTATGAAGACTTAGCAATAGAAAATCAAAACTAGATCAAGGATAGAAGTGATGTTTAAAAATGATGGAAAATCCAGACTTTGCATTAATTTCAGGAAGAAACCCATAAGAGAAAAAACATCAAATGCTTGTGGGCAAGCATTTTTGAAGGAGGGGAGACTGTGATAGGCCTTAAATTGTGAATTCACAAAAATACAAATGTAAATAAGGCAAGGAGATAAAAAACACACCTTGTCTTGTATATAGCACCTGCATAATAGTTAGTACATCATTTGCATTACATTCTTAGGTCTCATCTTTTAGCATACTTCCACATGATGCATCCTCACATACATGAGCATACATACATGCATACATACCCATGCATCTACATACATATATGCATGCACACTTGCATACATACACATGTCTACATATATACATCACTGCATATACATAGCCACACGCACACATACTCATACACATACATACATATGTGAGTATCCATACATGCATCCATGCTCATTTACATGATCGCATAAACATACATGGTTGATGTATATGTGATGGCATCCATATGGCACCTTGGTATATGTATATATCGATACAAGTTACAATGATCGATGCTCTAATCATTCTAACCTGTATGGGTATATTCATACAGCAATGATTCAAGATGCTCAAGTATCATATTCAGATGGACTGTTAAATCCATAATCGGGTGTCACTGTTAAATCAGAAAGGGCATACTGCCTGTGACCATCCCATTATCAGCAGCACATTTATAAAGGAATATCAAAGACAGCTAGCAGGGAATGCACGTGGATCATATCAACATATGAGAGACAGCCATAGCGTCACCTGAAGGTCTGGATATTACTTGCAGACTAGTCTGTAATTGTATTCCATTGGCATTGGAATAAGCATTGTAAATACATATATTTGTCATTTCCATTTACCATCATTACATCTGCATCACACAATTACATCTTGTCATACATATAGTCGAACTGCATTATATGCATTACAATATTATTGTCATCATTACATTTGCATCACAATACATTACCATTCATAGTGTCTAAATGCACTTCACTGCACATTGTATCAATTTCCATTAATTCATTTGAGCAATTGGAATTATCAATCATTATTATTCTATAAAATCATATTATAGCACTTGAAACTATCAAATAAAAGCATTCATTTGAGTAATTCCACACAGTGTCCAAGTATAGCCAAAAAGGGACATTACAACGTTTAAAGATGAAAGAAGAATAGATTGTTCATTATCTTCATAGAGTTGATGAGAATCTGAGATAGTGAATGCAATTAAAGGTCTTAGAGAAGACATAAAAAATCCTGTAGTTTTTCAGAAGGTTTTGAGAACGTTGCCTTAAAGATATGATTCTTAAATTTCTGTAGTTGAAGAAGCCAAAGATCTTGATAAAATTACGGTTGATGATTTACATAGTATTTTCAGAGCATATGAGATGAGAACGGTTGGTGAAGATACATTGAAAAGAGAAGCTGCATTTAAGGCTGCAAAGAAAGCAAAGGAGATAAGTTCTGAATCAGATTGTGATATTGATGAAGAAGCTGCAAACCTTGCTAGAAAACTTAAAGAAGGTCCTAGCAAGTAAAAAGGGAAGCTGTCTTTGAAGTGCTTCAACTACGAAAAGATTGAACATTTTTCTGTTAAATGTCCTTATGGTGGAAATGACAAAGATAGTGAAGAAGACTTCAAGAAGAAAAATAGAAATAAGCTCTGTTACAAGCAAAAAAATTCTTCAAAGAACAAGAAAAGCTTATATATCAAAGAAGACATTACCAATTCAGAAGACAACAATGAGTATGTATCTGATGTTGAAAAATGTGAAACATTTCTCATGGCTGTTGAATCAACTGCTGAGGATCAAAGTAATAATGAAACAACATTTTGCATGATGTTGAAGAAGGAGAGATAGATCTTGAAGGTGAACTATTATGTGCCTTAGACGAAATCAAAAGATTGAAGAAGGAGAATAAAAAGCCAAAACCTTTTGCATTGAAAGAAAGTGAAGCACTGAAGAAAGAACTTGAAGAGGGTAATCAAATGATCATCAATCTGAAAGTTGAACTTGACGAGGCCAAGAGAAAAGAAGAGGTAATACATTTTGAACTTTTGTTGAAATATGAAGAATGTTTGAAATTAGAAAGTAAGGTAGTGGCTTTAAGACATGATCTTCAACAATTCAAAAGTCAGTTTGAAAGAAGGATAACATTTGTTAAGGGTTCTAATATGTTGGATGAAATGTTAGCCTGTCAAAGGGTAGACAAAAACAAATCTGGTTTGGGTTTTGACAAAGATCAAAGCTCTACAACAAGTATTTCTTTCAATAAGAAGGATAATGATGATGGTTTTGTTAAAGTCCAAAGGCAGAAAATGTATTCACAATGGTTTCCTCCTACAAGAAGAGCTGCAATAAACAAGTTTTATCCCTATTTTTGTGGTAATCATAACCTCTACAATTATTTTGGTCATAGAGCAATTGATTGTAGAGTTGTATCAAGGAGAACTTGTTAACACTTACCGGTTACTAAGAGGGGGGGGTGAATCAGTAAATGCTCGTCTTCCTTTAATTCTCGTTTCTTATTCTTATCCTTGTAGATAAACATAATATAACAATCATTCACAGGCATAGACAAAATCACATAGATTAACACAAGTATTTATACGTGGAAACCCTCGGTTGGAAGGAAAAAACCACGGTGAAACAGAGCTCACAACTTCACTAGTATCAAATGAAGGCGCCCTATTAGGAGCTTACAAAGCACTGGTTAAGGTGCTACCTGATTATGGGATTTTACAAAAGATCGGTTAAGACCTAATTCCTGTTAAGAGTTGCCTGGTTACAGGACTTTGAACATCTACACAGATGTCACCTTGTTAGAGGATTTTTACAACAAACTAACTAGGTTCACCTTGATAGAGGGATTTTCATATGCTTTTGAAACTTTATGAAAGTAGTGATCTATTATGACACTGATTGTCTGATTAGATCATACCTGTAGATATCTTCCCCGGTTTGTCTGGTTGTTGACTTATCTTTCTTAGTTCACCTCTGCGTCTGTAGCACTTCTCAGAAGATATCTCTCCTCTACTCTGTGTAATTTCCAACTATCAACAACAACAACAACATATCTTGCGTCCTATGACCTATATTTATACAAGAGTGAACCTCTTGACTCATAGAACCGCCAGGGAATAAACTTAGCCATAAATCATGCAACACATAGAGGCTATGCGTTGTGATCTGGAGTTTACCTTGAGATCATCCGTAGAATTAAAGCTAACTTCAGTTGAAAAGCTAACTCTACCTCTGAGCGATGGATGTCCCGTATAATCAGACTTTTAACTTAAACTGTAACTCAAACTGATCCATAAAGTCCGAATCGGATCTATCTTGCAGTTAGACCGGTATACCCTTATACCTGGTTTGTCCTTGTATGTCTCATAAGACTGGTTCTAAGTTCTTGATTCAATCTACCGGTGTATCTATCAAAATAGTCAACCGGTGCAAACATTCTGTTCTTTATCTACTGGTGTCTTCAAAGTAATGTGAGCGACCAGTGATCCTTTACCGGGGGGAATGGGTTTTGTGAAATACATTAATGACAACTCATATTGCTAACAATCTTCCCCTTTGTCATTGGTGGCAAAACTATACACAAAACCATTCATACAAAGGCTGTGAGTTTGTACCTTTCTTTGTTTGTGGACTTTATGTAGAACACTTCCCTTGTGTTGGTGCTCTGGAACTTCCCTTGTTTTCTTTTCTGCAGTTTCCTCGGAACTTCCCTTGTTTTCTTTTTTGCAGTTTCCTCTTTTCCCTTGTTTGCTTTTCTACAGTTTCCTTTTCCCTCTATTCCTTGTATTCCACTGTACATTCATCTTCCCCTTTTTGCCTCCATAGGACGAAGGGTTAAGCGATTCTAATAATCTTACATTTGTAGCTTTGTGAAGATGTCCTTATAGATGTTCTTTGCAGAATGGAGGAAGGGTGCCCATTGACCGATTACACTTTCAATGTTCTTTTGGGCCGCTTTTAGGGACACAATTATGTTTTCCATATCTTTGATAGTTTTGTAGTCCGGTTCATTGATCAGAGCATTTGCAGAAATATCTGTTTGATGCATGATATCTAGTATTGGGGCCAGAAGCATCTGAAAGCCTATGACATCTTGGATTCTCTTATTCTCTTCGTCAGTTGTCTTTCTCAGGACTAGAGAAAAACTAGTCATTTCTCTGCTAAAGGTTGTCGCAGTTTTATTTTTGATGTCAAACGGTGTTGACAAAGCTCGAATGTTTTCTGAGGTCTGTGCAACTTTTTCAGTTAAATCTTGCAAGAATATCTCAAAATTTGATGTTCTGCTCATCAAACCTCCTGCAACTTTTATCTGCTGTTGAAGAACTTTTAGGTTGTCTGACAGAGTAGCCTTTATACTTGCAACCTATTTATGAAGAATCTCTACTCTTTTCTTCTCAGAGTGTTCAATTGCCACTATTTCTGGATCAGTTAGATCTTCACCGATTGTTTGAGCTAACAGTTCCAGCTGGTCAATAACCAGTTCGTCTTCATCTATGTTGGCATCTGGTATGAAATTGTATAGGATATCTTTTACTTTGATCAGAACCATATCCTGTTTTCTTTTGGTGAGCTCTTTCAGCTGTTTTGTTGATGTCAACTATTGTATCGCTTGTCTTACTTCTTTTTGCTTTAGATTCTTCAGAGGATGAGAGCTTTCTTTTAGAGGAGCTAGGAAGAGTTTCCTGTTCCTGTGCCTTTGGAGCTTGCTTAGGTTCTCTTTTATCCTTTTCATCTGGCTTAATTTCCTCTTCCGGTCTGTCTTCCGGTTGTTGTACTTGTATTTTAGGCATAGCATCATCTTCTTGATGCGACGACTCTTCTGGTGGAGCTTGTGCTTGTTGCTGCTCTTTTGCTTTATTAAGATCATCTGCAACAAAACCTTCATCTCCCTTAATTGATCTGTCAGTAGGAATGTTGTTAGAAGTCTGTCCCACGTTGCCCGGTTCACTAGAAGTGAACATTTCTGTGAGAACTTCCTGTTCATCAGTTAGTGGAGTCTCAGTTGCAGTAAACTGAACAGGCGGATCAATAATTGTTATGTTGTGATCCTGAGGACTTGTTGCTTCTAGAGTATTGAAGTCATACTGCTACCAGAAATCTAAAGTCTCCTTGAAGACTTGAGTCTCATACCCATTGAGAATTTTGGCAACTCTGTAGTTTGTATCCAGATTCATAGAAGCTTCTTTTAATAGAAGTTTTGCACTTTTGTCGCTTAGACCAGGTCTAGCCTTTTCCAATGCTTATTAATCTTTGAATTTATTTCTAGACCAGTTCTCCATTTTACCTGAAGCTTACTGTTTAACTCAGGAGGAAACTTGCCTCTATAATCCCTAGGAGTCTTGATGAAATCTAGTAGACTTTCAACAAGAGCTTTTTCAATTTCCTGTTTGTCCTCCTTGGCTAATACACTACCATTTGGCTGCATTGTCTATTTCTCCAAAATTTTTGCTACAATATCATTGACGGTCATAGTGCGAGCCTTACCTTTTTCCGGAGATACTAGGAGTGTAGGATTTGTCGGTTCATCGGTTATGTCAACAATGACTGATTTTTCTACTCCAAATACACCTTTTCCTTTCCTGGTGTCACGGATCGGTGAAGTTGTTGCCTTTTGGCGTGCTTCCTCTACTTGTTGCCGAGTCCAAAGAAGATTGGTCCAGATGGCTACTCCTTCATTATGTACTTTCTCGGTTTCTCCAATCAGCAAGAGACCTATCCTTTTCTTTGTCAGGAAATTTTGCTGATGTAGCTCAGCTTGTTGAGTAGCTTCTTCTAGTGTGAGATGATTCTGAACTTCTAACAGAGCTTTAATCCTTAGCTCTTTTTCTCTGTTCATTGAAGCTTTCCACCTACCTTGAAGGATATCTGAAAGATCCTTAGGCAATACTTTTTGAAGCTCTGTAGGACTCAGATTAAACTTATGTAGACATTCAACTACAACATCTTCAATTTTCCTTTGGTCATCGTCGTTTGCCAGATTGTATCTTCTTTCGACATCAGCCATTCCGCCATGTTCTTTCAATCTTGTCACAAATTCAACGATTGTTGGCTTACTTCTTCTTGGCGGATCCACCGTTGTTAGTTTACCGGTTCTCTTCTTTCTTTTGCTGAGGGGAACTGTGTCCTCAGAATTGGTTTCTTCAGCTTCCTCCTCTTGAGTGCTTTCCTCCGGTTGAGCTTTCTTCTTTTGTGCTGTTGGTGGCGCAGCTCCCGGTTTCTTCTTTGGTGTGGGCGTTCTTTTCACATAAACATTCTTGATTGGTGCTTTCTTTGGATTTTTCTCTATCTCCTCGTAGGTTCCAAATCGTTGAGCGCCGATATCCAGGTGTGCTTTCTCCAGGGCCTCTACATATGCTGTTGTGATCTTTGTGGTAATCTTGTAACCAAGCTCAGGTGCATACTCGTCTCTTGGTTTAATTGCTTGGATGATGCAGAAGTTAGTTGATACCAGAAAACATACCTCTTCTTTGTATTTGTCAACGATAGTTGACGGAATCCTTTGTCTGGCATGCATCTTCAGTTGAAAGGCTTTAAAATGCTCGGTCATAGCCTTATCAAACTAGTCTCCCAGTTGATTAGCCATGTCACTGATTTGCATCATGACCGGTCGATCTGCTGTCCATGTTACTTTTCCTCTCCCAGGGAAGGAATTAGAATAGTAAAAGTAGAGACAAACCAGAAGTGTACCAAATTTCAATGATTTCTTTTTGACGATGCCTAGCTTTTTCATGTTCTCAAAGATCTGTCCTCTTAGCATTTTGCACATGTCATATTGTGCATTGTCGTGTATAATTCTATAAGCTGCATGTATGCCTCCACTCAGTATACTATTTAGGTTACTGGATTGATATACTTTGTAACCTATTACAGCAGATGCAAATCGAACGACTGGATCTTCAATATCAGTCACGGTCATCAATCGCTTGTCGGACTTTGATTTTGTCAAATTGGTTACTACTGTATTTGGTATCGTTCTTAGGGTTAGGGCTTCCCCTTGATTGCTGAACCCAGTTACCCTATGGAGATCGTTTTTTGTGATCGGAGTGCAGACTTCTTTCATGACCCAAAAACCTGGTTCATGTACTTGACTAACCACCATTCGAATCCATTCTGGTCTGAATATGGTTGGATAAGAGACTCCATTGATAATCCCAGATGATACCAGCTTTGCGTACCCATTGGGATAATTGTTATCTTTGCATAGCGAGCGATACTCGCTTTGTATGTACGTCTCACCCAACTCTTCTTGTTTGGCATGGATGAACGCAATTACATCTTTTGTCAGGAGCACTCCTTTAGGTACTGAGGAGAGCGCACCAGCCATGTTGATCTCCCTGTTCTGATTTGTCGAGATATCATACGGAGGACGATCGGCTTGCTTTGCTGGAACCAGCTTAGCTTTGTATGATGAAGATGCCATTGCTCTTAATCGGTTACTCGGAGAGATGATTGATCGGTTTTCATAGATAATCTCGCTTGATGATTATTTCGCAAGAATTTTGCTCAAGCATGAAAAAGATAAACATAAAATTGCAAGATGAAAGCAAAAGAGTAATCCTTCTTTGCTTTAATAGGATTAGGGTATAATGGTAATTACCAAACGGTAACTATTGTTAAACGGCTACAGCATTAAATGCCTTACCTAACCTTTCTTGCTACTTTTGCTAACCGGTGGTCCAACCCTTTTATTTTGATTGGGCACACCTCGGTTGATCATCTCATATCTTTCCGGTCTGACCTGTAGATCAAGTGAGATTAGACTCACTAGTCCTACTGGGAATGGTAGTTGCACTACCGGTTCCCCCTAAGCCTTGAAACCTCAGTTTGCAGAAGAAATATCATCTTGTGACGATGATCTTGCCTCAAGTTTCTCGCCGGCGGAGTTCTTTGATTCCTTAACAGACCATATTTTCTTTACTTCTTTCTTGGTCTCCTTATCTTTGTTGTTCTTCGTAGTGGAAGCCAAGGTCTTCATCACCGGTTTGTCCAATTCCTTGCCTTTGTTCCTAATCCGGTTCCAGCAGTCCTTAGCTAGGTGACTGACTCTGTTACAGTAATAGCAGATCATACCGGTTGCTTTCCATGGGTTCATCCCTCTTGGGTTAGGGGATTCGCTCCATGATCCATTGTTGCAATGCATTCCTTTGTTTGTATGAATAGTTGCGTTCTGGTTTTTGCTTTTCTTAGAGAATACCGGTCTTGGTGATCTGAATGCCATAGTCTTTGATCTGCATTCTTCAGCCTTGTGTTCGAACTTGTTGCAGGCATAACAGTATCCCTTGAAGCTTCCCCTACTTCCACTGGACACAGATAGGGGGCTTGACCAGCACTCATTGGTCTTTTGGCCATTTTTGCAATAGTTCTTATAGTAACTGTTGTTGGCTTTTACTGGTGCATTTCTGCAGTCATTGGTGTTATGACCCAGTTTTCCATAATGCTTAGAAGTATTGAAGGTTTTCTTACCTCTTTGTGCTAGTGTCTTCCTCTTGTTCTTCTTGCTCGACTTTGCTTCAGCTGACTCACCGTTCTCTTTGGTGACTGCATTGGTGGATTCAAGATTGGTGTGATCGTTGTGCTTTCTTTGAGCTTTGAGTTGCTCATCAAGCTTGACCGAGCTTTCATTATATTTTCTCAGCATTTCATTCCTTTTTTTCAAGGACTTTCTTTTGTTCCTTGAGTTGATATATCTCGATCACCAGCTTCTTGCATGCTTCATCTCTACCCTGCCATGCTTTATGCATGTTGGCATTTTCTTGGGTGATAATCAGCATGTCTTCTTGGAGATGCATAATGAGGAGTTCATTTGCCCTTACAGCTTCCTCTGCTTGGTCCATTGCTTTTTCAGAGGATGTTGATGTCTTGACTACTGTGTTTCTTTCACTTTCAGTTTTTCGTTTTTGTTCAATTAGTTTAGTCATCCTCAGAGCATTCATCTTCTGCTCCCTTTTGAGATCAGCAATCTGATTGGTTAGGATCTGATTCTTTTCCGTAAGCTCAGAGACTGCTTCCTCAGCCTCATCGGATCCACTCTGTCCAGAGAGTTCATCGATTGTTTCATTACTCTCGTTTAATTGCAGAGCCAACTCCTTTCTCTTTGCAAGTGACTTCCTTAGTCTATTCTCCAACGAGGCAATAATGTCGGTGGCTTCCTCTAGCTGTTTCTGATACCAGTAACCCTCCATGATCTTTTTCTCAAGCTGTTAAACTTTGTTGTATAGAGAAACTAGGCTCTGATACCGATTGTTAACGCTTACCGGTTATTGAGAGAGGGGGGGGGGGTGAATCAGTAAATGCTCTTCTCTTCCTTTAATTCTCATTTCTTATTCTTATCCTTATAGATAAACATAATATAACAATCATTCACAGGCATAGACAGAATCACACAGATTAACACAGGTATTTATATGTGGAAACCTTCGGTTGGAAGGAAAAAACCACGATGAGACAGAGCTCACAACTTCACTAGTATCAAGTGAAGGCGCCCTATTATGAGCTTACAAAGCATTGGTTAAGGTGCTACCCGATTATGGGATTTTACAAAAGATCGGTTAAGACCTAAACCTTGTTAAGAGTTGCCTGGTTACAGGACTTTGAACATCTACACAGATGTCACCTTGTTAGAGGATTTTTACAACGAACCGACTAGGTTCAACCTAATAGAGGGATTTTAATATGCTTTTGAAACTTTATGATAGTAGTGATTTATTATGACACTGATTGTCTGATTAGATCATACCTGTAGATATCTTCCCCGGTTTGCCTAGTTGTTGACTTATCTTTCTTACTTCACCTCTGTGTCTGTAGCACTTCTCAGAAGATATCTCTCCTCTGCTCTGTGTAATTTCCAACTATTAACAATAGCAACAACATATCTTGCGTCCTATGACCTATATTTATACACGAGTGAACCTCTTGACTCATAGAACCACCAGGGAATAAACTTAACCATAAATCATGCAACACATAAAGGCTATGTGTTGTGATCTGGAGTTTACCTTGAGATCATCCGTAGAATTAAAGCTAACTTCAGTTGAAAAGCTAACTCTACCTCTGAGCAATGGATGTCCCGTATAATCAGGCTTTTAACTTAAACTATAACTCAAACTGATCCATAAAGTCGGGATCGGATCTATCTTGCAGTTAGACCGGTATACCCTTATACCCGGTTTGTCCCTGTATGCCTCGTAAGACCAGTTCTAAGTTCTTGATTCGGTCTACAGGTGTATCTATCGAAATAGTCAACCGGTGCAAACATTCTGTTCTTTATCTACCGGTGTCTTCAAAGTAACGTGAGCAACCGATGATCCTTTACCAGTGGGAATGGAAATTGTGAAATACACTAATGACAACTCATATTGCTAACATAACTAACTTTGTTAGTAGAAATAGTTAGATTCTTTAAGAGAATTCAATGTGATTTGTTATAATTGTAAAAATATTGGTGGCATTGCAAGACAGTGTAACATGAGTTTTGCAGAATAGAGAAGGAATGGAAACAAGTTATTGAGTGATCCTGAAAATTTCAAGAAAGAAACAGAGAAAGCATGGAAGAAGAAATAAGGAAAGAATTCTGAAAAATCCATGATTGTTCAAATTGGCAGAATCTATGGATAATAGACAGTAGTTGCACGCATAGATGGACTACTCGCAGAGTACTTGATGATGCCTGACGAGTTTCTACGACTTTTACTCCCGCCAAAAACTTTCTGAGTACTCACCGAGTTTTTGCCTAAAACTAGACAAGTTTTGAGCCATAGTTTCAAATCAGCACTTAAAGGCAAAAAATGGCCCAAATGAATTTCATTTCATCATTTCTTCACTTGTATTTTGTTGAGAGTGGGAAAAATACTCTTCCAAACACTTGCAAACTGAAGCGGATTTGAGGTGGTTTTTGAAGAAAAATCAGATTCCTAGGTAGGTTTTGTGATTTTGTTTCTATGTTTTTTTAAAACATGTTATTTATTTTTTGTTGCATCTGGATGAATATAAAATCAATCCTAAGTAGTTAAAAATAACTTTGAGCCATTGGAACAAGATTTAACACTATTTTTGACAAGTTTTGTTGAATTCTTCACTATTTTTTTGAAGAATCTCTAGTTATAAGATGGAAATGTTGAGTCATTGCTAGTGCTAGGAGAAGCTAGAAGCAGAGCTACATCCAGGATGGAGGACCAGCCACAACCCGAGTCAGACATGCCGAGCGAGGAGGCACAGTCATGCCCAGTGCAAACTTCTAGGGCTAGACCCTCTAGTTCTACCTCTCGCTTAGTTTTTACTAGAGCTGGGAAGAGGAAGATGTAACTGTAATGATGTATTTACTTTTAGTTTTACAAAAACTACTTACTGTTTTGCTTCCAGCCATCAGCATTCCTCATGAGAATGCGATTTTGTACCCACTTTGCGTTTAAATATATCTAAACTTAGCTTGTTTCTTTTGTGTTCTCATTTATTGACTCATTGGATGCATTTTCTTATTGAATTTTGCAAAAAAAAATGCATTTCTAATTAAATTTATGCAATTTTTTAAGTTCCCGAGTTTTTTGTTGAGAACTGGCCGAGTTTTTCCCGAATTATTTTCCAGGCCTTGGCGGATTTTTGGTTTTAGCATGTTTTCCATCTTTGGCCGCACTAATCACATGACTATTGATAAGAGTAAGTTCATCAAACTTACTGATTGGAATTTTGGTTTAGTGAAATTCATAAGTCATTAGTCAAGATTTGTGGTAAAGGTACTTTGAGCATTAATGGCACTTCAGAAACACATAATGTTTGGTATGATGAAGGATTAAAATATAATTTGCTAAATGTTAGTCAAATGTGTGACAATGGAGACATTGTAATTTTTAATGCTCAAGGATGTAATTTCTTCATCTCCATGTTTAGGATTTTTGTAATTAGGGAGCCACTTCCTTTCACAACCTCCTCTTGCTTCTTTGTATTGATTGATCTTCTTTCCTCAGTTGATTTCTTATCTTGCTAATGCTCTCTGTCAGCACCTTGGGATAAAGCGTTTTCATTCTTGAATGCTTTCTCCATTTCTTAACATGCCAAGGAATGACTTGGACTCACTTGTATGTATCATTTTACTACACAATCCCTGAGAATCTGTAGAATGTCAGATATTTAATTGTGAAGTGTGTAATTCCATGGCTTGTCCAAATAAATTCAAGCATAAATAAGTTATTATCTTTCTCAATATTTCTACCCAACGTTAAGAAACTTGATCTAGTATTTGACATGGTAGCTGGTGTGATGTATTTGTTCTTAATCTTTGATTTTTGCAACAGGGCTGCTTGCTTGATTGTTGCTACCAGAGTTTGCATCAGCCATACAATAATTTGTCATTTTTTTTTGTTTCACTAGAGGTTGTCTTCTGTGCTTATCCCTCTCTAGTTCAATACAAGAATTATCTTTAACCATTAAGCTGTCAAAATTATCTGTGCATCGTCTTTCTCATTTTCATTTCTATTCTAATTTTCTAGCAACTTTCCCACACACTATTATTTGTCCTTGCTCCCAACTCTTATCATTTTGCTATCTTCCCCCTCTTGCAAAATGATTCTATGCTCACACCAAGTACTTTTCTGGTTTGGGTATATGCGCACTTCCTTTAAGTCTTATTCTGGGGTGATGCAACTCTAACAAGAATAGAAATGTAGTAGGATACAAAATGGCCTTTGAACACTTCAGTAATTGATGGTGAACTATGCCTGAATTAGCATAAATATTGAAGTCCACAAATCCTTTTTAGAGAGATCTATTTTCTTGCAGGAACAGTATATGAATGACTGCTAGATTATGGAAATATTCCTTGAGATTCAAGCATTGTCAGCAATATGGACACCTTACCAGATTTGCCCTTCCTGCATATGCAAGTTTCATATGAAAAAAATATTGCTGCAGTAAACCTTTTCAGAGTTTCATCTCTAGCTTTCTTGCTTTGAAACGTCAATTTGACGTCTTAGGGTAGAATTAGATAAAAGTTTAAGCTTCACCATATTTGGAAATTTTCATGAGATATTAGGTAAATGCTTGTGAATTTAGAGGGTGATTTATACTTACTATCCTGCATGCATTATCTTTCAGGTTAAGAAAATATGAAGTTTTCTTGGTCATACTTTAAAGTTGTTTAACTTGCCTGAATGACGTAGGTGGAGGAACAAAGGAGCCAAAAGTAGACAAGGTATGTGGTTCTCTTGATTGACATTGACAATATGTAGAAATGAATTTATTGCAATACAATCATGGCAAGATTTGAATTTTGACACACTGTAACATGTAATTAATGATAATCAAGCCTTACATGGCCACTCCATATTGATTCTAGACATTTTGATTAATAAATGGTCAAGAGACAAGACTCAAAATATGTACTTAAACATAGTTTCAAGTTTTCAATAATAATAATATATATATAATTATATTTTGCAGAATTCTCAGTGCACTAATGGCTGGATGCAATTTCCTTTCTCCACTTGCACTCAATCTGGGTAGTTTTTCATTTTTTTGGAGTTTAATCTCCCTACCATGGTAGATTAAGTCATCTTCAACTGCTTGAAATAAATGGATGCGAATCTCCTACTAGAAGTCAAAAATTAACCAATTTGCTTTCCATTGTGTTTCAGAAATAGGCATCAGGCATGCTTTGGGAGACTCTAAGCTCATTGAAGGACTTGCATTTTCACCAGGAATGAACATAAATGACTATGGCTAAGCTCAGTTAACCTCTTCCAAACATGCCAAATTTCCTTAGTATGAGAAGCATCACTGCAAGAGTGGTTATGAGGGTGGTAATGGTTAAACTCATATTTTATTCAAGTCTCATTTGACTTGGATTTGAAGTGGTTTGTAATTGTATTTCAACCTGTGCAAGATAGTATATGGTCAATGGAGAAAATATTTTTCTTTTTTGAGGGCAAAAAATTAAAATTAAAATTATATTAATAAAAGACTGAAATACAAGAGTACCATAAAGATTTCTAGATACTCATAGCCATCATAAAGGGTGTCAGTCTTGGTCACTGACATATTGGAGAGATAGTTGATACTCCTATTTATGGATGGATTGATGGACCCTCTTAAAGGTTGGGTCAAGGCACTAAAGCCTAGCTCTCTTCAAGAGGCTATCAAAAAGTCTAGGGATATGGATCCTAGGATCACCAAGAGAAAAGCTCCATCAAAGGAATCATCAAAACATAGAGCAAAGCAACCTATCTATTCTCAAAGATGTATCAAGGAGGAACAAGGTTGATGAGGAGAGTAGACAAGATCTATGAAGAAGAAAATTGTGTTTTAGTTGCAAAGAACCTTAGGCACCTGGACATAAATGCATGGGAAGAGGCCAGATTCACTATATAGAGGTAAGACCTAATAGTGAGGATGATGATGATGATGAAAACCTCAGTAGTGAAGAAAGTGATTCAGACAATGATGCTAAGCCACCTCTTTATCCAAAGCAAAGTGGTACCCTAGCAACTTTGAATGGATCTACCAACAAAGACCAATGCCGAGTGCAAGGAATTGTACAAGGCCAAGGCATAATCATTCTTAGTGATTGTGGGTCTACCCGCAATATCGTAAGCAAACAACTTGTCACATTCCAAAAGATTCCTGCTTGTAAGCAGGATATGTTTGATGTTGTGTTGGACAATGGAACAACATTGGAGTGTCAAACCCTAACTCCAAAACTAGAAGTTACCATGGGAGATTGTATACTCAAACAATTTCCATGTGATGGATTTAAAGAAGATTGACATGATACTTGGCCTCCAGGTGATGAAGGACATTGGCAACTTCACACATTTCAAAACCCGACTCTCAAATTTAAGGAGAATGGTTGGAAGCACATCCTACATGGACTAACAAATGAGAATTTACTAGTGGTATCTCCTAAGGAAACCCCAAGTTCCCTTAGGTATCTCAAAAAGGGATCACAAAATCAAGAATCAAAGGGCCAATTACATGAAGGAGCTAATCCATCTCAATTCATGGGAGCCTCTATTCTAACAACACCTATCAAACATCTCAAAAGGTTCAAAGAAGGCATCAAAGAAATCTTCAGTGGCTTGCTTAGCAAAGTTGTTAGAAGATCTACACCTACTGCTTTCTATGTGGAGATTACAATGAAGAAATATGGGGGTATTTGATGATGCTTCAATGATCAATCAGACCAAGAGAGGAGCAAATTGAGAATGCCTGTGGGCAAGTGTTTTCAAGGAGGGGAGACTGTGATGTCCCCATCCTTGAGATGATATCATAATATCCATTAAGTATTTTTGTGGTCAAGGAGTGGCAATCCTTGAGCACCTACATCTAGTTACTAGGAAGTTAGAAGCAAATGTACATAGCTAGTCATTAGTAGAAGAATAAGATAGTCAAAAAATGGTGAAGTCTTATAAATAAGACGATTTTCCTAGTTACATTGGGAGGAATAAGGATTAGTCCAAGATGATGGTCACCTTTCCAAAGGTGATGAGGAGCAATATGTTCACCTCCTTGAGCAACAAGAGCATCACCATAAGATTAAGACAAGCAATCAAGGCAAAGACATGAAGATCAACTTTACATCATGATCAAGGGTCATTCAAGGAATTGGAAAGAAGACTAATATGAAGGGCGTAAGGATTAGTGACCAACAATAGCTCGACTATGGTGAAGAGTGTTTTGAAGATATCAGATCAAAGCATACATATTGCAAGGAGATTGATGAAGACTAGGGACATCAATTAATAATAAAAAGAAGTATAATTGCCAAGCATCGATGGAAGAATATAATGTTACATAGATCGTGGCAATGTCTATTAATGGTTAAGGTAATTATGAATAAAGGATCAATTACTAATATTGGTATGATCATAATTGGCTAAGGCATGAATAGATAGCAATAGATAATCAATGATGATTGAGTCGATATCCTAAACTGATGCAAACACAAGTCATCAAAGAATTTTAACTAATAGATTACAATGATCATCTACTAATTGGAATTCATGGAGAAGCACAAACAGCGATATGTCTTTTTAATAGCAATGTGAATATTAAGCTATCTGTTTAAAAGTTAACGATTAGTAAGGAGACTAATTGATTACATAATGAAAGGAAGCAAATCTAATCAAATGGATATCTTAATGAAGAGGTATTATGCTAATTGTAATAATCGTTACACCATGAAGACAGAAATTAGAAGGAAACTAATCGGCGTAGATAACACAGCCGATTACATATGAAAAGTGGTGATTAAAGATACTAGTGTAAAATTGTTTTGAGGTGGAGTTATTAAGAAGTGATTATGAAGAGACACGATGACAACCATTATCAGCGGTTGCTAATTGGAGATTAGTCATAATGAATGGGTGTGTTGATTATTGTATGCAAAACCAATCTGGATTATGCAGCGATTAGAATTGTTATGGAATAGTGCACTTAAGAAGAGACACGAGTCATGTCCTTTATGCGTGACTTATGTTTCCAAACTCCAGGTATAAGAGGCATTCCCAACCACTCAAACAGCATCATCAGATTTGGAAACTTATTATTCTTAATCCTTAATTAGATCTGCTCATTTGAGAAATTGCCTATTTGGCATACTTTGGTTGCAAGCATATAATTGTAAATCAGAGATGGCACCATCATTTGAAGTGGAGGAAAGCTTATATCACACACTATCACTTTTATTGTTGCAAATAAATATATCAAGATCAGACATAGCAACTATATTGCAATAAGCAATATTCATGGATCAGACATTGTATGTTTTAAGAGTTGATATTACAGACAACAATTTGTATTGCTATAAGCAATATCATTATATCTCATTGCATAGTCACATTGCCATACTTGACATAGCAGAGGTCCTAAGAGATCATTGCACTTAGTGCAATTACATCAATCCACTTAAGCATACATTCAATTGCATATATCATAGATAGCAAGTGACATTGGTAGTTGTCATTTTATATAATTATATTCATATTCTCAATTACACATGTTTATTGCAAAATCAGATATTGAAAGTCTAGGGAATTGAAGTAATTGTCCCATAATTCCTAGTTGTCCTAAAAGGGGACATTACACTAAGGGGTAGTCCTTAGAAGGCCAAGATGGATAGGCAACCATGGCACAGGAGGAGCCAATTTTGTGACGGAGTTGCCACAGACCAATTTCTTTGACTACCATTCTAGCCATTTGATTGCTATCTCAGGTTTCTAGTTCTTTTGTTGCTGAGAGGAATTGGTTTCTTATAGCTTCATCCACTCTCTTTAGAGGAAAGGGCTTACCTCTTCGAGAGTAGAGAACTTGTGGCTATACATAGTGCATGGCATATCATTGACCACAAGGCACTTCTATACAAAGAGAGTTCTGCAACTTGGTGGGATGTAGAGCTAGAAGAGCCAGCACAAATTGATAAGTATGTTGTAGTTACACTGATAGGGTTAGAGGAGCTTGACAATGTTGTCTACACTTCTAGCAGTTCTAGTGATGAGGAGTTTGGGGATGATTAGAGGCTTCACTGCACTCCATTTTGTTATTTTGAACATGTATTCATTGTAATCATCATTATGAAATCTTGAACACAAATTCCATGGTGGTTAGAACACAAATTCTCATTGAAATGATACCCAAGTAATGAATTTCTAAGATTAAAAGGTCATATTTTACTCCCTCAAAATAAGTCTGTTTAACTTCAAATTGTTGCAGTGTTTAAAACTAGAGTAAATATTTTTTTATGTAAAAAATATAAGGTTCTATTATGCCACATGAACTATTACATAGTCATACTATATAGAAAGACCAAAATCCTAAAAATCAATTGAGAAGAGGGTGTAGTAGGCAAAAACCAATAGCTAAAGACAACTAACCAAGTTAAGAAACTAAACCTAGAGATAACAAGAAGGTTGTTAAGGTAACCACTAGCCAGCCATAGAGAGTTGAACTAAAAAAAAGTAACTAGAAGCATACAGAGAGAGAACATTTAGGGGAGTTGAGAAACTCCCTAATGGGCAACTCCAAAACCGCTAGGCGCAGTCTTTCACCTAGACATATGCCCCATTGTATGTTGGTAAAAACCAAATAATGAGATTGAGAGAAAATGCTGTGATTGCTTAGGTGTAGAGCATCACATTATGTTATTGAACATATACTAAAAGTGGAAAGTAGTTACAGTCTAAAAAATAGCAATTGTTACAACAAACTAACTATAATGACTTATTACAGACAAGTGTGCACATACACTTTCTTGTAATTTAAAACTAATTTATACACCACATAATGACTAAATTGGAAGGAACTGAGTATTAGGCATGAACTACCTTTATGATAAGTATATGATAAAGATATGCAGAATAATATAATGACCATCCTTTGTTTTGGAGTTTTCAATTGGTTTTCTTGTATTTCAAGGTGATGCATTTGATTTGGTTAGGGTATCATTAGGCTCACTTTCATGGTACCACTATGGCCTTTTAGGCATAATTGGTGAATGGTACAGAGAAAAAGTCTCATCTAGAGACAATTTTTTTATGGTTCTAATCTCAATCAAATGGAGACTCCTTAAGTTCTACAATATTGTATACATGTGGAGAATAACCACCTAATGGTTGATGCTTTAGAATACCCCATGGACTAGAGGGTTCATCTATTAATGGTGCCACAAGATTAATTTCTTTCTTGACCTTGGATTTACATCACAAACAAGGGACTCTTTCCCATGAATTTGAATTAGAATGCTCGGATTTTATGTAATCTAGGTAATAGAGAGTAAGTTTTTGTTTGAAACATACCTAACATTCCATACTAAAAACTTGATGCCATCATTGAGTTGAAGTGAAACAAAATCCTTGTGATTATCATGAGCTGTAAACCTGGCATATTAGTCCTTTCGACACATGAAATGTTTGGATGTACTTGAATCAAAGAACCAACAACTGCTTTTATCAATATTTGAAAAAGCTACTAATGCTTACTCCGCATGTTTTTGCTTATCGGTATCTACCACATTAGCTTTAGTTTGATGCTTGTGGGATAGATCAAACTATTTATTCCTATAATCATCCTTCACATGACCAATTTTTTGGCAATAGAAGCACTGTCCTTTTATAATGGTTGTGAAGTGGGAGGAGAGCTAAGTTGTGTTCCCTAAAAACATGCAGTAAGTCCATTTTTTGAACCTCTAGAAGAAATTTCATTCATTTGCTTGTCAAACTTCCCTTTTGCAACAAGTATGAAGTGACCATGTCAAAGATTGAAGTCTATCAAACTCATTGAAGTGTGTGCTATCCAGTTATATCAAACTTATTGCATCCATTCTTTTCTTAGATGTCATGATTTGAAGGTAGCTATTTCACTAAAACCTGTCTAGGATTTGTACTTGTTCTCACCTCTTCTACATATGACAAAGCCTAACATTCTGCCAGAATGAAATCTTGGCGGGCTTACAACAACCAACTGACTAGTGGCCTGTTGTCGTTAATTTCGTTTTAGTGAAATTAATGTTGACCACAGAAAAACTTAATCGTGTTTTCGATTAAAAGCGATATGGCTTTAAGCTCTATGTATGTTTTGTGAATAATAAGTCATTTACTTAAAGCTTTAGTCATTTTTATTTTATATTATTTTTCTTTTTTTTGTTAAATTTTTTATTAATATATTGCATATAATATTATGTATAAATAATGTGCAATAAGGTCGTGAATTTAAATGCATTTGCAAGATTATTTATATGTAATATATTATTAAAAATCTTTTTTTCCTAGTTAAAGTTTAGTGGTTGACTTTACAAGCCCATGTTGCAAGTTTGTATTAAAATAAACTTAAGCATAAAAAAAGTCCATAAGCTTTCAAGGCTTCTATCCCAAGTTTTATAAACTTGTAGAAAGCTTCATAAGATCCAACATTTTGTTCTATAAACTTGCAATGAATATAGTTGAAACTCAAAATTCAAGTATCAACATTTTAAAGTTGATTTGCAAAACTTGTAAAAGGTAAAATTAAACTCGATGCTTGTAAAAGATATGATAAATCCCAACATAAACTTAATTAACATGCGTCGGGCTTCATTTCATATATTAGAAGTTTATAAAATTTGTAAAGTATCTCATAAAACCTGAAATTACATGCAATTGGTGTTCGTCGGGTCCTTCATATGGTTTTGCACTTCAAAAACACTAATATTGGCTTGTATTGAGCCCTATGAAACTTATGTTCATTATTTTATCTCTTGCAACTCCAAAACTTGGCTTATGAAACCCGTATTTAAAGTGAATGTGATCAGTTAGAGCCCGCAACTGGAGTATTTTGTGGGATTTTGGTCTCCCAAGCTCACCATCTGTCCAAACGCGCCCAGAACTGGAAGATGCATTCAAGGGTTGGAGTATTTTATTTGTGTTTGATCTCAAACTCTTCCAAATGCTTTATAGGCTCGTGTAGAAGGTTTTCTTTAGCCATCTGCAAAGTTTTAAAGCTCTGAATGTGCATATTGAAGGCATTTTTGTAGACGTTTCTGATTTCTTTGTATTCTGCAACACAAAAAAGTCTTACCTAGTCGCGTTTTGGTCTTTTCCAAGCATGTTTTTCATGGAAAATGTTTTGTGTGTTTTTATTTAGGGTTTTATGTTTATCCTTTCATGAAAAACGGTAGGTTTTTTTTGTCAAAACATGGGTTTTTCTTTTCCATTTCTTAGCCATTTTTGTTTGGATCTTTACTTTGTTTTTCTCGTAAATCTTTTTGTTTGAGAGATCATCACATCTTTTTGGTCATTACCAAGATATATTTTGAGATGCAAAAATGAGGTTCTAAAATGATTATAAATTTTTAATTAGAAGCTATTCTATAAGTTGCAGCTCTATTCTCAAGTTGTTTCATTACCATATTACAAGGCTTTTCAAAGAAGACTTACCAAAATGTAAATATGGAACTTGCTAACCCATCCCTCAAATGCCTCATGTGTTTCCATTGTTTTACCTTATTCAGCTGCAGCAAAAACGCTCTTGCCAAAATGCTCAAAATATGCTCACGAGGAAAATTCATAATGATATTGCAAGGTTTCAAAATCACATTTGAATATCACGAAACAAGTTTGCAAAATCCTAAAAAAGGATGTTCCAATATGAAACACAAAAATAAATATCCTTAAAAGCCCTAGGTGTTTTTCAAGAAGGCTGCAATTTTTAGTTTTCTCTTTTCAAATACATGGCTAGTAGTACGAAAATAATGATTACTAATTAGTTCTTCCCCTCAAATGATATAAATTCATGTTGCAAGATGCAAATTACTTCCCATACAGTTGCAGGAACCAAAGTGATCTTCCCATGTTCTTCCCCTCAAGGCTGAAATTTCTAGTTGCAAGTTATATGAAAGTCCTTCCCAAATTTGTGATGGGTCTTCCACAACCCGAATTTGGCCTTAAAGGGCATATTTTACACTTGCAAAATAAAAAGTACTGTTAAGATATAGCTTCATTCGTATTGTTATATATATATATATATATATATATATATATATATATATATATATATATATATATATATATATATATATATATATATATATACATTATTATAATGAAGAGTTGTGATATTTATATTATATTATTATCATTATTATATTATTAATATAGTAATGATAATATTATAATGCAATGATATATATTATATTATTGTCATTATTATAGTCAATTATATATTTATGTTATAGTAGACAATTATGGTTATTACCATAATTGTCATATTATATTATTATATGGTCATGACTCTTCAAGACATGACTATTCAAAAGATATAAATATATATCAATGGCTGTTGAAAAGATCAATCACAATGGTAATCTATTTCACTACAGCAGTCACATATATTCTCTATAGGACGATCCAGATTTCACAACATGGTATTAGAGCCTAACCTATAAGAGAATAAAATAAATTCACAAACAATAGGTCAGCGATATTGGAGATAGAATTTGAGAATCAGCAAAGAGTAGAGGAGATGCAAAAGAGAAGTCGATGTAACATTATGTGTTTACATTCGATTGTCTCTTTGACTGTTCAGGTTTTGTGAATGTTTCATTTACTGATTTGTAGTTTATTCTTTTCATCCTTGCTCATTCGATATACAGTCTATTATGCACAGTGTTTCCATAACGAACATGTCTTTAATATGAGAATACCGTGATGATATTTGGCATAGAAGGGAACGATTATTTATTGTAACGTTCTCTGTTTTATTTGGATCTACATTAAGGAAGTTTATTAGTGTTTGACGCATTGACAGTCAAGAGAAAACAGTAATACGGGACTGTGTGTATTTGGAGTCGATTGTGTTCACCATTCGAAAATGTTCCATTTGATTATAATTTGAACAATGATTCAGTTCTGACAGTGATCGATTTCAAACAGTGTAAAGAAGCCGTTAACTGCAATTAGTTTGTTTTTACAAAACTGTATAAGCTGCAAATGATATTCAAAGAACAGCTATGTACGGTTTGGTGCAAATCAATTTCAAAGGTCACTGTTTGGTTGGTATCGACTTTTGTAAAGGAAGTTTAATTGTCGATTGAAATCAGGTTCTAATTATTAAACATCTTTTGTAACAGTCCCGATTTGGGACGCTCATGTTCTTCATATCGGTTCATGATTATTCTGTTTTGAAAATGCTAACCGGTATACTTTCATTGCATCGAATCATGTAATGATTTCTGAAAGTTTGATGAGTTTGTTTAGCCCTGAAGGAAGCTGAGGAATACTAATTTGACAGGTATGATTGTAAGATGTTGTGCAGCGATGTTTAAGTCTGAAATCGGTTTATACTGTGAGTTGATGGAGAAAGGAAACCGTGTTAGTCTATGACAGTCGCCTTGGAGGGGCTAAGTGATGTCGCAGAACATCTTACATTTGAAAGATCTATATTGAAGAGCCATTGGCATTTGGTGTATCCGCAGGTGTAAAGCGACTAGTTTGAAATAAGAGCCGAAGAGTATTGTGTATCATTTCCTTTGGGAGTCAAGAGTTAGAGGCGTGGGCTAGATCACTTGGATTTGGCATAATCAAAGGATATAGCGAATGGTACCTGCTCGTGTTGAATCAGTTAGATGCTGCTTTTGACAGTCGGTTCCATGGTTTGAATCGACATTATTATTCTGTCGATGTTGGGTTTTAATATTTGATTGGACTCGTTTATCCTTCCGCTGTGTATTAATATTGCAACATATCAAACATGCTTCAATGTGTGGAACCTAAAATCATATGTTTCTCCAACTGTATTATTATTATAAAGGAAAAAGATACAAATACAAGTGATAATACATGTGGTGATCTCCACCATGCTGTATACAGTAATGATAATATAAGCAATGATCAAGTCAAGCAATAATTAATCAGTGATCATGATAAAACAGTCAATAATTCGATAACCGATAATGAAGTACGTATAGGGAAGAAGTAAATAATTGAAAGGAGTGATCAACAGTGGTAATATAGTTTGGAAAGGAATATAGTTGTTATTCCTATTATTATTGAATTGCGACCGGAAAACCCTATGTGAACTATCATCGGCATCCAAAGACAACAATAAATACTTGGATTGAATCAAAGGTGGGTTGATATCATGTATCGAGCAAGGGAATTCACATATCTTCTACATCTTTAAACGGTAACCACCAAATATAGTGGAATTATCTTCTAGCCTACACAACTTGATCAACAATTCTATTTCATCCTATTTGGATCTGCTCAGATTGGGCACTTGCCTTATTGGCAAATCTGGTTGCAAGCATCTAAATATAAATCAGAGACAACACCTTTATTGTTAAAGACAAATCAGACATGACACTATATTGCTATGAGTGATATTATATATATTCAATAAAATGAACCAGGAGCAAAAAATCAATCTTCGTTGTAAGCGATTGGGAAGATAATTGCATATATACAAGTGTTGAATCAGAGATAGAAATGATATTGCCCTTATATATATCATATTAATTGGATAACATAAGAACTATCTTTTAGAAGTGATATCGTAAACTATCATTATCATTTTTAAGTAAAGGAGTCTCTTGCAATTGATTATTGAATGTTAATTGTTCCTATTTTATGAGGTAAAATACAAGAGGACATTACAATCACATACAATCACAGATCATAACAGTGATCTCTGACAGCAAAACAAGTGATATAAGGTGAAATAATATACGATGAATATCAGTAATATTGTTCATGAAGATTGTTCCACAAGTCATATATCTGTGACAAGAGACAGAAAGTAGTGGTCATTCCAGACGTTGAGGAGAACTACAACCACCAGTTTGAGAATCATGATCGAATAGATACCTCCACTCATTGGGAAGACAAAAAGGATATAGTTGGTTGCCATCATGAGAAAACAAGATATTCTAAGAGAACAAAATGTGAAAGAATTTGGCAGGATAATGAAACCGATATGTTATGAAGAAGAATGATGGGTACGAGTATCGTATTAATGGACTCACCTTACGAAAGGAAATACTTGAAAGTATTTGAAAAGATAAGTATCTCATGCTTTATTAATCCATATGAATTTGGAAATTGTAATTCATTAAATAATAAATTTTGTGTGCTTCTATTATTTTTATGCTTGAAATAGTTTAGCCTTATGAACTATTCGTAGGCTATCTCTGACATATTTTTCAGGATGAAAACATGTGAATTCCAGATTCAGAGGGAGACTGACATCTTCAGGAAGATCAAGAATTTGATGAGCTTGAGCTTCAAAGGGAACATATGATTCAGTCAACTTACTCGATCATATTGATTGAGAGGGAGATCACTACTGAAGGTGAAACAATTCTGAGGTTATAGAAGTGGAAACACGTGGATAGAATCACATATGAGATGCACATGGATAGAATCTCTGATTGAAGCAATTCATACATCTCAAGAATACAGTTCATTAAGATGAACATCATACTAGAGGTCCTTATTATCTTCCCTCAAGTCCAAGAGGGAGTGTTAATGTTATGGCCTTGAAAAAGATCAAAATGCATCCTATGCTAATCCGTAGCCTTATGGAAACCTAGTATGAGATGTAGATTCTCTTAGGAAGAAAAGTATGAAGTCACATCCTGCAGTAACATTGAGCTGAGTATATAAAAAGGGTATGCTTCCATGACAGAAGAAGAAAAAAGGATATGCATCAGTGGATATGCGAGGATCTTGGTTCAGAGGGAGTAGACCATGTTTTGTTGGCTCTCTAGTGATCGAGAAACTGTAGCAGAGAATTATGATGAATTACCATGTGAGAAGACTATGCTTCCATGTCAGAGGGAGAAGCTTCAAGTTAAGTTGGCACCCCAAGATCTTGGTCATACAAATTTAGAGGGAGTGTACCATGTCAAGATTGTGTATACTTTGTAATCTCAGAATTCACCAAGACTATGAGATCGTGCAAACAAATGTAATTCAGTGGAGGTACATCCTCACTAAAGAACAAACAACCGATACTCTTACCAAGCGTCTTGCTAGAAAGAAGATTGTGTACCTTCAGATAACCTTGGTATGTTGAGGAATAAAGCCTTATTAGGTGAAAAGAAGGTATCTTGAACACTATGTTATTACTTGTTGTGTAATAACTATATCATGGCTAGACAACATTGAGTTGTTGGTTTTAAATTATCATGACTAAGAGTTTGACTTGAATTTTTAAAATAATTCTTGTCTTTGATAGACAATTCTAAGGTGGAAGTCTTGATTTCCACTCTCTGGATGAACCAGAGTGGATCCACCCTTTGAGAAGAGTCAAGGTGACTTTATGGGTTTTTTATTCATGAATAAATGTAAAAATATATATTGCAATATTGTGTAAAAATGATCATTTGTGGGTGGGTTAACATTTCAAGGTGACGATCTTGTAAATAGTTAACCAAAGTGTCAAGATAGACTACTTAAGTGTGTGTCCCGACTGTGCGGAGATCTTGACTCTTGTTATTACTAGTTGTGTAATAACGAAACCATATCATGATAGACTACTTAATTGTGTGTCCTGACTGTGCGGAGATCATGATATTCAAGTCTATTTTCATGACAAGACTACATTAACTTGTGTGTCCTGAAGTGGCGGATGTCATGATAGACTTTGATATTTAATACTCACTTGCTAAGAGGGAGTGTTAAGATATAGCTTCATTCGTATTGTTATATATATATACATATATATATATATATATACACACACACACATTATTATAATGAAGAGTTGTGATATTTATATTATATTATTATCATTATTATATTATTAATATAGTAATGATAATATTATAATGCAATGATATATATTATATTATTGTCATTATTATAGTCAATTATATATTTATGTTATAGTAGACAATTATGGTTATTACCATAATTGTCATATTATATTATTATATGGTCATGATTCTTCAAGACATGACTATTCAAAAGATATAAATATATATCAATGGCTGGTGAAAAGATCAATCACAATGGTAATCTATTTCACTACAGCAGTCACATATATTCTCTATAGGACGATCTAGATTTCACAAGTACTTCCCACTACTTGCAATTGGTCTTCTAAAACCTGAATTTGGGTTAAAACGCGCTAAAAAGTCTCTTTAAATGGGGTCTCTGACACATTATTGCAAGTGCAAGGCAAAGTACTTCCCATATGTATGCAAAGTGCAAATAATTTCTTCCTATTTGCAAATGTTCTTCCCAAGTTCTTCCCCACTTGCAACTTCCCAAATTTTGGAATTCACTATTGGTATCATTTTGAAGTCATTCCCATGCATGTTCCTCTAGAATTGTTCTTCACAAGCTCTTCCCAACTGTGGCTTATATGCTTTGAAACTTTCTTCATTTGAAGAACGTTATATGGTGTCCCCTACAACACAAAATGATGTTCTAATGCTTTAGAATTTTCATCACAACCTTGTAGCTGCTTGTTCAATGTCGAAAGAGCCAGTTTCTCCCTCCAAGAAGAAAATGAAATTCAAATGTGACAGATACTAGAACGCAATTGCACCTACTCAAGTTACCTTTCCTGTTGATGAAATCAAAGATACAGAAATTAGACATGTTGATATGTCTAATTTCATTGAGAGAACAATTACTAATGCAGAGGATGATGACATGCAGTTGTTGTTATAGTCATATATACTTAGTGTCTACCTTCCCGGTGGCTGCCCTGGAACTTGAATTTGTTCTAGCCCGTGCATATCACTTTGATAAGAAGTCAAGAACCATCGGGGATGTTGAGGGCAAGATCATTATCTGACTGGATGCAGAAACTATTGACAAAATTATCAAAATTCCTGCTGCCCCAGTATATGCAGACATAACTATGGAGAAGGCTCTTGACTAGTATAACCGAAAAACCAAAGAATGCATAAGACACATCAATGGGAAGTGGCTTTTGCAAAAGAGAACTTGTCAATCCCGATGGCCAAAGTTATTCCGCAATGATTTCAAATAGGAAATTAATAACTTAATTACCCCCTTAAGTTGAATCATGGGTCTTAGGGAATCTAATGTTTTCAAAACATGGATGTATAGATACATCGTGATGAGAAGACAAAAGCAACAACAAATCTTTTGGGTGGAGGTGATTAGTGATGCCTTATGTGAGAAACTTTCACAGGTTCATATCACTTTCACATTCTATATGAACTCCTATTTAGTGTACATAGCAACATCACTGAGGCCTTTTCTAGGTCTTAAAACCAAGGGCGACATATCATTGGTGCCAATATGAGAATACTACTAGGAGCTGACTCTGAGGCCAAGTCGGATTCATTACAGACGAGTGTAGGATGCTTTCTTAGGACATTTTATGTGTCTATTTGACAAAGCACTTGAAAAAAGAAGAATGTCTGATGCATCTTGGAAGAAGGTAAATGAATACAGGTGTTTCTTTCTGCAGTTTTCCACCTTTACTTATATGAGAGCTAGTTGTTATGATGACCAACCTTACATGATTCCTCGGTATCCTACTGATAAGATCGTTCTCATGGAATTGGCAAGGCAATTAATGTTTGTTTATGCGTATCAATTAGCCCAACATAAGTCACGAATTAACATTTCTACCCACAAGCCCTTGCAGATTGGGAGGTACTCCTTGAGAACTTCAGTGAGGGCCAAGACCATGGAAATAGAGTTGCAAGAGATCAAACTGAAAAAGTTTGAGGCAAGGAGTGATTTTAATTACAGGGGGATGAAAGATAAAATCAAAAGATCTTTCACCCATTTTCATTGCCTTGAAGATATTTGGATTGATCTTCGCACTGAAGATGACATCAGGAGGATGGATTACAGTAGACTCACCATGGAGCAAGTCATAGACCTCAACTTGACAAGATTTCTAGAGGGGATGGTGGATGATGAAGGGATTCTTGATCCAGAGTTTGTAGAACAAAGAATTGTAGATCTTTCCATTCCACCTGTCCAGTGGTCATATAGGGAGAGCATGTCAGTTCATGACAGATATCAGTCTATTTTGGCTAACATCAATGCTTGGTTAAAGAGAAAGGGTGTCAAAACAATAAAGCTTAAAGTTGGGTCAAGTAGTGATACAACGGGGCTAGTTGGGCGCAAGGTTAAAATACGGGCAAGTTTTAAAGACAGTACCACTTCCTCTGGAACCACATTTAAACTCATGGTAAAAAGGCTTGTGAATGCATCTCTTGAGGAGGAACCAGAAAAGGGTAAAGGAAAGAACCATGAACAGATATAGATTGTTCAGATTGAGGAAGAACCCAAAGGAGAAAATGTTTCAGAAATTCTTCTTACTGTGGTTACAATAGCTTCCCTTGTTCTATAATCTCAAGCATCTATTTTGTCTATGGATATTCCTATGTCTCCTCTAGACACTGATGTGGATTCTTTCTCTACAGTCTATGTTGCACCTATAGCTCCAAGTGTGACTATTGTGTCTTCATCAAGCATTGAATCTCCTCCTGAAAGTTCTCATACAACCTAGCAAATGTGTTTGATTCTTACTCGACATATCCATGATGGGCTTTGACAGATTCATGATAGAGGCTTCTCAGAATATATTGTCTATGCAAAATCCTGTGGCTATCCAAACTGAAACGCCGTCGATAGTGACAACTGTAGTATAGTCTATAGCTGATATTACACAAGCTGTAGTTGGTTCTTTAGATCTACCCCCATGGTTGAGTTCTTTCACTCATAAGAGGAAGAAACAGGAAGTCTCTTCCGATGTGCTTGAGTTTCAATAGGTTAGCAAATCTAAACAAAAAACTGCCAAGAAAGCCAAGACAACTTCAAGAGTGATTGTGGACAAGAATAAGGTGAAGTATGCTGAAATTGTAGAACCTCTCACCGATAAACTGCCAGAAGAAATGCGGTTGGCTGATTATAAGTTTACAAGAGTGGAACTGGGGAAGCAGACCTCTACTGGATTGAATAATGATGCACAAGATTTTGTGGCAATGTTGGCCTAGGGTTATGATGAACTTTGGGAGAAGAAACAAAAACTCAAGGATGAGAAGGCACAACTTATTGCATTAATTCAGAAGATCAAAAAATCTTCTGAAAATGTGGATCCTTTAGCTTCTTCTATCTCGGAAGAATCCATCAAACAAACAGAAAAGGTTGGGGAGAAAGCTAATGCATTCGAGTCTTGGGTGGACCATATGAGATACAGAGAACAAAATTGGTGAAGAAAGCTCTTTAGGTGATGGAATATGCAAGAATGATGATTCTCAAGTTGAAAGAAGTTCTTGTAACTTTTCATTAGAACTTGGAGTCCCTTGAGAAAGATCTTGAAGTCTGGAATAAATTTTCAGATTTTGAATTGGGAATGTTGTGCGAGAATGGGATAATACCTTCTCGTGAAAAGTATGTTGCATACAAGGAGTTGTTGGTGAATAGAGGTCAAGTCATTGAAGGCTTGATCACAGACTTGGAAGCAGTTGTTGAGACTGGCATTGAAAAAGAGCAAGAGATCATTACTAGGTTTGAGGAGATATCCTGCAAATTGGTAATTGAATCAAGAGTTGATTTCTGAGGACACTGCAGTTGCAATACTTCTACTAATGATCCACCTAGAGCTTGAGGCGGATCATTTCACACTGAATTCTCTTCACAAGCTCACAGGTTGCCAAATCTCTCTAGATCGGCTTTAGACTATTATTGAGGATAACAAGGCAATAATCACCAGGTGTTCAGATGTAGTTATCAAGACAACTATAGTGGTAGAGAACACAGGTGTGTCTAATCTCGAAGAGGTGCACAAATCAATTCACAAATACCAAGCATTCATGAACAAGAGTGAAGAAGGTCAAGGAGTGTCTTAGGACACTTAGCTATTTTTCCTGCTTTTTAGCATAGAATGTAATTTCTTTTCGACAAATTACATGTAAACACAACTTGTAATTACATGTGAACAAATTGCAAGTCATGATAGATTAGGATTGCAATTTGAATAAGTCATAGTTAGTTGTGGAAAAAGTCAAAATTAGTTGGACTTCTCCCACCTTTTTCTCTAAGCCCGTTGGTGCCTCACTGTATTTTTTATCTATATGCATTGCAAGAAAACTCCGGTGAAATTGTGCAAATACAAACTTTGCTTTAATTTGTAAAAGTTGATTTTTGAGTAAATAAAATGGCGAGTGTTTTCAATCTTTGAGTTGGAGAGACTTGTGAAGTTATTTGTGTTGTCATAGGGTGAGCCTTAAATCTGTTTTTTTACGTACTTTGTGTTGTAATTATCAATTTAAGTTAATTCGAAGTGAATGCATAGACTTTGAGTTGTGTTTCATAGTGATACTAGAAGTAAAAAAGGAAGTTACATGTGTTAAAGTCTTTGTGCTTACCATATTGCTGCTTCATAGTTTAAACCATTTCAGGACAATGTATAATTCTGTGAGCTTATATATACTCCTTAATCTATAGTCAACCAGTACGCTTAATAATTAATCTTTCGGTTAATTTTGAGATTATTGGTTGCTCCAACTAGTACTTAGAGGTTGCTCCAACTAGTACTTAGAGGTGAAATTGTAAAAGGCCTTCAGTTTGTAGAGTGCATATTTGTGAAAGTGAAATCTTTCCCGAAGAAAGAGGAAGTGATATGTGAAACACCCAATTTTAGATTAAATTTTAATTTCTTGTTAAGTTCTAGTTGAATTAGCAGCAATAAGAAGGGCGTCTCCCCTAAGTTGAAAGGAGTTATTTCCCATTTATTGTGTCTAAATTTCCCATTTTGTAAGTAGTTGTGTCTTACATACATGCATTATTTGATTCCATTTCTAATTTTTCATAAAAAGAATTGAATGTTTGGCTCTATATTTCACATAAAAATATGAATGATAAGCATCTTTATGGAGTGAAGTGAGAAAGGTTTGCAGTATATTAGCTTTGTCCTGTTTTATTGAAAAAAAATGTCAGCTTAGTTTGTATATTTTCCCTCAAAAAGTTGCCTTTCATATGAATCTTTTGTAGCTTCTTCATTTTTAAGATAAAATTCCTACACATAGATCTTGGCTCATACAATTTACGATCCAAACATATTATTGATATTCTGACTGATTAACAATGTGCTTTGTTATATAGGATGGGCCTATTAATCTCATAAATGCATCAAAAAGTGCCGGAGTAAAAAGATTTATCTTGGTAAGTTTGCAGTTTTCTGTGTTCCTTTCTTGAATTTACATTCATCCACTATTGGTATTACCATTGTTTGGGATAATGAATAAAATGCTAAGATGTTTGAATACGTTTTTCTGTCTTGTAACTAGAAACAATGGATCACTTCAAACTGATTTCATTTACAGTCATCACTGAAGAGGTAATCTTTATTTTGGCATAATGATGGTCTAGATAGAATAGGGGAGTGTTGGAACCATTTATCAATATACCTTTTCATTCCAAAATTTATGGCTTAATGGATTGCCTTGTCATTTTCCCTAAATGGGCTGTGAAGATTTTATTTGCATGTGTCTCGCCTCTTCTATAAAACCTAGATAGGTTATGAATTCATTTTAGAGAAGGCACCCGATTCTTACCTTTTCTGTAAACCAACATAAAAAATATGTACAAAGCCTTTCCTTTTGAAGTAAAGATCCCAGACAAATTTTAACATACTATTGCATCTTGTCAGGAATGCAGGGTTATGGAATGTGTGTTGTCTCTTAGTAAAATTACTTTTATTATAACAAGTTGAGTGACTTTGAGCAAAATAATTTTTGATTGGGCAAGTGCATTGGTCTAAACTTCATTTATCTGCCACGCACATTCATTTGTCACATGGAGCAAGTGTGAAAACATAGATCTAATCCTGATAGGCAGAAGTGTAACATAATTCTGAATAATTTCAGTAAAAAAAGGAAAAGAAACATGTGGGAGCATGTGTGCATGTGCACATACATTTATAACCTTACTCTTGCATGCTGTGGTGATAGCCTCAAATCCTAGAAATTGATTTTTGAGAACCTATAAATAATTGAAATGCACCAGCACTAATGTAGCAGCAAGGGTCAGGATTATGCTTTCAATCACTATCCAAAATGATAATTGATAACCACAGAGATCCTAATAGTATTTATAGTTGGTGATCTGGATGCTATCTTGTAGAGAGTTGATGTTATTGCGATGGAGTGAAAAATAGGTTGTAAAAGCTGATGCAGTTCGATAGCCAGATGTTAATAACAGCTTAGGGACGGAGGGTTGCATTATTTTCAATCCTTCCAAGACATCATTTTTTGTTGGAGTTTAACAAGGGTAGGTTTGAGAAAGATGACAATTACCATGGGCTTGCATAGGAGAATATCTAAAACTCTATGTGCATTATAATGGAATGTTGACTGCCAAATAATAACACTGCCAATTGCAATATAAATGGAAGATAACAGTACATACCTGCTAATGGTAGATGAAACCCATGAATATTCTATTTCAAGGTAGTGCTTGTAGAATCCAAATGTAGATCAGTGAGGATCATGTATATAATCAAACTGAATTCCCTGATTATGAGAAGCATATTCAAAGTGATTGATGGTTAGTTACCAAATAGAACACAACCATCAATAACCACTTAGCCAACTCCTAATCATTATCTGCAAGCTGACAACTAAATAATACATTGTCATCTACAACATAATATGACAATTTAATTATGTTGACATATTTAAGTTGTCATTGGTTAAGTTATATGCAAACATCATTCCTAGCGGTAAACCGGTAGACTACTCATACTCCTTAATAGGCACCGGTAGACCCAACGGAGTATATACCGATAGACCAAACAGAATGTCTACAACCAGTCTATAGAACGTACAGGGGATGTGTGAACAACAGGGTATAAGATTGATACCGGTTGACTGCATGTTAATCCAAACTGGATTATGCGGAGCTGTCTGAGTTAAAATCGGATAATACGGAGCATCCACTGTTTAGAACTGGAGTTAGCTTTTTAACAGGAGTTAGTTTTATTTCTACACGGATGTTTCAAGGTAAACTCAAGATCATTTCGCAAAGCTTTTTTTTGTATGATTTATGGGTGAGTTTACAGCTTCGCGGAACTATGAGTTGAACTTTTATTAAGATTAATTTTGTTATAAATACAGGTGATAGGACACAAAAAAAGACTTGTTGAAGATACAAAGTGGGAGAGAGATATCTTCTGAGAGAAGCTACGGTTACAAGAGGTGAAAGGAAGAGAGGTTCAACAGCCAAGCAGAGCAGAAAGGGTATCAAGTATGATCTAATTAGACAGAATGTGTCATTAGAGATCATTGCTTTCATATTGATAAAGCATATTCAAATCCCTTTAACAGGGTGAACCCTAATAGGTTCGTTGTATAAATCCCTTAACCAGGTAACATCTTACTTGGTGTTTAAAGTCCTTTTGCAAGGTGACTCCTAACAGAGTCAAGATCTTAACAAGTCTTCTATCAAATCCCTTTACCGGGTAGCACTCTTACAAGTGCTTTGTAAGCTCTTAACAGGGCATCTTTATTACTGCGGTAGTGAAGTTGTGAGCTCTGTCTCATCGTGGTTTTTTCCTTCTAACCGAGGGTTTCCACGTATATATGATGTGTTGATCTGAGTATTTCTATTTTTGTTTATGAATGGTTGATTACATTCTGGTTATTCTGCAAGAATCTTTATACAAGGTTTAATTGGGATAGAAATAGCATTTACTGATTCACACCCCCCTCTCAATAACCGGTTAGGAATAACAAATTATTATGAACTACATGGCTGGTGAACACTTGCGTTTTGTTGCCAGATCACTCAATTTTACAAGTTGAGAATTGCATTGATATTATTTTCGAACAATTACATCAATGCTGATAGTATAAAATAGTATGCTCTAAATATTATGTTTCCTTTCCAAGTGTAAGTCATAAGGATATCCTTAGCCTATTATTTAATTTCACATAGGCTAATGGGGTGGTGCAAGTGATGTATTTAAACAGTCCAACTTAATCTGCCGAAAAAGTAACTGTAAGGTATTTTAAAAAAACAGACAACCTATGTTTTATTATTAAAAAAGTTGTTTTTATAAGTGGGACAAAAAGTTTTGCTAGGAATGGGGTCTACTGTCTAAAAGTACTGTTATTTTAAAAATTTCTTCTACACACTTTAAAATGAATTTTGGAGGAAAAATGGAAATAAAAGAAAGAAAATAATATTTTATTTCCTCAAAAATGTATAAAAGGAGTGCAGGATAGAAGAAGGCATTCCAGTTTATTATCAAACACTTGTTTATTAAAATTGAACATTGTTCAACTTTTTGCCCTAGGAAGAAAATCATTTTGCAAAATGGATTTGAGAATGAAAACACTCCTATCCATTTGAGTAATTCCATTTAGGGATCAGTATTGTGTTGAATATGTAATATAGTAATAATCCCTATAGGGTGTAAGCTCAATTACCAATAAATTTTAGCAATCAACCCAAATTCTAACTCTTTTGATCACATAGATCTCAGAGTGCACAAAAATCATGGATAGATTTAGCAAGAATAATAAATTAAGGATGATAACATGACTTCGTTAAGTATTATATTGATATTAAGTATTCTGTTGATGACATGAGAAAGATCCTTGTATTTACAAAGAATGATCAATACATGAACAAAGCCAATACAAACAATGACAAATGACTAAGGTATAGGGTTGACATCATCACTGGTGGGTAACTATTAACAAGGACAGGCAAGTTAGACAGCTATATGAATAAGATCGATGATTATACATTATGGACAACAACTTGAAGAGGGACCAAGCAATGTTCAATGTCAACTAAATGTATCAAAGACAATTTAACAAGTTTTGCCTATGCTGAGCTTGCAGTCAATACAGAAATCAAATGATTTCGATTATACTATAAAGGAAACAGCCATGAAAGTTGAAAGTGATATCATTGTTCAAGAAAATCGTATCAATTATCTATCAGACACTGTCATGAGGCAGTGATGGGAATATAATAACTTGATTACATTGAATGTGAATTGCATCGATACATAACTTCATAAAGGCAGTGATCTATATACTAAAATAACAATAATATATTTCATGATCGCCGCCCAAGAGTAGATAGTTAATTAAATTACTAATGACATTAGTTAAGAAAGAGGCACGATGGAAAGAGTTGTGATGAAAAGACACAACTTATCCCCTTGGTAAATATTTAAGGGAAATCATAAGTCTGGAGAAAGGCATTGAATAATTTATTCATTGATTCCAAACTGCAGCAGCAGATCCTTTTCATAACCAAGTAATAAGGGGGTATCAAGCCTCCCATTTACAAGGTAATAATTGCATAAGCACAAGGTTGAAGATTTCAGATACAGCGATCATTATAGTAAGGGCATAAAGGCTAAATCAAACACAGCTTTCCATTTGAGGCATAGACCCTCAAGCATCCAATGCATGAACACCTAGATCAATTCTGAAACAGCGATAAGTATATCAATTGCATGTTCATAAAGAGATAGCTACAAGATAGCAATTGCAATTCTAACACATCCAATCCATAAAGGATTAAATCTTAGTTTTTTCAGATTCCTCTGCATTTTCAGATCAATATTCATATCAGATTTATAGTGTGAATCAGAATTTCCAGAATTAGGAATTAATTTGATCTTGCTCTCCTAAGTACATTTGTCAATTGAATTATTGTCCATATTTATATGGTCGACACAATCTCCACCAAAACAGCATTTATATCGTAATCAACTTGGTGCATCAAATTCAGATCAGAGAACTATATTAGAGTTATTGCTTGACAATAGAATCTCTGTGATTTAGTCTCCATTAATATAAAGACGGGACAATTGCATTGATCAATTTCTCCATTCACCTCCAAAGACAATCACCTAATTTATAAAGCTAAGGACAGTGATTATATATTAAAGAACTGAAATATATTTTTTGCGAATCATATTCAATACATACTTAACATTTATATCAAATAAAAGATTTCATTCTTACATTCCCAAGACAATAGCATTGTAAATAAATCCATTAGACCCTTCTGTCAAAACCCTAAGTCCATAAATATAATCATTAGATTGTAAAAATAGAAGAAATCATAGAATGGGAGATTTCCTCATATGGGGGTAAAATAGGCACAGAGGAAATTAAGTGAAACGTATTGGTGGCTAGTCGAACGACATGCATTTCAAATTGATCAAGCCAAACTGATTGATAGTGAGTGCAAAAAAAGTTGCATTAATGTTGAAATGGCAGATTAACTCACCTGATTCCAATTCATGCCATGCAAGGCCGAGTATGACCTAAAAAGAAAATAGGATCCAACATATTAATTGACTAGGATCTAATACGAAGAAAAGAAAAGAAACCCAAATTTTGTTGCACTATCGTCCAAGAATTTTCAGTATAAATATCCAAAATTATTGGTGATAAACTTTCCAATAATACATTTCATTTTCTTTTATGTCATTCTGGTATAATGATTAACTAGCTATTTTCTGATTATTGGACAAAAGAAACTATTTTGGTTAACCATGAAGCTCATCTAAAAGCATAAGTAAAAGAAACATGAGTACCTTGCATGATTGATTAATTTGGAAACCCAAACATGATGACTTAAATATTTCTAGAAGCTGCTATCATGATTCTCTATTGTTGGAGGAATAATACTATGTTATCCTTATTTGTGATTGGACAACTTAGAAAATATTTGAGGGTTGCTATCAGGTTATAGATGAACTGTAACTGCTTGCAGGAGTCAGATTTGAACTCATATGGCTGTTTAATCATTTTAGAAGTAACCCTTCAAGATTGCCATGGGCATCATTTCATGGAATGATTTGTTACAGTGCTGCATGGAGGTGCATGTTGATGTTTGGATGGAGACAAAGGACTGTGTAATAGCCTAGAAAGATTGTGCCCAACAAGGAAAAGTTGGAGACACACACATAGATACCTCCAAATTATTTCTGCTTTAGTTCTATCATATGTTTGGCTAATATAGGGGCATTTGTAGTGGTTTGGAAGATTTGCTATTAGTTTGATAAGAATGCAGCTACTATATAAAATTAGGTAGCCATCTGTAATAGCTGGTTTGATCAAAAAATATTATCCATCATCATTATTACCTGTTAGGCATAGCTAGTGATAAAAAAATAATCAATATTAGTCCCTTAGTGACACTTCTACAAGACTCATGCCCAACTTTGGCAGGAAAGATTCAAACAAAAATAACAACAATAGCTTTACTCGTAGAAATACGAGAATAATACACAAATGGCCCTCACAACCTTAGGTGCCAATCAACAATCCAAAATATGCATGAATCAGCCTCATTTGAATAGTGCAGCTAAGGCTTGGATTCAAATAGGATGTGTTCAAATCTACATGGCTTTAGAATATTAGAACAACACATAGGATGTCTAAAACTTCATATTTGTATGACCATGTTAATCTAGAAAATTGAAGAATATTTCTATGGTACAACTTGCATCAGGATGAGCTCACCAGACTTCTCAAATAATAATAATATTATTCACAAAAGCCCAAAATTGAAAGCATTACTGAAAGCAAACCAAGACATCCCTAAAATCATCATACCCAAAATATAAGTTGCGAATATGATGTGGAATGAAGCACATTGTCAATCTCCAAATGAGATTGTATTGAAAACTAAGAGGGCTTTTTTCCTGTAAGCTTTCTAATTTGTCACTATCATGTCTTATCTTAGTCATTTGTATTTGGAGTTATTCAATCTAAATTATTGTAGAAACTTAGATAGAAATTTGTGATGTTTAGGTTTTGTTCAAAGAATAAAAAATGAACATAATGTTATGTTGGTATTAGCTTTGGGGATTTCTTGATCTATGTTCTCATAGAAAATAAGCATAAAAGACTTTCAATGCAGCAATGCAAATTGAACAAGTACTGATATTTTCAAGATTTCCTTATTGAAATATTATACATTATTTTAAGTCTGCATATAATTGCACCAATCACCAAGCATACACGAGTTCAGAAATTTATAAGTCATTTTCACGAAATAATGCTTTCATGCACAAATTATATTGATGATCTTTTATTGTAGAGTTTCTACATACTTATGGTCTCAAATTTTGATTTCTAGGTGTCAAGTATTGGTGTTGGTAATAGTGTGCAAGCTATTGACAAAAAGGTATGTTAATTCTCTCTCATGCAAGTGTAACCACTGTCCCCCTCCCTAACTCTAAATTACTACAAGATAAATTGTGTCTTTTGTAAAAGAATACATTTATCTCTATTTATATGAACAGCAATTGTAACTTCTTTTCCTTTGTACTGTCACATCTTTCTTTTGCAGCTAATAATTATTGTCTTTGATGATATAACCAATATGCTTTTCTTGTGTGTGTTGTTTGGTGGCTTGCTAGTGTTTATCCTTACAACATGCCGTATTTGAGGATTTTCTGTTCTCTTCTGTCATCCCATGCTGCTTCTATTCAAAAATTGCAATGCTCCCATAATTCCTTTTCTGGATCAGTCAAATGAGGATTAGAGTTCTGTATCTTTTCTTATATCATAAAAAAATAGCAAAAATAACATGATAGTTCAGCCCCTATTAACAAAGGATCTCTCAAATTATGGATGATTAGTTACATAATTGGCCAATCTTGCAGGTCATGACAGCAAGTGCAGAGAAAAAAGTATATTAGCAGTATCAATATCCATACAATGCATATGCAGAAACCTTGTTGAGCCATGTCACTTTTATTTTCCTCCAGCTTAATGAAGCTTTGTCCATAGGTCTTGTCCAAATCCTTGACCATTCCAGTGTGGCAGAGAAGAAATTTGATTGCTTTTTCCACTCTAGCAATGTTGAACCTTTCTTGTTCTATATTTCTTTCAACAGTACGAGAAATCGCATGAAGCCTATCTTTGGCTTGCAGAAGCTAGCCCTGCCATAACGATCTCCTGAATCCTCATATCCTTTTTGGCCAGATGCACCAAATGATCATCAGTCTCCCTCGTTGTGCATGTGCTGAAACCTTGTTGAGCCATGTCACTTCCATTTTCCTCCAGCTTGATGAATCTTCATCCATAGTTCTTGTCCAAATTTTTGACCAATCCAGCATGGTGGAGAAGAAATTTGATTTTTTTTTCACTCAAGCAATGTTGAATCTTTCTTGTTCTATACATCTTTGAACAGCAGGAGCAATTGCATTTAGCCTCTCTTTGGCTTGCAAAAGCTAGCCCTGCCATAACGATCTCTTGAATCGTCACAACCTTTTTGACCAAATGTACCAAATGATCCTCAGTCTCCCTCATTGTGCCCATGAAAACAATGCCATGAAAGTCATTGCTTGTGATAGGTAAGCTTCACACCGGACTCAAATAGCACTATCCACTATGGCATTAATGCTCTTCCCGTGTTTCTCCCAGATGTAATGTTTTTGAAGAGCCTTCACTATTTCCTTGTCCCCAGTAATCATTAGAATATTTGAGACAAAGGTAGATGAGAATTCTGAATTGACATGATGGGTCTTGGCTTCCTCCGGATGATCCTTGCTCAAAACTGCTTTAGATGGCATCTGTGATGTTACCGCCATGGAAAAAGAATACCTTCTTTAAATTTAAATAAGGATGCTCTGCAAGAAGGCCATCTGTTCTGGTGTGGCTTTCCCGCAAGCTTTATCATTGTGTCCATTTGTAATGTTCCCATTTTCATGAGCATCAAAGTTCGAGGGATTAACCTATTAATTGACCCTCGTAGGCTAATGAGGTTGGATAGAGGGTCTCTTGAGAGATACAACTTCTTCAAAGACCCGAGCTTTGTAGGATTGGTGTTCGTTTGAGGTCTTTAGGACTCCGCATGCAGTGATTTCTATTTATAGTGAGTTTATTGCTATTTATAGCAATTTTTGGAGTGATAGAGATGGACCCTTTCTATTATTAGAAATGGTATTTGGTCACATGGGGAATTACAGGATGAACTCCTAGTTCAGACGATAGAGTGAAATAATAAGCGGTTTGAGAGTTATTAATAATTTTGTGGCCAAAATGATATTAAATTGTAAAAATAGTTTATTATAAGGTTATAACATAACTTTACAATTTCACTTAAGTTGAGGGTCTATTCATCATTGGAAGGGGACCAATTGAGTAATTAATTATAAATGCCAAACTTAATGAATTATTAAAAGATTTCCTAAGTTGAAATGAAATAACATTTAAAATGTTATTTAAAATGCTTTTTGGGGAAATTGCACTTCTTGAAGGTATTTAATAGCTGCAAGAGAAATCAAAATCATTATGTTGATTGCTTGATTTGATATCCTTTCTCTAGAGCATTGGAGTTTGTGAGAAACCAAGGGTTTGAACAGAGTTCTGAGCTTATCGGCATTGGAGAGCGTCGCTTCTTTGTAGCAGCAGTCAGAGGGTGTGAAATATTCACCTGATATTGCTTATTGGGTTGGCTTCATACAAAGGTCAACATTGTACTGATTGGAGAAATAAATTTCAGAATTTATTGATAGATTGAAGGCATATTTTATGGCAGATTGAGGGCATCCGATTGACAAGCTATTGGTTGTTTATAGTGGTTTGAAATCATTTCTTTTTGCTGGTTCTTCATGTGCCCTACCTACTCTTCCATATACAGTTCAGTTTTGTTGACAGAGGCACCAAAAAAATTCAATAAAAATTATAAGAAGGAACGCCTGGAGCTACAACAAGGTTTGACATCATCTCTTGAAGTTTTGCTGCTGATTGGTGAAGGGTTTTATATTCTTGACTTGCTTTTTCGGCTGAGACTTAATAAAAGGGCTTCTTCCACTCTCTGGGTATGCCATTTGATTGTAACAAGTTTTTCGTCTATGAAATAATGAAGAAGAATAATTGAAATCTTCTATTTCGTTCCTTAGTACTTAGTTTACAAATTTCAGAAGTTTTATTTCAGCATATGTATTGCTTTTTATGTCAAACCATCTCAAAGACACAAAAAAATTGGAAAACAATAAAACCCAAAAACAAGCATAGTTAGTTCAGCAGTTAGAGCCTTGAAGGGTTCTTACACCATCTTTGCTGAATGTTGGGGATTGCAGGGCCAAAATGCAAGTTGGGAACTTCAGAGGTGGCACATTGTGTGAGGATGTGATGAGCCTACTTGGCTCTTTGCTGATGATAATGTTTATTTTATGAATTTGTTTGTAATTTTGTTTTCGTTTTTTATATATATAAATATTTTGTAATTTTCTCCATAATAAAAATAAACATAAACAACAACAAATTAACTATCTCCAATGATCCTCAATTTATTAAATTATAGTAATTGTCAAAGGTCATAAACATCATAATTTTTATGCTTTTGGCACCTGGCAATTTGTTGTGAGTGCTTAAGGAATTGACGTCACCTTCAATCTGTTATTACTAACCGGTTACTGAGAGGGGAGGTGAATCAGTAAATACTTGTTTCTAATATAATTCAAAACTTGTTCCGTTAGCCTTTCTTGTTAAGCAGAATATAAACAATCATTTATAAGCATATATAAAAACACACAGATCAACACAAGATGTATACGTGGAAACCCTCGGTTAGAAGGAAAAAACCATGGTGAGACAGAGCTCACAACTTCACTACTGCAGAATGAAGGAGCCCTATTAGGAGCTTACAAAACACTTGTTAGAGTGCTACCCGGTTAAGGGATTTGGTAGAAGATCAGTTAAAATCTTAACTCTGTTAGGAGTTGCCTGGTCAAAGGACTTTTAACATCAACAATCCTGGTTAAGGGATTGTAGTGACCGTACAACACCCTTTGAGGTTTCGTGTGAATTATTCAGGCTGCCACCGTTTGCCCTTATAGACTTCGCCACATTCAAAATGATATTGCTGGTCAACTCCTGTATTATATCATGATGGGAAACATAGACAATATAATTACATTAACACAACTTGAACACTACATTGATAGATGCCGAATTGCCAAACGTGCAAGTAGAAATTTTGACTCCAACAAGAGTTGGAAAATTACAGACCTGTCTCCAAATGAAGACGATTATGTAGTGTGCCCAATTTTTAATAAAATATTTTAATTAGGTTAATTAATTAAATGGTGCTAAAAATTAAATTAATATCATAAGGACTTATTTAATTAATAAAGGGCCCAAATAATAAAATAATAAATAAAGTTTTGTCTTTCGAAGTCCTATTTGTAATCCTTCAGGAAACTTTCCAGAGACCTTTATAAGGTCGTCGTTGGCATTGTAGGAATCATCATGGATTGTATTTGACACTTGTTTGTATTTCTAGAAGTTGAAGGTTGAGGGAACGTGTGCACAGTTTCGGAGGTGGAAGATCCTCCCTATTCTGCTTGTCGTAGTTTCGATGGTTTAGTGCCACCCTATTCTTCCATTGAAGATATCTCTTGGATATCTCACTGTGTGCGCCAAATCTATTAATCTGTAATGTCCCCAATTTTTAATAAAATATTTTAGTTAGGTTAATTTATTAAATGGTCCTAAAAATTAAATAATATCATTAGGACTTAATTAATAAAGGACCCAAATAATAAAATAATAATTAAAGTTTGTTTGTCAAAGTCCTATTTGTGATCCTTCGGGAAACTTCCCGAAGGCCTTTATAAGGCCATCGTTGGCATTGTAGGAATCATCATGGATTAGATTTGACTTGTCTTTGTATTTCCAGAGGCCGAAGGCTAAGGAAGTTGTGCATAGTTTTGGAGGTGGAAGACCCTCCCTATTCTACCTGCCGCAGTTTCGGTGGTTCAACACCACCCTATTGTGCTGTTGGAGATATTGTCCTAATATTTCACGTTGTGCACCAGATCTATTGAACAACTCCATTTGGAGATTAATTTGCAAGTACTCGACTCTTATTTGATGCATATGTAATCAAGCATTTCTATCTAAAAATATATATTTGCGTCGCTACATTTGGCAACGATATTCTGTGCTTTCATGTGATCTAATATTACACCAACGGATTTCTTGTCTTGCATATTGGTACTTCGCATTCTTGTTTGAGATGTTAACTTATAGTCACACCAAGGAACCTAGTGATCGAGCATGAAGCGCAAATCAATAACCATAGGCGGCAACATTCAACTTGGCGGGAGAATCTGAGTTTGCTCACCACCAGACCATACACCCAAACCTCCCAGAGATCACCGTACAGACACTCTAAGCAAAACCGCAAGCCACCATTCACAGGATAGACACAAGACCGTATGATATACCTCCCTTTGCTTCCACCGTATAGAACAAACATAGCACTGAGCACATACGCCATCCATAACCCGACAGTGCACGACCCTCCTCATGCAGCTATTGTACGACAAGTAGGCACCATACGTCCAAGCTGATTACCGTATGGACTCCTACTGTCACCATACGAACTTCTACCATACATCTTCTGTCCAAAACTCGGGGTTGCATATAGAGTTTCTTTTCAACTCGTCAATTCCTGATTGCAGCTTGTCCGGGTCGGGACATTATAGTGGTATTACAGCTGGTGATCTTGCCAACCTGTTGGGATGATTGAGAGCTTTTGGGATTTGGATCACATATGGTACCCAGCGATGCCATATGTTCTCTATCTCGAGTCTTAGCAGATTGGAAGGCACATATGTTGGTTGAGTACTCCAAGAATACTTTGGCATGCCAATTGTTGGATGGTCAAGTGCAGGAGGACAAATACAAGGTGGTTGGCAACATCATTTACTACAAGGCCAAAAGCTATTTCGTACCTGAGTCCAAGATGAAGGAAAGGATTCTGAAGGAAGATACTTGCACAAATATCGTCGAACCAACACCTGATGATCAACTTGATGGAAATGTGGGTTCTATCAGTGACCCTCCAAATAAGCAGGCTCTACTAGTGGTTGTTCACCTTCCTAGTGATGTGGACTCGACCAAGGATCGTTTGAAGGAGCAATCTCTACAATTGGTTGAATATGGAGTTTCCCCTTTGGCTGGGCACGTGGCATGCATGCTGGCCACCTCTTTGTGTGAGGGGCATCCTCATGGAAACAATAAGTTGTACCTGAGCTATGAGATTCCATAAGAGATTGATGGGCATGATGGTATGAAGGTTTTGGATCTGATCATCAAGGCGTTTCAAATCCTAATGACTCTAGGCATGGCCATGTTTATATCAGAGTGGCGTAGCGAAAGCTTAATGGATATTTACTTTTCTCGCCTACATCCAAGTGCGTGTATGTGATCATGATGCGACATGAAGACTTTAGTAGATATGGCAATTAGTGTCCACGCTTAGTTTGGGATCCTGGAGTTGCATTGGGCAAACCATTTGATGATGGATTGCTTGAGGGCAAGCAATCTTTGGGCGGCGAGGATTTGTAATGTCCCCAATTTTTTATAAAGTATTTTAATTAGGTTAATTAATTAAATGGTCCTAAAAATTAAATTAATATCATAAGGACTTATTTAATTAATTGATTTAATTAATAAAGGGCTCAAATAATAAAATAATAATAAAAAGTTTGTCGATCGAAGTCCTATTTATATTCCTTCGGGAAACTTCCTAGAGGCCTTTATAAGGGCATTGTTAGCATTGTAGGAATCATCATGGATTCTATTTAACTCTTGTTTGTATTTTCGGAAGTTGAAGGCTGAGGGAATGTGTGTGCAGTTTCGGAGGTGGAAGATCCTCCCTATTTTGCTTGTCACAGTTTCAGTGGTTCAGTGCTACCCTATTCTGTCATTGAAGATAGCAGTCGGATATCTCACTGTGTGTGCCAAATTTGTTAATTGTCTCCATTTGGACACAGATCTGTAATTTTCTGACTCTCGTCGAAGTCTCAATTTCTACTTGCATGTTTGGCAATTCAGCATCTATCAAATAGTGTTCAAGTTGTGTTAATGTGATTATATTGTCTATGTTTCCCATCATGATATAATACTGGAGTTGACTGGCAATATCATTTCGAATGTGGCAAAGTCTATAAGGGCGAATGTTGGCAGCCTGAATAATTCACACGAAACCTCAAAGGGTGTTGTATGGTCACCACAATCACTGCTTCACACCGGCATATGGACCCACCCTCATTGTACGGACATCCTTTCAGCTGTACAACATCTCTGTCATAACTGTACGACATCCCTCATAGCCTTACGACATCCTCATAATCGTACAGCATTGCCTCATCACCGTATGACCTTGTCTCATCATCGTACAACAACCCCTCACCATACTGCTTATTCCATCGTCCGAGTTGCTGTACAGATCGACTTGTGCGACATATTTGCATACAGAGGTGATTGATGACAAAGGTGCTTGTGTCGTACTAGTAGTTACGAAGGTCATCGGGACATTACACCATTGCAAAAGCGCAACATTATCAATTGTCCACATAACCCGTTGTGGTTGACGTTTAAGGTTAGAGCGTGGAGTTAAGTATATAGTTTTGACACGTGTCTCCATTCCACAAACTTTTTGCAGAACTCCGTGTCCTTAAGAATTTGGTCCGAAATAAAATTTAAACCATTGATCTAGGATCATCCAATGGTCGTAAATTATAAATTTATATCGGTGAAATAATGGTTGTTAGGTATGTGTGCCTGTGGTCGCGATTATTAATACCAACGTGCAAGAAAGTTGGCAACAAATCAAGGCTTTATTCTATCGAGATTTGATGTGATATTGCCTAATTATTACATTATTTGCCATTTGGCATTTGCCCATCATCACAAGTCACGACTCATGGCAAGTGGTTATTAATAGAATGTGGATTGAAAAAAATCCACATTTCAATTTTCAAGGGATTGAAAAAATCGCCAAAAAGATATGTTTTCCCCATAAATAACGAAAGATTAGCCAAAATGTTTCTACAATTTTTGAACGATTGGAAATACTTTGCCAATAAAATTAAATATTTTTTTACATGCATGCATCCATTAATCTGTGTCTGTGTCTTGTTGCATGCATCCAACTTCAATTGGAAATGTTTCTTTAGATTGGACTTTCATAGGGTATTTGAATGAGTATTGACAATTTGAACATCATTCCTGCATCCTTAGAAGTAAGAACCATCCTTTGTGTAGTTGGTTCGGCAAACCAAGGATTGGTTAAAGTCTCACCTCACCATAAATGATTTCTTTTATTGGTAGATTTAGATTAGTTTTCTAAACCCTTACCTTTGTTCACACTTTGTTTTATTAGAAGTAGTTGAAGAGCTCCAATTGCTATATCATCCGCATTTGTAAAGTTGATATCCATTGAATGAATAGCGTAAGTCCCTTTGTGATACAAGCATATCACATCATTATAACTGAGTGAAAGTCCACAACTAGAAGGAACCTTGGGGTTGTTTCATTTGATCACACAATTGATAGACATTGTTTAGCATATGAGCTTCCTTGTTCAAGAGAGAGTTGGAGATTTGGTGTTTCATTGGAATACTAAATATTTGATTCTGCATGTTGAAGTGATCATAAAACTTGCATCAAGAAGTTTCAAATCTCAATGGACAGTTTAAGCTCTAAGCTTATAAAGTAAGTTTATTCTAGATGATTGTCAAGTTTTTAGTAGTTAGTAGATAAGTGATACTGGAGGGTTGTCAATTATTTTGTAGGTTAGGCAGGTGAGTTGGTTCTGATAATTTTTAAGTTTTTTGCAGATAAAGTAGATCTTCAGTCAATGTTGTTGGTTGAATCTGCTACATATAGTATTGTGCTGTTTTTGTAACACTTTAATTTTTCCTGGTTTTGATGGGTCCAGTAATTGCTTATGGTGGCTGTATTGGAATAAAACATTTCACAATGGAATATTCTTATGCTGCATCAAATTTCTTCTTCTCAATTTATTTTCCTGCAAACTATTCTTTTTGCGATAGACAGCCATCTAACATTTTAAAGAATATTTTCTGGTCCTTCTGTCTAAATTGCAGACATTAGAAGTACTCAAAATAGTTCTGGAAGCAAAGGAGGTTGCAGAAGAAGCTTTGACATCAAGTGGATTAACCTACACAATTATCCGACCTGGAGGATTGCTGAATACTGTTAGATTGTTCATTCCCGACTCCCCAATTTTATTGGTTCTTTATATTAACAAAGGAAAAAAAATTGAAGTTCTCAAATTTGTAGTCTACACCCAAGTATTGAAATATAAACATTTCAAAAAGAAATTTAAATACTACAATAAATGTATTTCAAGTGTTCGTGCTGGTTACTATTAAGGCCAGGGGAGGTTTCTTTGATGCAATATAATATAATTTTAGTTTTTAGTTTTTAAAAAAAGAAAATGTTTGAGCTGCATCATTCAGTAGAAAAAGGAAAAATAAGAGTTTTAATATTATCTGTTCTGAATTGTTTGTAATCAATGTGCAATAGTTACAAATTTGATTTCAAGGTATCTGCTTCTCAGGTCCCATAATTATTTTTCAAGTTTTGGATTATTAGCACGTTATTTTCAGTTCATGCTTTGGTTGTTAGACTGTGGGATGTTGTTTTTTTTATGAATTGGTGCTGCATAATACTCATACATTTCTTCTACATAGGATCTTTTTTGATACCCATGATTCTGCTTCTGATGCCATTTTGCATTGCAGCCTCCGACAGGGAAAGGTATATTACTAGAGGATCCCAATGTAGCTGGACTGATTTCAAGGAGTGATGTAGCTTCACTGGTAAATACTTTTTCCATTATAGCTCTAGATGTTTGAGATTGATCTGTTCATCTTGTAGGGTTTTTTGTTCGTTTATGATCCTGCTTAGTCATATCAGTGATTAACATCTCAAAGATGGAATTAAGAACAAACTGATGTCATTAGACACCTTAATCTACTCCAAAATAGTTAAACTTGAAACATTGCATACATTGAATATGCACATATTGTATGATATACAAATATCATAAACACTTGTTTACAATAATGAACATTACTGATGCAGAGCAGGGGTAGGAATGTTCCAAAAGACTTAATCAATTGCTTGGAAAGGCTTTGGGGTCATCACTCATAGATCTTCTTTCATAAACCTCTTTCATTCCTTGTAGCCCTCCTAATAGGTTTGTTGGCCCATAACTTTTGAAGAAGGAATGATCATCAAAATGTAAACACAGATCTAGATACCCATTCCGCCCTTACAAAACTTACTTCGAAATGAGATAGGGTTCTTTTGTATGGACAGGGTCAAATATTGAGTGCAGTTGGAATTAGGCCTAATTAGGCTTATGGGCTTGTGGGCAACTTATGTTTGGTCTACCAAAATGATACCTAAGGGCATTCAAGCTAAGTTACCGATGTGCTCCTAGCAGGCCTGGATGCAGAGGCGGATGCGCTAAGAGCCAGATGTGGAGGCGGAGGCATGGCGGATGCTGGCAGGAAGCACATCCTGGGCTTGTGGATGCCCTTCCTAATGAACTTTGTCGATTAGTTAGTTGTATAAGAAGTCTATATCCCAGTTGGAAGAGCAAAGGAATCTATCAAGTCTCACCTGAATGAGGTCCAAACCTTTATTATGGTTAGACCAGGAGAACATATGTCTCGTAAGATCAATGTCGACTAGGCCTGTTTCGTAATTTATTGGCCTTCTAACAATGTACAATGATGAGCATTTTTTTTCTAACTATTAGCGTGCTGGATCCATTGATTTCGATGAACCCTACTTAAGGGTGTTTGTTACACCACTGTATATTGCCTGTCCTCTTTTGGTTTGCTTTTTAAATAAAAGGGACTGTTTTTTTAGTTTTTACATTACACATGATGCAAAATTTCACTGTACATTACTCTTCCTGATCTCCTCCTGTTTGGTATTTGAAACACAATTTCCCAGTTTTTCCAGTCTTTGTAATCATTTTCTTCATTACCTTAATGAGGAGGTCGCTTATTGCTTTAGGACTATTACCATCCTCCTCTTCACCTCCCAACTGTTTCCAAATTTTAGTGCTTCTCTATATTCAACATCCTACTATAAGCATCTTGGCAATTTGTTGGTAAAATCTGAGGAAAGAGCAGCCTGTTGGGGTAAAATGGCTTTCCCGGGTAAGCATATGACTTGGATATATCATGAAAATGTTTTAACACTTACCATAGTAGAAGCATTAACATTTGTCTTTACAATTATGTATATGTAGTTTTACCGAATTTATACCACTCAATCTTTGAGAGAATAGTTATTCTTTTGAAGGGGTAAATAAATAGCATTGGTAGTTCAGGAACGCTTACAAGAAATTTGCCTTTTCATCCAGATAGTACAACTTCTCTTTGATAAGGAGACCGAGATGAAAACTTTTTCTGCAATTGACTCCGAAAAGGTATGTATTCCTACCAGCTTGCTTGCACCATGTTTCAGTAGCTTTTCATTATTTTCATTTTTCTGTAATGAGAGTGTAATGTGTTAATGATCTGGACACATTTCTTTCAAATGCACAATACGAGTGATAGTAACTGAAAATATGATCCCAGGCGAGTCAAATTTTTGTAGTTTTAGATATTGGCATCTTTCTTGATGGTGTTTCTCACCCAGTCTTTTAGAAGTTCACAGTGGATCTCAGGAGAGCATATAACGTAGGAAATTGTGTAGTTTGATCCTAGGCTTCTGATTTTAGTTTGAACCTTATTCTAACAAAATGTTTGAGACCATTTAAAGCTTGAATAGGTAATCCCTTGCAAGAGGACTTGCCACTGGCATATGATTCAATCACTAAAAGAAAGGGCGCATGAAAATTTTGATGAAGTTGCTCCTCATCAAGCATAACCAACCAACCTCTTTTGCTTGCACACCACCCATAAATTTGCTCTAGGTGATTCTAAGGGCATAAAAGCTTAGGCAACCCATTAATCTATCAAGCAATGCCATGTAAAACTCTCCCTAGAAAATGCTAGGGACATACAAAAATAAACAAGCATGCATGGTAACAAATTTGTGGTGAACATGCCTATCCCAACTTCTATAAATTAGGACACATCAATAAGACTTGCAGCATAAAGATTCTTAAAGTATGAGGGATTATTGGAACAAGAGCCTAATAAAGTTAGCAACAAAAAAGGGAATTCACTAATTGATTTTTGTGCCACAATGGGTAACCCGTATCTCAGAATAGCCCCCATATCCTTTCTAGGCAACTTTTCAATTTACAAGTTGGTTGGTTGTCTTGGTAGTTGTAGTAGCCAATATCCCAAAATAACAACTACGATTTGAATTTGGATGATCATTGTCTTTAAACACACTTATTTGAAATAAGATTTGGTTATGTTTTTTGAAATATGTTATCGATTCTATAATTTTTTGATGCGTTGTTTGTTATCTCAGTACAGCGAGTTCTTACATGTGTTCTATTTATTTTTTTAGGCTTAAAGGATTTGTCTTTAATCTAGTGTAGCATTTCGAAAAGGGCTGAATTTTGTATGTTTCTCATTTGCATACAAACTCCAAACAAGCTGAAGACTGCCATTTTTATGTGAGAAAAAAATGAGATATGTAACATATGTTTCCTGAAGTTTCTGAGGCTAATCTTAACCTCAGTAATCAAAACATTAGTGCCCTTCTACAGGATTGCCAAAAGACGTTGAACTACATCTTCATTTTTCAGTTTATATTAAAAAGAATTCACAAAATAAAATCTTTGTACATGGTAGTTGAGGTGTGCAAAAACATTGGCATAAGATGCTTGTAATTTTAAGTTCTGTCAAAACTATTTAATTAAACTTGTCTATTTATTCAGTCATTCCAATATGGTCGTCAAGATATAGCCTCACAACATTAAGCTTTATAATAACAATAATTCGTCATTAATGTTTTGCATTTTTTAATTGCACTTATCAAAAATTTCTTTAGGGTCACTATTTGGAATAAAGCTTTATTTTCTTTAATTATGTTAATAATAAAATTTGGTGTTATTTAATGTTTGTTCTTATTTTGCAGCGCTTTCCACCACCAACCTTAGAAGGTGCCAAGGAGACTACAGAGAATTAATATTGAGAGAATCAAGTCACCTTTCTAATTGGGAGAATTCTAGTGCTCCAATTAAATTATTGTATTGATTTTTTTTTAATATCAAAATTTTGACACGTTCTTGTGAAATCAAGAATTCATTCAGAATTCCGTTTTAGGTGTCTCCTTGGGAATCCAATACCTTAATTACTTCTCTCAACTCAACCTATTAAACGCTTCAATATCTTTCACAAACCATAAATTTTGCAATACTAATAGTTCTAGATTTATAAAAAAAGATAATTTACATTTTTTTGTTTAATTATTTATTTAATTTTACATGTTTTTGAAATTTGTAAAGTTAGATTTGAAATCTTTCAAGTTCTAGATTCTTAAGTAGTATATTTTATGTTATAAAGCATCTTTGGTTAGAAGATCCACTTTTGTCTAGCAATATTTTATCAATGTTGATCTGGAGAAGGAAATGACTATATATCAAAACGGACATGTATGGGAGATCAAGCAACAACCACTTGGAGAAGTAATTGTTACCTTACTAGCATAGAGAATGTAACTTGGGACTGAATTTTAATGGACTAATAAGGAATTGTGGTCCCTTGGTAAGAGTTATTTAAAGTGTGTCAAGAAATGTGATTCTTATTGTATTCTTAAATTGAGCCTAGACAAAATCAAGATTATACTAGTGTAAGAAGCTTCCCTATTGTTAATAGATGCATAAAATATAAAGGATGAAAAGTGTGGGGCTTCCTGTTGGAGATCAAGAATCCATAATTGGAATAGTGTTGATTCTAATGTAAACATGGAACAAAAAATCATCCCTAGGTGGAAGGTTGTCGTCCTAGTATGGGGATCAATATTCTTGTCCATGTGTAGTAGATATTCCATACCAATGTGCTTATCATATATTAGTGTTGTATTAAAATAGTATATCACCTAGTTAAGGAATCTATGGATAAAGCATAACCTCCTAGATTTAGGTATTACAACTTTCACAATTATTTGAGCATAAAGATTGAAAAATGAAGAAATAGGAAGGTAATTATTTTCAGCATTTGTTTGCAAAATTTAATGAAGCTAAAGGTTTGGATAGCTTATTTTAATATCTTGTACATATTGGTGTTTTATTCGTTAATCACTTATAATCAAAGAAGTAATTTATTAAAAAGGTAAACTTAAAAGAATATTCTATTAGAAATATAAGATAAAAATTATGTAGGCCCTTGATTTTGCCACAAAATAGGTTATAAGTCAAATGATTTGTTAGTGCTCACCAACTCTTCCTCTTAAGTTATTATCTAAGGGAGAGTACTACCAAGTCCTTAATTTGGGTAGTTCACTATTATTCATTCCTTAAACATCTTTGTGGGGAGAGTACCACTAGACCCTTGATTTTGGATTCGTCAAAATTGAGTAGTTCACTATTGTTCACTCTTCTCCTTCCTTTGTGGGGAGAGTACCATCAAGGTCTCAATTTTGGATTTGCCAAAATATTATCATGTCATAACTTACCTTTCCCTCAATTAAGATAGTACTTAAGTTGTTTGCAATTTTTTATTCATATATATAAGGTCGAGTAGCTCATTAAAATTGTTCACTTCATCACCTATCAATCAAGCTCCATAACCTCCAACAATGATTAATGACCCTTAATTTTGGCTACGACAAATTTTGCAAAATCATGTGGTAAAGAACGATATTGCATGATAAATCACAAAATAAAAATAGCTCAATGAAAAATAATATAAAAACATAAGGCATAGTTCAAAATTTGTATGATAAGAACTTGTAATTAAACACAAAATATGTAGATCAATCTAAATATATATGAGTTGGGTTATTGTTATTGATGTCAAAGGGCCAATTGATTGGGTCATGGTTCAAGAAATCAACGTGTGCCAAATTTATGGCACCTTTAATCGAGTTTTTGTTTGCAAGGAATTGGTTTTTGACTACATGGGCAAACCAATGCGTAGTGCTTAAGAGGAGAAAATCAAATAAAAAATATAAATTAATTATTTTTAAAAAGGATGACCCCCTCTTGAAGTTGCCTCCATTAAGAGGAATTTTTAAATGTAAATTAAATAATGTTTGGTGCACATTCCAAAAGGGACGACCCCCTTGAAGCTAGCTACCACCTTGGGCAAAGAAAGAAAGAAAACATTTGCATGTTACCTTGACTTGTTTTGAGGTGATGTAACTCTCAGTTGAAGAGGTGTTTGGGGGTGTCTAAATACATGATATCTTGTGGTTATTTTACAAGCAATAAATGAATATATTTCCTATTTTAAGAGAAGATCTAGAGAAATTAGAATAGAGTTCGAGGATAAGGTTTTACAAATGTATGAGAAACATTTATGCATTTTGGTTGACATTGACATTGACATCTTCATACCCCTTACGAGGGATGTGGTTCTCATGGTAGAGGATAGGCCATGGACTCAATCGTTGGTTCTCTAGTGGGCATATGGTTGCAGATTGTTCTCTCTTATGGCGTAAAGAGGCTACCACTTTGTGGAAGGATGCTAATGATGAACATTTGATTGTCTTGGCTTTTGATTCTTCTTCTGACGACACATCACAAGCTGATGATGACTCCACTCTAGATGAAGTTTCTGTTACAAATCTAGTTGATGGTCCTGTTGCAAATTTGGCATATTCTACTCTTGTTGTTCTTGGTGCAGACCCCTTTGGTCGTGTGGACCCTTCTTTGTCTGCTACTTCTATTATGATCCAATCTTCAACTAACAATGTACAACTTTCTCAACAATTTGCCCCTTGTGTTGAGAGTTTCTCAAATAGAGTTTCACTATTTGCTCCCCCTTGTGGTGGGGATCCTAGTCATAGTATTGCCTAGATAGTTGTCTAACGACGCAGGAAAATAGTTATTTAGCCTCTCGATCTCCTCCCCATGTTGTGGGTGACTTGTCTACCCACTCTTAAGGTGTGCTACTAGCATTTTTGCTAGTGGGATGTTTATGACCTTTCCTTGTAATAGCCAACACCTTTACTGTTAGTGTGTCATTGATCACTATTGATGTCTATGGGTTGTGGTTGTGTAAGGGACAACATCCTTGTTTTGTTGTTGATTTTAATCAAAAACATTTATGCAAATCTTGTGAAGGGATATGTGAGATATTTTCCAAAGTATTTTTGAGAGAAATTCTTGAAGATATTTGGAGAAGATCTAAAAAGTTTTTGAACATACACAAATGTAGATTTTGGTGAAGTTCAAGTAATTCATCATTTTAGTGGTGCTTGGTGGCTCACATTCATAGAGATTGGTGTCTCTTGCCTAGTTGGTGCTCAATGGAGGGGATTAGTGTCTCCTATGGGTTGATGCCTACGAGGATTGTAATAAGTTTCACTATAAGCATTATTTTTTCATAGTTTTATCTTACAAGGGTTTTCGTGTAAATTGTGTGTACATCTTATATTCTAATTATTAGATGTTACTTGTGTGGATTCTTTTTATTTTATGCTTGCTAAAGTTTATAAATTGGAATGTTTGTCTTATCCACCTCCAAAGGTAAACAAGGACAACTACAAAAGGGTCATTTTCTCAAAGATAGTAACACACACAACCAAGTTTCAATATTCTCTTCATGGTGGTTGATTTTCATGAAATTAGTTTGGGCATAAGACAATAAATTATAGAGTTCGTACAAGGAATTATTTTGGGCTAAGTTATTGGATGCTCCCTCAGAAGCCCTTGTATCCACATCTCCACCCGAATCAACAACTTCAATTTTGGGTTCTCTTAAGAAGAACTATAATTCATTTGCTACTCTATGAACTATAGTGTTATATGCTATAAGTGTAACAACTTTGGACACAAAAACGTTTTGTCTAAGTACTTTTGTTGAACCTCCAACACAAATTGAGGATGTTTGTGACAAGAAAAAGGATTAATCAAACAAGGTTTGGAAGGAGCAAGAAATGAGGGAAAGATTCATGCTTGTACAAGTTGCACTGCATGCTTGAGATGAGAAAGACAAATGGTATGTTGATAGTTGTTCAACCCACATCATTGGTGACGAGAAAATTTCTCTTTGAAGAAAGTGAGTGAAGAAACAATGATATTTGGGGACAATGGTATGACAAACACAAAAGATAAAGGTTCACTTAGTCTAGATAATGGAATAACAAAAACTGATAATGTCTTATATGTTGAAGGGTTGAAGCATAATCTCCTAAGTGTGATGCAAATGTGTGACCATATAGGCTTCTCACGGGTTGCAAGTATAAATTGTCCGATCAGAGATGACACCATTTGCAGGCTTATATTGTAAATATTATTCACAACATTTCATATCTTATTACACGGGTGAAAAGTAATATTTAGACGCAACAAGAATACATTGGAGGCAATAACTGCATATTGTTAAAGAATATATCAGACACAACATCTTCAACATTGTAAGTGATCAAATCGCTTACCAAGAGACTATAGAGATACTACCTTATCATTTGATTGGGAGATTGCAGGGGTTACTTTTACACACAACCATCATCATTTCATAAAAATATTGCTATATCAAATACAACAAAAGACTGTGTTCACTACATTGCAGTACATCATATCTAGATATTGTTTGTAATACAATTTCCTAAATATATCAGATTGTAGACTTATCTTCCATTAGTTGCTTATAAATTCATATCTATCTATTATTAGAATACATTATAAGATAGACTAGAATTCATAGTTATCTTCCATTGCTTGCTTAATAAACATCTATTTGACATAGTAAGTGAAGGATCATGAAATTAGTTTCATAGTGCTCCAGAATGGAGAAAAATGAGACATTACAATTAGTATCAGAGCCACCTTTCTTGCCTAAAAAGTGAATGAGTGACAAAGAACTCAAAACATAAAGTAAAAGGAAAGTAGGACAAAAGGAGGACAAACAAATGGGTAAGGAAGGAAACATTAGCAACAAAGTGGATCAAGTCTTAACTGAGAAAAAGGAACAAGTAAAAAAAACTTAATTAATTGATGTATTGACATATACAACTCTAAATCGAACCCCTAAAAATAATAACAATGGAGGAAGAGCCAGTTGAGAGGAGAAATCACAAAATGGAAGCCCAAAAAGTAAGGTTTCACACCCCAGAATTCTCAATTTCACACCACAAATAGAAAAACCTGAAAGAGACGAACCTTCATTTTCTCAACTGCAAGAGTAGTCTAAGCGAGTTGGGAGGAGGGTGATCTTCAAACATAGATGTCATTGAAAGATTATTTGGATTTGAGGGTAAAATACTTACCCTACAAAGGAAATAAAGAAGGATTTTCAGAGTTAAGAAAGGTAGGAAAATTAAACATTCCATAGTTTGATGGGTTGAAAAAATCAACTACTAGGACATGGGTACAAAAAATTGACACCTACTTCCAATTAAATCCAATGACAAAGGAAGAAGCTATCAAATATGCAACACTCCACCTAGATGGGGTAGGCCATGAATGGTGGTATCATGGGATGATAACCATGGGACATTCCAAGATTACCTCTTACATAGAATTTATAGAAAGGTTAATAGGGAGGTTCAATAACAAAGACCCCAAGCTACATTTCAAAGAATTGACTCAAATCAAGAAGAAAGGTCCAATTGATGAATATGTCACAGAGTTTCAAAGAGTCTTAGTTCTAGTCATAGATTTATCAAAACGAGGCTTGGTTGTACTCTTTATGGATGGTTTACAAGACCCACTAAAAGGGTGGGTCAAGCCATTAAATCCCAATTCCCTATTAGAAGCCATCAAGAAAGCAAGGGACATGGACTTGAGATCTTCCAAAAGCAAGTCGTTACCTAAAGAGTTGTTAACAACCAAGGAATCTAATGCACCATCTAACAAATAAACTCCCCCAAAATTCAAACTCGACTTTGAAACAAGGCAAGAACTAAGGAGGCAAAAATTGTGTTTTACTTGTAAAGAACCATGGATACCAGGACATCATTGTAAGGCCCAATAATGATGATGACAATGATGATGATATTGATAGTACTATAAGTGATTCCAATTTAGAAAGTAGGCCACCATCCCATTCAAAGAAAGAGGGATTTTTTGCCACCTTGGAAGGATCTTCCCAACACACATTTCAAGTTAAAGGCAACTCAGAAGGTAAAGACATAATGGTGTTACTAGATATTGGTTCAACTCACAAATTCATTAATCAAGCATTAATCATGACACAAAAGATACCTAACTATGAGCAACAAGATATCAAAATCCAATTGGCCAACAGAGTATCCATAAATTGCAATGCCATAGCCCCCAAGCTCACCCTTACCACGAAAGACTACTCCTACACAAACCATTTCCATATTCTAAAGATTGGAGATATTGATGTGATCCTTGGGATACAATGGATGAAACACATACGCAATTTCAAACATGACTTTCTGCAATAGACCTTCCAATTCAAGGTGCAAAGTTAGAAATATAACTTGCATGGGCTACCAACGAGTAAAACTCCAAGTAATTGTCATCAACTTATAGTTGAACCAATCCTAGATGCCAAGCAAGTACCATTCATTGGAAAACTTGTAAAGGCAATCACTCGCAACATCTTCAGAAAACTAGAAAAGGTCATATTCAAGATAAACAAGCTGCCTAGTAAAGAGATAGTCCACCAACCAACAATTAAAGTCTTCAAGAAAAGAGATGGAACCACTAGACATTTCCTCAATTACAAAAAGCTACCAGTAAGATCAGAAAAATCAAATGCTTGTGGGAAAACATTTTTAAAGTAGGGGAGACTATAATATCCCTGAAATTTTAACCATTTGCATTTTCAAATAAAGTTTTGGTAAGGAATGTCAAACCTTGTCTTTTATACATAATCTGCATTTCTAAGTTAGAATATCACAAACCATAATATGTTTTGTGATTACTTGAGTGATTGATTTGCTTAGACAATCACCATGCCATCAATCCTCCATGTATCCATCATAATTATGATGCAATTTATGAGCGACCTATATGAAGGACCAGTGTGGTCTCTTGAGTCCACTCATCATGTAACCACCTTTCATGTTGTATTTCAATAAACTCCATCCATCCACTGCATCAACATACGCTAAAATGTAGTATACCCCATATCCATCACTTCGACATCATTCATAATTACATATCCACATTTGCATATTTGTATCCATGTATCATATTGCATGCATCCATAGCAGCATCCATATGTCGTATTGTATACATAGTGTAGATCGCATAACAATTGCATCGTCATTATATATTTCATTGAACAACCATAATCGTCATTCCATTTATCAAAATAATCAAAGATTACCATGGTTGGTATCATACTCATTTATGGCATGAGTCATTTGGTTTATCAATTGCAAGGATTATATTACAAGTGACAAATATTGATTACGATGTTAACAAATCATAATTGAAAAGGCACCATCAAACAAATATTATGAAATGATGTCTCATTCTTATATCATTTCATGTTAATGTTTGTAGCTTCAGTCGTATGATCACTTAGAATACATATAATACTTAGATATTGATTAATAATAATATATTGTATTTGTATATATATATATATGCGTGTGTGATATATATATGTTATATTATTATTAATATATATTATTCAAATTTATATTATTCTAATATATGATTGATTAATGAAACATTATAAAATGAATAGACATATCCCATGAAGGGACATGTCTCTCATAGCCTCATTCCTAATATAAATAAGAGAGATTGTTGCATTTGGAAAATACATACAATTACGAAAATGCTATTACATTTGCAGTGATCATAAAATCAATATGGTATCAGAGCCAGACTGCAAATAAATAGAATGAAATAGAAAATAAAGCATCCCAAATGAGGGCAGGCATCGAGCCGTGTTTTATATATATATATATATATATATATATATATACACGACAGACCTCATGTTTATAAGGTCTATAAGAAACTCATATCCGTTGTCACAAACTCACGACATAGTATTTTCACAACAGATTAAGGGAGCTCGGGTTGGAAACCTGTGGTAGTTAGTAAGACCATATTTCTTATCGGTTGCAATTCTGGAAAATTAGCCATACAATCACTTTGTGAAGACAACAATGGCTAAGTAAATAATTGAAGAACCCCTTAATGCTGAAGTTGGCGTTCTCGTATTTATTGGATATAAATTTGATGTTGATACACGCCTGGAGGAGTGGACTCCCTAACTTGTGTGTGGTTAATTCACAAGTATTGGATGATTGCATATCAAATACAAGTGAATTTCATTGGATAAGCAATTGCAACATTACATTTGAAGATATTGTAGACAAGTGTAACAGATGAGAGGTGTCATTTTCATTAATCCCACTACAATCAATGCTATCGAATGATCCAAGACATGGGGAATGCTCATTGCGATCGTAACTTGGAGAAGATTGCAAACTACTATACGTTCGATACATATGAACTTGGTGGAAACAGAATCCTTCCACGATAAGTATTTGGAAATTGCAGGACTGCTGGAAGAAATAATGATGAGAAGCTAGTTTGTGTGATTACTTCAGTCTGTTGTATGATCGTAATCATTACTAATTATCAAATATCAATAAAGGGTACGAGAATTCATCAAACATAATGAGATTAATATTGGTATGTATATCTCATTGAACATACCGTGAACCCAACATACAGTTGATGCAACATCCATCAACAATAACAAAATAGAAGACGATGCCAAGGAATAAGACGGGGCCTTCATAGACAATCAGGTGGATCAATACGAAAGGAGGGAAGAGAATATCAAGCAGTCGTTCATCCAATATAAGAAAATTTGGAGGAATAAATATAGTTGTTAGACGAATCAGTTTAAAACTATAATTTATAATCAGGTAAGTGATTAAGAAAAATCAACTATACCAGTCATCAAAGGAATCCTGCACAAAATATATTGTGCCAAAGAATGACATAAGAATAAAGAGAGACAGGTGCATGTGAACAAAGGGAGACATTCACTCAAAGAGAGATGTGCATGTGATGGGTCACAGTAATATAACAAATATATATTATCACAAGAATCGATACATGATTAGTGAAATCATTTCCCTGTCAACATATATGGTTATTGATGCATTTGAAATTAATTCTTATTTGGCAATTTGTTAGTTGCTTTCAGTGGACGGGAGTTATATGGAATTTTGAAACTTCTCAACTGAGTCTAACTGCCTAGTCAGTTAGCAAACCTCTCATTTGGTGTCGATGAAAAGAAGTTTATATATATGCTAACATCGATGGTAAGAAAGGTAATGCGGTGTATAATATTTACTCTGAAAAGTATGTGAGAGAAGTGTATATGAAATGAGATCAAATTCAACATAGAATGAAGTGTGCATGAAAAGGAAATTCAAGTGTGGAGTTTTGTGAGAACCTCCTTCCATTAGAAAACAACATTTTATTTATGAAGTCACTTTACAGAAGATGCTAAAAGGATTACATTATGTATATACATGGAGCATGTTGTGTGAAAAGGTGTGAAGGATTGAAGTGAAGGAAATCTGAATATAGTTGACATGTTGTATTTTGCTACAGTATGAGATTAATGGAAGAGATATTAGACTTCTATCATATGTCATCTCTATAAATGCAAGTACGAGGGGACTAAGGTAAATGATATGAAGTATTTGGGGCAACTATGATCAAATTTGAGGAGTGTAAATATTGTAGGTAATCTTGTTGAGTAAATCATAGTCGTTGAACATCGATATATTTTCCCAAATGTAGAGATTCGATTACACCAATATTCTCGGCACACATTCATAGTTTACACAATGATCACAAGCCTTACTCTTAAACGGAGGAAATATGCGTTCTCCGATATGTGATATGCACTGCATAATGAGTTGTGTATGATGATCCAATGATGTTGTGTGTTTACAAAAGATGTTTTTTGTCAAGGAACAAAGGTTGCAATGATAATGGAATTACATATCATATGTTTATGTTCTATTGGCCCAAGGTATGTGGTGTAGTCATGAACCCTATGAAACATCCTCATGATGGGGGAAACCACAAATATATATGACCTTCTTTGGAGCAACTTGCACTTTCTTGTGAATAATGAGATAAGTACTTGTATTATCTTTTGAATAGTACATTTATTGTAGTCACTCTCTCATCCTTTTATTTCAATATGTACAATAGGAGCTATTTGCCTTGATCTTTTCCTTTCCCTCTAAGGATGTGCTTGCAAGAAAAGAAATTGAGTTGAGAGTTAATATCAGATTCAGAGGGAGTCAGTACAACATCTAGAGGATATGCCTTATTTGATTTCCAAGGATCTTGGTCATATTGATACAGATGGAGTAAACCATATCGAGATAGTTTCCCTAGTGACCAGGAAACTAAAAAAAAAAAAAAGAATTGTGATTAAAATGATGAAATTCCATGTATGTGAACTAGAAGGCTGTTATACAGATATCTAGATCATGATATTCCTAGATAGATGGTTGGGAATTCAAGAAAAGAGCGCAATGCATACTAAAGATCAAAGACACGACTTGCTCGCAAAAGGTTGATATTAGATTCAGAAGGAGTATAATAGTTCATCTAAAAACAACCTTGGATGAGGAGGTGAGGAGGTTGTTACAAGACCTTAAAGGAAGCATCCAGAAGTCTATGATCATTAGATTAAGTCTCATGTGTGCTAACTAAAATTCTTTTATGCTATCCCCTACATAACTTTGGGTTCACCTAGAGTGATGCAAACTATATAAGAGATATAGTGCATAAGTATGCTATTCAAGGTACATTATCCCTACAGAACATATGGCTGATATTCTCACCAAGTTTCTTTCTAGAGGTAAGGTTGTGTACCTTCAAGATAAACTTGGCATGTTGGAGAATGAAGCCTTAAATGAAGAGGAGTTTCATCTATTATCTTGTATGTTATTGCATTCTTCTCCTTGAGAGAGAAGTCTAAGGTGAAAGCCCTTATTTCCACCCTTTGGGATGAGCCATGATGGATCCACCCTCTGACATGAGTCAAGGTGGATTTCACATGTGTGACTCTAGGACTTATGGGCCCTCCTGTGAACATTGGAGAAAGGTGAGGACTTTTCGACAATGAACACTTGTATTTGATGTTACAAGGAAACAATCTTGTAATGGAGATTCATTATGGTAGACAGTTATATGTCTATGCACATACCATAATAGGGTTATATGTAAATGGAATGTAATGTTCTTATTTACTATATCCTTGTATCACGATATGAGGTGATATGAAAATTAGGTATCACGATCTAAGGTGATTCCTCATATCAAGGTGATATGAAAATTAGGTATCACGATCTAAGGTGATTCCTCATATCACATGTTAGGTGATATTGAAAACTTGGTATCACACGTTAGGTGATTCCTCATATCACATGTTAGGTGATATGTAAAAAAACTTGGTGTCACATGTTAGGTGATACTTTATATCACGAATTATGTAATGTATGATTTCTTAGTTGTATCCATATGAATCATATTAGGATCCTTTTTGAACTTAGTATTACATATTGATTGGGCCCTATGAAACATATCACATAGTGACATGTATCTACGTAAACTTAGTATCCATATGACAGACATCATGAGATGTATTGTCATTAGACATACCATGGATATTTATGAGCTTTGGTGAACATCATATGACTTGATATTCTTGCATATACCATATCTCCTGATATCACAGTGGGGTGATATCTCCTTTCTTTCAAAATTAATGATTTATTACCTTGATGGATTTTATCTTCTCTAGCTAAGAGGGAGTGCTGATGTTTTGTATGGCTATAGTTAGGGTCATATGTGTTGACAAGGGAGACCACAACACATTATGTTTGATCATCCTCCCTAGCTAAGAGGGAGTGTTAATGTTTGTAGCTTCAGTCGTATGATCACTTAGAATACATATAATACTTAGATATTGATTAATAATAATATATTGTATTTGTATATATATGTGTGTGTGTGTGTGTGTGTGATATATATGTTATATTATTATTAATATATATTATTCTAATATATGATTGATTAATAAAACATTATAAAATGAATAGACATGTCTCATGAAGGGACATATCTCTCATAGCCTCATTCCTAATATAAATAAGAGAGATTGTTGCATTTGAAAAATACATATGATTACGACAGTGCTATTACATTTGCAATGATCATAAAATCAATATTTTATTAGCAAATGCAAGTATATAGACCTGATCGGTTCATTCTCTCCAGCACCATCAGAGACATCTTATTTTTATATATTTATATTCCTTATTGGAATTTGCTCATATCAAGCTACAGTCGTATAGGCTTCTCACAGGTTGCAAGTAAAAATTTCCCAATCTGAGACGACACCATTTGGAGGCTTATATTGTAAATATCAGACACAATATTTCATATCTTATTGCACAGGTGAAAAGTAATATTTAGACACAACAAGTATACGCTAGAGGCAATAGCTATATATTGTTTAAAGAATATATCAGACACAACATCTTCAGCATTGTAAGGGATCAAATCGCTTACCAAGAGACTGTAGAGATTCTACCTTATCATTAGATTGAAACATTGCAGGGATTACCTATACACATAGCCATCATCATTGCATAATAATATTGTTATATCACATACAACAAAAGACTGTGTTCACTACATTGCACTACAATATCATATCTAGATATTGTTTGTAATACGTCAATCTCATAAATATATCTGATTACAAACTTATCTTCTATTACTTGCTTACAATTCATATCTATCTGTTATTAGAAAACATTATAAGATAGATTCGAATTCATAGTTATCTTCCATTACTTTCTTAATAAACATCTATTTGACATAGTAAATGAAGGATTGTAGAATAAGTTTCATAGTGTTCCAAAATAGAGGAAAAAGGTACATTACATGTAATGCCTCCTGTTGGGACTTTAATCAATTTGTCCTAAATTTCTCTAGTTAGGGCTAGGATGATTCTTGGGAATGTATATTATCGAATTTGTATCTTAATCTTGAACTTGTAACCAAGTTAGTATGACACATATATAAATATGAAATTTAACAATGTATATATAGAACTACTATTTCAAGATATTTAATAGATTTCTTTGGATGTTCTACTGAAACCAGTCATCACTATTTTCTAAAGTACCACGAGAGATCATGCAAGGTGTGTTTGAGCCTATCCAATACGTTCAGGGATCTAGAAGTAGAACTACCATATTGCCCCCTGCTTAACTCTCTTGAGTTCAAGGGCATAGATGCATGTCCATCATTTGACCTCTTGCTTAACCCAAATTGGAACCTCGGCTACTTTCCCTCATTGTATGTACGGATTTCCCCTCCATTGTGGATGATTTGTTAGGTAGAATCTTAAAGAAACCATTCATCTATCCTATATTATAAGCATGCAGGTTAAGTATTTATATTATTAACAGTAACATTATAAACTGTAATTTTAACAATAACACTATATGTAATATTTATAGTAACATTATATTTTATAATATCAATAGTAAAATTATATATAATATTAGCAGTAATATTATATTATACAATAGTTATAAGTATGGTACTTCAAGGCTATTGGAATAAATTTAATATCTAGCTCTGTAGATATGATTCCTTAATTTCTTGTCAATATATATATTTCTATTTCTTCAATGTTTTATTCGTATTCCATATCCTATTTCAAGTGAATTATTTTCCCTTATATGTATCTTCCAATATGAGGGAGGAGTCATGCCTCTTCATTATTTTTGCCCTTTTGAAAGAGTTGCAACTATTGAACCTTAATTATATTTTTTAATTATTTTTTATTGTCTTGAAATATTTTCTTAATTTAATTTGATGATCATTATTTCTCTTAGATTAATATTAAAAGACCTTCTCATTTAAACTAACATTATATTTATAAGTCAACTTCCTAGAGTACAATCAAGGAACTTGCAACTTGATAATGTAACATATACTACTGCAACTTTTCATTTTGGTGGGGATGTGACAATCTTCCCTTCCCAAGCTTGCTTGTCCTCAAGCAATGAACATGGAGGGAGTATTCAAAATGATTTTCAAATAGAAATATCTCAACTTCTGGCATCACTTGATTTTGAAAGGACCAATTTGGTTGAAAGTATGGATATCTCTATGACCTTAGGCCCATATTAAGATGAGGATTAGATGCATGTCACACATTTAAGGTCTTAAATATCCTTTGCTAGAAATTTTTAGAGATGGTTTTAACTACTACTTATTATTTGGCTTAGAAGCATATATGCTTTGTGGATTCTTCACAAGGTTGCTCATACTCCCTCTCTAATCTTGCTCTTGTATTTCTCTTTGATTCTGCTCACGGGTCTTGTTTATTCCTCATACACTATTATTAAATTTCTTCATTAAAATTTTTCCTTTAATGCATACATATATTCTTTTTATAAAATTTATGTGTTATATCTCCTAAGATCTTGTATTTCAACTGGTGAATCTTCTTTGAACTGAACAATATATCATTGTATTTCTTTCCTTCTATATTTGGAAGTCTACTATTATTTTCACTGAAAAAATATGTTCTTTATCCACTTTGATTTCTGAATGATATTTCATTTAAGACACACCTTCCAATCTTTTTTTTCAATTCTCCATATACCTATTTCAAATTTGGATGTATCTCATACAATGGTCTTTTTCTTAAAATGAATATGAAGATTTGTAATTTTATTGTGTGATCTTCACTTCATCTTCTTATTTTTGATAGATATCACATTTCTTACTTGCTCCAAAAAGATTATCATCTCACCTTCATTAATTATGATTTCAGAGAAGGTAACCTTTCACAAATAAGGACTTTATTAAGAGAGACATCTCTATAAGAGAGAATCATTTTTTTTATTAAAGGTGCCTCGTGTTCATTAATGTGGCACTAGGATAGCAAGGTGTCGACCTTAACTATAATTTTAATTTTTTTATACTTCCCTAAATGATGTGACTATGGCAAAATAGTTGGCCTTTAAGGAATGTTATTCCTCTTCAATGAGTTGCAACTACTTGGACAACCCTCGACAAATATTAATTCTCCTTAAGGCTAGAATCTCATCTCTTAGTTTAAAGTAACTAGTTCCCATCACATCAAATCTCCTTAAAGCCTGATTTCAAACAAATATGAGATCTCTAAGAAGTGTATTCGGTGCACTTAAGCACCTCGTTGTCAAACTTGTATTAGTATTGGATAATGAATGAATGATTTTAATAACATTCATGAGGTTGAAGCAACCTTCGGGATCCCCCAAAATAGAACACACTCTAGAATAGTGTGCCAAAACCTTAAATAATTTGTAACTTCTTTAGATCTTCTCTTTGATAATAAATTTTGATCATAAGGTTTGATGTCTTGTCTAGTTGTGTTTCTTTAAATAAGGTACTTAAATTGTTTGCTTCTAAAATATCCACATAGCTGGAGTTGTTATTATTATATGTTGGGCACTCTATTATAAAGTGTCACTTTGTCTCTACTAATCCCATGTTGAAAAATAGACATATTCTCTCTTCCTATTCCTCATTAGGTATTATTCATCAACTTGTTTCACACTATGGTAAGAACTAGTCCTAAGTTGTGCTATAAGCATTTAATATTTTCTCCTATGTATGCTTTCTCCTCATGGTCTCCTACGGGGTTAAATTCTTTGATATAGTATGTTTTTTTACATCCATTTTGTTTTGACCATATGATACTCCTAAATTTTCCCTCGCAAACTTTTTTATTTCTTTATTTTTATCTGAACATTCATGTATATTAACATTCCATTTTTTCACCATTTATTATTTTGCTTCATCCATGTGTTTTTTCTTCTATCTAATCTTCCCTCCATGATCAATTTAGGCCAACAATGTTTTTCCATACTTTGAGTTTCCTTTAGGTAGCTTAACAATTGAACTATTGCCAAAGCCTCTAAAGGGAATATGCATGTTTCCACCAATAAGATCTCATAAGGGACAACGGTTTTAATTTTTAGGTTGTTGATGATTAGATGTTTTTGGGTTCTTTCTACTTGCCTCCATATTTTATCCGACATGCTACTTCCCCAAATCTCACACCCATAAAGGATCACAAAGGCAACCAACAAAAACCAAAAATCATTTTCTTGGTTTTCCGATCCTATAACTCTACATTCCTACATTTAATTTGTAAGGAATATAGTGCTTTCTAGCCTACCTAAATTCTTTTTTCTCTACATGTTTTCCAGCTGATTGTTGTGAAAATATGTCCCAAGGTATCCGTACTCATTTACTATCTCTAAAGGATTTACTTCAAAAATAAAAGTGTTTTATGTCTTACTGTTTCTTTTCAAAGAGAAGATCATCACTTTGATCTGCTTGTATTCATGTGCATCCCAACCTCATGAAAAGGTATCGTGCATCTTCAAGTGTTCCCTTAGTCCACCCATTATTTTAGCAATTAAAATGAGATCATCTGCATAGAGAAGTAGCTCTATCACATAATTAGCTAGTTTAACCCCATCATCATTAGTCTTATTTAGCCATTATTCTAACTTGTCAATATATAGGCCAAATAAAGTTGGTTGGAGGGGGAGCCCTTGTTTGAAACCTATATCACTGCCAAAGCACTTTGACGTCCCATCTATGGTTTTGATTTTAGCCTTGACCTTCTCATAAAGTCTATGAGCCACAACTCTGAGCTCAATAGGAATTTCCAATTGTTTTATTATATCCTAGATTTTTTCATGATGTGATGTGTCAAAGGTGTTTCTAAAGTCTACAAAACAACAAAAGGCCTCATCATCTTGAATATTCCATTTTCTTTAACCAAGAATTGATGGGTAACACTATGATCAATAGTGGAATGCTTTGGTATAAAATCAGCTTGCCCCTTAGCTCTTTTACCTTCTATTTTGTTAGTTAACATATTGGTCTTTAATAATATTGACTCAAACCCTCACAAGACTTCTCTATTAATGAATAGTTGAAAGAGCTTTCAAATATCTCAATCTTTGAATTAACAAGTGTAGCTCCCTCAAATAGATATTCAATGAATATATTTTTATCATTTTCAATAAATGATTGGGTATTCTCTTAACTAGAGAAAAGAGGATTCAAATGAATGTTCATCACTATGAGACATTCATGAACAAATATGCAATCAAAATTAATGTAACTAATTTCTACAATTATGCCTCAACTCTCACAGTGTGAATATAATAGAATAAAACAATAAATAATGACTCTCAGATCACCTTATAATCAGAGATTCAAAAAAATAGTTTGACATCAATGATTAATTTAAATTGAATCATCCCATATTCACTCATCCCATAGTAAAGGATAATAACAAAATTTTAATGAACAACAATGATGACTCAAAATTTGAGCCTAACTCAGTTGTCATAGCAACAAGGGGAATTTTGACCAAAGATTGTCAATTCTTTGCATAATGCTTAAAGATGTATAAATAGTTTATTCACCTACCCAGGCGGTTACATAATAGTTCTTGAAAAATATTCTTAAAAGAAATGCTATTAAACAAATGTCATCAAAGGAACTAAACTGAAAAATAATCTTTAGCAGATTTCATGTGGCCTTTTCATTTCCTTCCTTGTCAGTTGCAACATCTTCTGTGGCCTTTTGACTAAATTGATAATCTTAAATATTCTAATAAAATGAGAGACTCAAAGGAATATGCCAACCACAGTAATCATGACAGGCACCTATTTCTTAGAATCCTGACAGTACCTATTCCTTGAAATCTTGGCGGTACCTATTTCCCAAAATCCCGATAGGCACCCATTTCCCAAAATCCTAATAGTACCTATTTCCTAAAATCTTGACATGCACCTATTTCCTGAAATCCTAATAGTACCTATTTTTTGAAATACCTAAGAGCGCCTATTTCCCAAAATCCTGACAGAAACTTATTTCCTGAAATCTCGACAGTACCTATTTTTTGAAATACTGACAGGAACCTATTTCCTTCAAAATATTGGCAGTACTGATTTCCTGAAATCCTGACAGGCACCTATTTCCCAAAATCCTGACATGCATCTATTTTCCAAAGTCTTGACAGTGAGAAGACTTGGAAAAATTTCAAATGTTGGCAATTTTAAAATAGGGGTCAAAAATTGGGCAACAACTTACTCTGATTGGGGACAACTTTTTCTTACAAAGGAAAAGATGAGAACTACAAAATCTTTGGCAAGGATCAGTGCCAAAATCCATTGGGAAACAGAGTCAGAGAGCATGAGTACATGGATTTGTTTTGCAAGTGGGGTGGAGGGGAACAAGGAACAACAAAAATGGACAAGCCAAAATTTTCTAAAACCTATAGCAAACCAAAAAATTTATTAACAAAGGGACAAACCCAATATCCCCTTACCTCAAGAAGAGCCCCAAATAGGTTATGCAAAACCATTTACAGGCTAAGAGAAGTAGGATCCATTGCGAGATAGGAATGCATACCCATGAGACACTTGTAGAGGCAAAGATGATATGCACACCAAATGGAGGCTTGTTCGAGTGAATAAACCATGATGCACAATCTCACAACCAAAAATCCATCTTCTATTAAACACTTCTGGAGGCAAAAAGGATGTATCTATGTCACACTGCATAGACTGAGTGAAAGCAATGTCTTCTTCAAATGTTACTCTGCATGACTCTTTTAGAAAGTTGAATTAAGCCCTTTATAGGACACCCTTTATATAGTCTGAGATGATGGCCAAAATTATCTAAGGAAACATTTGTATCAAATGTATTTACTCCAAATGATAACTCATTTTTCAACATTCCTTGATCAAAGCTAGGCAAGATATAGAAAGCATACATGTCTTTATTTTCATAAATTAAAGGATTCAAGATTAACCCATCCTTTACCTCACCCATGCACAAGTTGTCTTTACTATCTACTTATTTTATGACAACACCAACACAAGTGTCAAATTTCCCTTTTGGCTCCTCTTCCTTTCCTTCACTAATATGTTTTTCAAATTTGCAATCAGCTACATAAAGGGCATCTTTTGCACATGAGGAATCATCTTGAATAATTGCATTGTCACATATTTGATCAGCTACCTGATTTTCCATATTGACACAAGATGCTTCAATTTTTATAATGTCATGTGAGGCAACTTTGGGTTCCTCAAGAACACTCAAGTTTTGAGCAAGAAAAATATTCTTACCATTGTTTTCCCTCCAATACCTTGCAAAATTTTTAATAAAGAAGGATGAACCTCTTGAGGTTGAAACTACATATCACCATAAAAGATTTTAAGGAAATCAGTTTGCACTAGTTCAATCACACTATTCCTTTGAGAAGAAAAATCATCATCATCACTTGCGCTGTCATCATCACTAATCATAGAGAAACACAATATAGTCTTCGTTGTAACCAAGCCATGATTCAAGATTCGTAAATAGAGTCGTCAGCCTTCATTATAGGGAAGACACCTTTTAGATGTCTAAGAAAAGAAGACACTAGCACTTTGATTCTTTCCCTATTAGAGCCGCCACAAATATGTTACTTAACAGATTGGTCTTTAATAATATAGAATCAAACCCTCACAAGACTTCTCTATTAAAACAAACTGTTGAAAGAGCTTTCATATAGCTCAATCTCTTAATTAATAGGTACAACTCCCTAAAATAGATATTCAATGAATATGTTTTTATCATTTTCAATAAATGATTGGGTATGCTCTTAACTAGAGAGCATAAGAGGCTTCAAATGAATGTTCATCACTATGAGACATGAACAAATATGCAGTCAAAATTAATGTAACTAATTTCTACGACTATGCCTCAATTCTTACGACCTTAAAAACCAACACATTGTAAAATCACCATAATTAATTCTACAAATGCACCTCCGTGACCATGAAGATTGCATGTGTAGTATACCCACAAGTGATATAAATCTGTCAAACAACGTGAATATTGTATACACTTAAAATTAGCTTTATAAAATAATTAAATATTTATTATTTAATTAATGTCTATTTCCTCTATTGCTAAGTAAATTATTTAAATTTATTTAGTATATTCATCTACATTATTCTTCTTATCCTAAATTTTCTAATTAGTCTTATTAAAGTGATTTAATTATACAATCACCATATGACTAAGTCCTCTAGTCCATCTCATAGTTCTAGTTGCTTGACACATCATCCTTGCTAAGATAATTAATTAATTTTAATTATTAATTATGCATATTTATCCTCACCCATGTGTCCTATTCTGAAGGGTTATGTGGCTTCGTGATATTTGGTCTTATGACCACATGTCCTCATAAAAATTGGTCTATTCCACCCTTCCTATTCCTTATGAGTTCCTTTAGCCACCTCATGGAGTCAAAGGTGACTTGTGGGACACGTGTGCCAAGAGTCCTCATGAGGAAAATGTCTTCCCATCTTCTTCTCAAGGGTCTTTGTGAGACAATTGACAGGTGTCTTTCCCTTCCACTTTAAACTCTCTCTTGTCAATGTAGGAGGAACATCTCCCATATTATTTATCTCATATTCTAGCTGAACCCACATTTCTCTCAATTCCCTTAACCAAGTCAATTTCAGCCCTAGGATCTTCCATATTTCAACTTCCACCCTTGAATCTTGCCACCTAAGCTTGAGGTCTTTAAAAACCTATAAAAGGAGCCTTCCTCCTCCTTTGTGAGGCTAACTAGAATTTTGAAATTTATGAATTTAGCAATCAAGAAATCCAACAATCTAGTGTTTATTATGATCATAGCATAGCATACATATCCATCAATCTTATAGCATCCACCATTTCATAGTGAGTATTCTAGGATTTACTCTAGTTTTGCATTTCATATCCATTATCTCCACACGAAGATATCTTGAAGAAGGAGCAAATTTAAAAGTCTGAGAGCTCACCAAGTCAAGTATTCAAAGCTAGGAGGACAATGGAGACAAGCTACATTGGTAAGTGCAGGTAAAAATCACATTTTTTTTAGTTACTCTTGTAATCTTCATTGTGTGTGCATCTTTAGATAGAATTTGTAGCTAATAGGTGGGTTAGTACTTCATTTCTAGGATATGATGCATAATTTGCATACAAATATAATAGAAAAAAATAATAAATAATGACTCTCAGATCACTTTATAATCACAAATTCAAAAATACAGTTTGACATCAATGACTAATTTATTGAATCGTCCTATATTCACTCATCCCATAGTAAAGGATAATAACAGAATCTTAATGAGCAACAACCATGAATCAAAATTTGAGTCTCACTCAATTGTCACAACAACATGGGGAATTTTGGCCAAAGATTATCAATCCTTTGCATAATTCTTAGAGAGATATAAATAGTCTATTCGCCTACCCAGGTCGTTACATAACAGTTCTTGAAAACTATTCCTAAAAGAAATGCCATTAAACAGAAGTCATAAAAGGAACTAAAACTATCTTTAGCAGATGTCACGTGGCCTTTAATTCATTTCCTTCCTTGTTAGTTGTAGCATCTTCTGTGGCCTTTTAATTGGACTAATAATCTTTAATTTACTCTGATAAAATAAGAGTCTCAAAGGAATCTGCTAGCCACAATAATCCCAGCAGGCACCTATTTCCCAAAATCCCAATAGTACCTATTTCCCAAAATCCCAACGGTACCTATTTCCTGAAATCCTGACAGGCGCCCATTTCCTAAAATCCTAATAGTACCTATTTCCCAAAATCTTGACAATATCTATTTTTTGAAATCCTAATAGGCACCTATTTCCCAAAATCCCGAAATGCACCTATTTCCTGAAATCCTGACAGTGCCTATTTTCTAAAATCCCAATACCTGCACCTATTTCCCAAAATCTCGACAGTGAGAGGAGTTGGAAAAATTTCAAATGTTGGCAATTTTAAAATAAGGGTCAAAAATAGGGCAACATATTTCTACCCAATTGTTGATTTTGCATTCAACCAGGCTAACAAAGAGTTTCCCAAAGATGGGGTTAGCCATAATAGTACAATAATTTGATAAATTATTTATGTCGTTTCTTTTGTGGAGAGGAATCACAACACTAGTCATCCACTTGTAACATGGTAGAAATCCCTATATATTTTAAGGATATTCTTATCCTTGAGCTTGTTCTCTTGTTAGTATGATTATCTATTTCATTATAATCAATTAACTCTTGTTTCCTATTGAACCCTATATATGTTTTTCGTTTTACTTCTAAGTTAATTGTTATTTATATAAGAGATGCATATGTAATCCTTCTTGTCTTATTTTAGGTTTGTATCTTCCTCCCTTTCCATGTAACAATGATATTGTAATTTTGTTCGATATCAAGTTTTGAAAATAATAAATGAAAGAAAACTAGAAGTGAAAAATTTAGGTCTTTTAAAAAAAATTAATTTAGGTTTCAATTTTTGGGCAACTTCATTTTTTCATTAAAACCATTTTCAAATTTTGAAGCTTTTTGTATACTAGGAACTTGTTCAAGGATGAGTAGGGTAGCTTGCAAAAAATATTGGGATAAAGTTTCACTACATACTACACCAAGCAATACATCTTACAGAAATCTTAAAAATATTTAATGATTTTTGATAATTTGGTTTAGGTGACGTGAGATTTATATTCTCCAAATCTAGAGTTGTCCTAGATTTCTAGAATATCATTTTTTCCTTTATTATTTTTAATTTTCTTTAAGTTTTCCCTTTTGGAAGGTCTTTTAGTTGGTCTTTAAGACTTTCTAAATAATACAATCGGAATTCCCTTCAAATTTGAATTGGATTTAAGGATTGCTGAAAATATACGTGGAATAAAACCTAGAGATCTAAACGTGAATACATCTTGAATAATTTTTTTATAGATGGTATAGACAAATACAAAAGATAGTCATAAATAAGGATCATGTAGTAATGACTATAAGCACAACATGTACTAGTCCTATAACTTAAGTGATTTGTGTTTCTACAAAGTTAGTAAGGGTCACCGGTTTGATGTCTTTCTTGCCTTGGCCTGAAACTATCACCTCTTTGTGAAAAGAATAGGCAGTGTGGTTTTTTTCTCTATGTGCAATTCAAGATATGTTGTAGATACAAAGATGTGTTTCAACAAAAAAATTGCTACAAAAATGTGTAAGTTTGAGGGTGCTAGACATAAAAGATCCTGAATATTCTTATGACTACAAAGGAGAATATTTTGGCTCTCTTGGTTTTCATTTCATAACACTAATTGAGTTTATTTTTTTATTTTACCTATAGGATGGTAGGATCTTAGCTATAATACCATTTGTAATGTCCCTTATTGGGAATTTAATCAATTTGCTCTAATTTTCCATAAAGGGTTAGGATGATGCTTAGGAGTGTGTAAAATCAAATTAGTATCTTAATCTTGAACCTATAACAAAGTTAGTATCACACATATATATAAAAATGAAATTTAACAATGCATATATAGAACTACCATTTCGAGATATTCAATAGATGCATTTTGGTAATCCACCCAAACCATTCATCGTCATTATGGAGTACTGTGGGAGATCATTTGAGTCTATCCAACAAGTTTAGTGGTACAAAAGTACAACCACCATATTACCTCCTACTTAACTCTTTCTAGAATTCAAGGGCACAAAAGCACATCTGTCATTTGACCTCTTACTTGACCAAGATGGACCCTTGGCAACTTTCCCTCCTTGCATGTATCGTATCTCCCCTCCATAGTGGAATGACTTGTTGGGAATCATAAATAAAAATTCATCTATCCTCTATTATAAACATGTAGATTAAGTATTTATAATATTAATAGTAAGATTATATTATGTAATATCAATAATAACATTATATGTAATATTAGCAATAATATTAAATATTATCCCATAGTTTTTTATTAAGGTAAAAATAGGTTTTGAAGAGACCTGAGACCCTATACAATAAGAATACATGAGATATATATCAATAAAGCCCACTTAAGAAAAATGGAACAAACAACAAGGGACAAGCCAACAGGCTCCCACAACCCAAAATAAAAGTTGCAAGAAAACAACCATCAAGTAGCCAAAAGCCAACTAGAGGGCCACAAGAAATGCTAGCCCAATCTCTCCCAACCAAGAGCCATCAAGATTAACCTTTAGCACTGCCCTTGTGGGAAAAATGAGTCATGTCAAAAGACTTAGTTTTCTTACCCTTGATAGCAATCCATCCCTCTTCCACTTTTGTTGCCTTAACTTTCTAATCCGTCGAACCAAATGATGGACCACCAACATTATGGGAAAGAGTGCCAGTAGAGGGGACAATCCCAACCTCTGGCGCAAGATCAAAATTCCTCCTTATATGTAAGGAAATATCACCAGAATTGATAGCCAAAACACTATTAGTAAGAGTAGAAGCTCGAACCACATTCCAACCCACAATCAGTGAGACAACAAGAATCATCTCACTTGCCTCAATACCCCCAGCATCCATAACCAGATCAACTTGAGAAGAAGTCGCAAGATCTAGAGAATCTTGCACGACCACATGGGAAAAAGTCCTTTGAGTTTTAGATTTATTCACAACCGTGTAATGCTACTCAGAAGCACCATTCCACCATGAAGTCGATGATTATATTATACCACAATTATAAGTATGGTATTGCTAGGTTGTTGGGCAAGTTTAATATCTAGCTCTATAGTTGTGATTCCTTAATTTCCTATTGGTTTGTATTTATTTTATCTTCTTCAACATTTTCTCCTTTTTCCATGTCATATTTCAAATGAATTCTTCTCCATCTTGTATCTTCCAAGACGAGGGAGAATACATGCCTCTTCATTATTTTTTCCCTTTTGAAAGAGTCACAAGTAGTGAACATTAATTATTTTTTTTATTATCTTTTATTGTCTTGAAATATTTTCTTAATTTAAGTTGATGATCATTATTTTTTTTAGATTGTTGTTTAAAAATGCTCTTAGTTAAACTATTATGATCTTTATAAGCCAACTGCCTAGAGTATAGTCAAAGTCGCAACTTGATATGTCAAAGATAGAAATGCCTTCAAATATTATGTAGAAACAATGTCAATATGGTAAAAAAAAACAAGTACAAACTTAAAATCTAAGGAGCATTCTATGTTAAAGCCTTTGGAACTTGTTCACAATGATTTGTGTGGGATACATGAGGACGAAAAATTTGTAAGGTGAGATTTATATTATATTGTTGATTGAATATTATTCTAACATGACTTGGGTAGGTTTTCTTAAAGAAAAATATGAATCATTTGACAAGTTTAAGGAATTCAAAGCCTTATTAGAGAATGAGATGGGGTTAAAGATCAAATGCCTTATATTTAATAGTGTTAAATTGAGATCAGATTAGGAATAGAGGAAATTTTCATTTTCTAACTTGTTTCCTCAATGTATGTAATGGAACTATAATGTACTTAGGTTAGAATTATATTCTAACTTCTTTTTCTTCTAATGAGAATGTCAATGTAGCGATAATGCAGATCTAAGAGAAAACAATGAACTTCAAATACAATGATGATATATTTATTTTACTTGAGAAGACTTGATATGAATATCTATTTGTAACTTGTAATAACACTTGTAAAATTTGTGTTTTCCAAGTTACTCTTTCGATGAGTACATATATAACATAATGTGACATGTCTCTATGTGAGACATGTCTCTTGTTAACAATTTAATCATTCATTTTTTATTGCTAATAAATATCATTGAATTTGATCGATAATGATTGAGTCATAACTTAATAATAATGATAATTCAAGACATTTAATACAACGACCGACTCTTATACTATATATAGACAATGATAATATATGACAATAAATAATGTTATTGGTTGTGATAACCACAGTCGATAACATCATCGACTGTGCCACGATCATTTTCTTGCATTTTTTATTACTATCGATATTCATTGATATTAAGTTGATTCACATAATCGACATTATGGTCGATATCAAAAAAGAAATTTGTTTAATTTGTATTATCATCATTATAATGTATATGACAATAATGTGTATGTGTATGTGTATATATAATAAATCTCATATATGTGTGTATGTGTGTATTATGTATATATATAAGATATATGTCATCTTAATAATTGTCATCAATAATGCTCCATGATAATAATAGAGAAGAATAGATATCAAATGTTTAAGGCCGATAGGCCATTCAAACATTTGATTTCATCGATTGGAATCATTCGATCGAAGCTACAATTATTAACAAATATAGGAGAATTTATATCAAATGAATTTGAATAATTCTATGAATAACACAAGATTAAAAGACTATGTTTAACTACAAAAACTCTACAACAAAATGGAATAGTTGAGAGGAAAAATAGAATAATTCAGGGAATGGAAAGAGTCATGCTAAATGAATCGAAGATTATGATACTTCCTTGAGAGAATTAAAATAATAACAACATGGAGAATCAAAATTAACTAATCAAGAGCAATTGTTTGAAAGTAAATATTACCTTAAAAGAAGCAAAAAGAAGAGAAAGAAATACCAAGGTCCAAGAATAGGACACAATATTTGTATGGAGGGGGCAAAGAAAAACCCTCAATATTATGTAGATGGAAAAAACCTAGAGAAAGTACAATGAGAGAAAGAGAGGGACAAGAAAGCATATAAATGCTACAACTTGTAGAAAAGGGAGAGGTGCCTCAAAATATAGAGGCGAGAGAGAGAATTTACAAAACAACTCCCAATTCTAAGGATGTCATCTAACATCTGTGTGTACATTGTGTCTCAATCCTCATAAGGAGAAAAAATAATTCCAAATATTTGGAGTAAAGAAAATGAGTTGTGAGAACTCCAAAAATGACAATGGACTTGTAGTGATTCCTTAGGAATATTCCTACAAGAGACAATTGGGAGAAATTAACTTTATCAAGTACTATAGATTAATACTTAACAACCCCCCTTAAGATTTATTTGGGGAGTTTACATCAAACCCTTCAATGGGTTGCAAGTCAAAAAATTTACAATGAGAGAAATTTATCTTTACAAAGAGGTTTGGTGAGAATATTTGTAACTTGATCTTCACCCTTACAATACATGAGAAATTTGTTTATTTTCAATTTTCTCTCTAATGAAGTGATGTTGAAGAGCATTGTGTTTTGTCCTTACGTGGAAGATTGGATTCTCTACCAAGGAAATGACAGTTAGATTGTTATAATACAAAGATGTGGTAGCCTCTTGAGGTAAACCCAAATCTTCATGTAGTCTTCTTAATCCTAGGGCCTCTTTGGATGCATGGGTACAACTTTTATATTCAACTTTGGTAGAGACAAGCGAAGAGATTGTTAATTTTTACTATTCTAGAAGATTGCATCTGATCCAACAAATAAACAATATCCAAAAGTAGATTTCCTATTATTAGGATCTCCCTAGATTTGAATCAATATATCCTTTTAAAATAAACTCATGTAATTTGCATTACAAAGTAAACCAATATTAAGCTCAGAATCTCTGACACATCTTAAAATTATTTTTACAACTTTAAAATGAGTTTGTTGAGGTTTATACATTAATCTAGAAAGCAAACCAACACAATATGCAATATCAAGTCTAGTAAGACTTAAGTAATTTAAACTTCCAACTAGATACATATACAAATTAGCATCAACAAAAAGAGTTTCCATATCAACCATAAGTTTAGTTCCTAATTCACAAGAAGTAGAAATGGGGTTAGTATCATTCATTTTAAAAAAATAAGACCCTAAGCATATTTACTTTGAAAAAGAAAGATAACCCTTAGATGTTTTCCAAGTTTACATACCCAAAAATTGAACCTAAATTAGGCATTTTAAATTCTTTATTAAGACTTAACATTACAAATTAAATTTTTAGAACTTGAAGTGATAATCAAATCATCAACATATATAATAATAATCACAATTTCATCTTCACTATGTTTAATACAAATATTAGGATCATTTTTCAATGTAATCAGATTTCCACAATCCATTAGAATATACATGTAAGCTTTTGGTTTTGATTGTGTCAATGTTTTTAGCATCAATGTTTTGGATCACACTTTGTGATGCATCATCGGGATGAAAGAGAGTGCAAGAGATGAAAAATGTAAGTGATCCATCATTAGGATCAGTTTTGCTTAGATAATGAAACCTTTAGAAATAGAGAAAGCATTTCTTTAAGAATACCACTCTTTAGGAGACTATTTTAAACCAAATTGATTTATTTAACTTACAAACAAGATGTTCATTACCTTCCTTAACAAAATTAGGAGCTTGGGACATATAAATTTCTTCATGCAAAGCACCATAAAAAAACACTTTTGACATCCATTTGATGAATAGATTAATGCATATTGGAAACTAAATCAAGAACTAGTTTGATAATAGACATTTTAGCCTTCAATTTGAGAAAATTCTCTAGCAACTATTTGACCTTTAAACTTAATAATTTCATTATTGGCATTAAACTTTGTTTTATATAACCATTTGCAAGAAACAAGATTCCTACCTTGAGGGAGAGGAACTATCTCCCAAGTTTGATTAGCAAGCAAAGTATCATATTCCTCTTGCATAGCTTTTTCCCAATGTGGTTGAGATTTATCTTACTCAAAGGATTGAGGATCACTAGTATTCATAATGTTAGACATCAAAATATAATTACAATAATTTGCATTTCTAGCTTTAGATTTATTTGCTCTAGTTACAAATAATCATCACTTTTTAACAAGCATTTTAAACCATTTTGGCCTTTTTTAGATGTAATAGATTCATCACTAGAAGAAGAATCATGAGGATTGGAATTATCATCGTCATTATTACTATCATCATAATTAATAGATGCAGTAAGAGGGTTTAGAGGAGGAGGATTGTCCTCTAGAACAACAATTCTATTTTGAGATCTTCACTATCATGAACTTTGTAACAATCTTGTACACCATTTTCTACAATATAAACATCTCTAGTAACTTTTTCTTTGTTAGTGATAGGAACGTGAAACTCTATAAGCCTTAGAATGTCCATCATACCCAACAAATATATAAAAATAAGATTTAGGATATAACTTTTACCATTTTTGTTTAGGTTTATGAGAATAATCAATGGAATAAAAATCCTTAAATGTTTTAGATTTGGCTTCCTACCAGACTAATCCTCTTCAAGAGTTATGTCCTTTAGAGGTTTGGTAGGATTCATATCATTAAGATAAGCTGGCCAATCTATGGCTTGGGCCCAAAAATTTTAATGCATATTTCTAGCATGTAACATACATCTCTAAAGCCATTTCAACTATAGTTTTATGCTTCCTTTTTGCTACACCATTTTGTTGAGGTGTATTAGGGATGGTTAGCTCATTCTGAATACCAAAAGATTTCAAACAATCATTAAAAGAACTATTCACATATTCTTGACCATTATCAATTCTAAGAATTTTAATCTTAAAACTATATTGTCTTTTAACAAACTCAAGAAATTTAGAAAATATATCAAAAAATTGATCCTTACTATGAAAAAAATAGATCCATGTTCTTGAAAAAACATCAACAAAGTTAAGTGTATATTTTGATCATTGGATATAAGTATTCTCCATGGCTTCTAAAAGGCCACTATGAATAAGATGCAACTTGTGAGTTGTCCTCCATGCTTGACTATGAGGAAAGGGCTCCCTATGCATCTTATCATTCATGCAACCTGTGCGTACAATCTTAGAAGGAAAAATGCTAGGTAATCCATCTACCATAGTACACTTTTGCATAAATGCAATATTGTTAGAATTGACACTAATGCACATTTCATGCCTAATATTGAAATCAATAGTAGTGCTTGTACAAAATATTTTGATTGAGAAATTTCTCATAAACTTGAATAAATTGTCATTATCTAACTCAACATTAGAAATAACTATTTTTCCCCTTAGGATCAATGACATGACACACATACTTATAGAGCTCGATTTTATAATCTTGACAAAGTTTAGCACTTGAAAGCAATTTAATTTTCAATTCAAGAACATATAATACATCATGCAATTTACCATTAAACACATTACATCACTAGTAGCTTCTACTTTACAAAGTTATGATTATTTACAAGTTGGAGAGGAATAAATTAGAAGTTTCAAGTTGCATAGAATCAAAAACCTCTCTATGAGAACTAACTTGTTGAGAAGCACCCAAATCAATAACCCATTCAAGTGGTTTGAAAACATTATGACAACAAGTAAATATAGGATGATATTGATTTCTATTGTTATTAGACTTTTTAAGATTGGAATTATATTGGTGATTATTTTAATAGTTTTGTTGCACTAGTTTTTTTCTCTTTTCTCTTTTTAAACACGATTCATTCTAATGACCATCTTTACCACAATAAGAATAATGGGGCCTCTTATAACTATTGTTTTGAGGATCATTACCAAATTATTATAATAAGTTTTAGAATTAGAATGATATTTAGAATGATTATTATAATTTTTTATTTTTTTATTATGCTTTCTAGACATGAAAGCATGTTTACTACTTTTAAGAGAACCAAATTGGATTATTTTTTGCTTCCTATTGAAGTAACAAATTATAAAATATATTATTTAGTGAAGGAATAACAAGTTGAGCATGGATATTTGTAATGATTTGTTGATATTACCTAGGAAGACATTTCTTAAGAATAATGTGAATCAAATGAAGATCTACAAGTTGAACTCCTAAACCATTTAATTGACTATTTAAGGAATCAAACTTTAATAAAAACTCATCTATTTTTTTGAAATTAGTATACCTTAAGGGCTTCAAGTTGATCTTGAAGTTGAATCTTTCTTGATACATTCAAAGTATCATATGTTGATTTTAGGATTGTCCATGCTTCATAGACTTCGATGCAATTCCCAATGAGAACATAAAGTTCAAGAACCATTGAAATGCTAATAAGCTCAAGGATGTCTTCATTTTGTGCCTTCCATTTCTCTTTTTTGGCAGGAGTGGCAATGGAAGCTAGTTGGATGTTGCATCTATAGCAACATCTATAAGGTGCTTGAAACGAAAAATAAACACAATGTGGGTTTTCCACAAGTCATAGATAGAACTATTTAACTTGATTTCAAGAATGAAATAGACATAATTGCAAGAAAAGGGTACTATAAAAAAAATATCCCCCTTGTTAGGACGAGTTTGAAGAAATTTTTTTATTTTAAAATACTAAGTAAAAATAAATTTAATAGGTCTTCAAACGTGTAGTGTCATAGTTTAAACACTTTGTTGGTGAAGTGACCACCAAGGTTCAAACCACTGCAAGGTCATTGTGCTTGCAAGCCTTGCGCCTTCCCGGATTCGTTGAGCTCGTGAATTTGAACAAGTGTGGGAATGAGGTCCCTTGTTTGTGGCCTCACCTATTCATAGCTCTGGTCAAAAGTGTCACATGTAAAGTCAGAGTGTGTATCATGCCAACATCACTGATCACATTAAAAAGACTTATCAAATAGTAATTTAAAAAAGAAATTAATAATTTTAAATTATTTTGAAAACCAAATTATATATATATGTGTGTATGTATGTGTGTGTGTATATAAACTTAAATAATGATTTTTTATAAAATTTAAAATAACCTTATCCATTTAAATAATACTTGAAATAAAACTTATATATATATATATATATATATATATATATATATATATATATATATATATATATATATATATATATATATATATATATATATATATATATATATATATATATATATATATAATTTAAAAGCCATTTGTTTTAAAAACTTTTGTAAGCTAAATTTGATTGCAATGAACTTTAATTTATAACAACTATATGAGAAAATAAAAATTAAAGATTGGTCTGGGAAAGGAAACAAGAGTTTGAAAACTAATGAATCTTAGGTAGTGAACCAGACTAAGTGCACCAAATTAATAAAAAAAAAAATGCACAAAAGAAAAGATAGTAGCAGAAATAAAATGAATGAAGACTGAACCGTTTGAGAGATCAGTGAATAACATCTTTAAAAGATCTTCATACTTCTTTTGATGTCTAATTTTCTACTTTAAATATGCCTTAAAAACTAACAATCAAAATAAGCTTATCATCATCAAATAAATGATACATATTATCAACCAAAAGCAAAAAGAAAAGTTGGCAGTAATACTACTCACGCAGGGGGAAAATGAAGAAAGATAGTGATGGAAAGGAGAGAAAAAGGTGCCAAACATTACGAATAGTAAACAAGATGGCAACGATAAAAGATAGAAAAAGTGCAGAGCAAGTGGAGAGAAATAAAGAAAAATACTAAACACATTGAACATTAAAAATGTAAGAACGGTGAAAGAGAAAACTGAATAAAAATATGTAAAACAAGAGGATAAGAGGAAAAGTGTGATGCAAAGATGAAGTAAAGGTGCTAAGTAATTTAAAAAGGGTAGCGTTCAATAACAGTGATAAAAAAAAAATAGGATAGAATGAAGAAAGAGTGCTATGCATTTAGATCAACAATAGCAAGGAAACTTGCGATGAAAGAATGATAACTCTCAAACAAAGAATTAGAGAGTTAAAAATTTAGATTTAAACTAAGAACTATAACACTAAATTTTAGAGCAGGGAGACAATTAAAAAAGTGACAGAGCAATAATAAAGGCTTAGATAGAAATTTATTTTAAAGTATTGTTATTCTCCACTTATTGAACAATATAACAGAAATGACAACATCAATAAGACTAGCTTAGATAGAAATTTATTTTAAACTATTGCTGTTCTCTACATATTGAACAATACAACAGGGAGATATACAAATATGAGATAATGAAATAAACATTAGTTTTGTAAGCAACAAATTAAGGGTATAAAAAGTTAAAAATTAAAAAATAGATTTAAGATGAAATTGAGGTAGAAATAAATGTTAAAATCTTACAAAACAAAAAATGGGATATAATCTTGTGTAGGACACAATAGTGGTTAAGTGAGTATCAACAATTATAATGTTATAAGTAGTGGTTATCGTTGCACCAAAAGATTGACTTGTTAATGCCTGATACAACCACTAGACTTATAGAAGACACTAGAGGTGGTTAAGTAATGTTGTGAATCCTAAAAGTAGCGTTGACCATTATGCCAACAATCTCCCCCTTAGTGTTACTTGAGGGGATTCAAACCTGTGACCAAGCTCTGATACCACTTGTTACAAGTAGTGGATGTCGTTGCACCAAAATATCGACATGTTAATGCCTGATACAACCCTTAGATTTATATAAGACACATGAGGTGGTTAAGCCATGCCACAAATCCCGATGAGAGCGGTGACCATTATGCCAACATTTAAATGCAAATAAACTTAATAAAACTTACACAAACAAAAATTAAAATAAACTCTCTTTTTTTTTCAAGAGTATCTAATGGTGAGTGTTCACATAAAGTGATAACTTTTCAACAATACAAACTCAAATAGATTAGTAGCAACTTGCTTTGATACCATGAAAAACTAATAACATTTGAGAATAAGAATTTAACTAATCATGAGCAATTGTTTCAAAATAATTATTACGATTAAATAAGTTAAACAACGAGTAACCAACACCAAGGTCCAAGAAGGAGACACAAGATTTGTAAGGGGGAAAAGAAAGAAGAAACCCTAATATTATGTAGATGGAAAAATCCTAGAGAAAGTACAATGAGAGAAGGAGAGATGAAGGAGCATAGAAATGCTACAACAAAAAAAAGTACAAAGTTGTTCAAAGTGCTTATGTGAAAATTGATGAAGAAAGACATTAAATGGAGATGGTACAAGAAATTAAGTATCAAAAGGAAGAAAGTTCCAATAAAGAAATAAAGGAATAAATTGAAATTAGAGAAATTGATCAAAGAAATTTGAAGGAGCTATCAAAAACATATTAGAATATTTTCATTGATATCGAAAGTATTTTTTTATCATTAATGTCAAAAGATGTAGAAAAAATATTTGATATTAATATGATAGATATATGAAAAAGATTGATTATCATTGATGTCAAAATCATTATCTAAATTTATCTTTAATGCTAATATTGGATGGCATACAATAGCCTCACAAACCTAGAAAGCAAAGCAAGTAAGAAACATTCTGACAACAAGGACAAAATGAATAATATTTTGACGGTCCTACTTACCACTTAGGAACCTTATGATCAAGAAATTATTTATATGGCAGCATGCAGGTTAGTTATACAAAAATGTGTATAGTCATATGATGATTTGATTATGGATCTAGAAAAGTGCATGCAAGAGATAGTATAAGAATGACTATAAGCAATGAACCTTCTATAAAGGAGGTGTGGTAAATGTGTATGAGCAAGAGCAGCATTAAGATAGCAATTTCTATTAAGAATGAAAGCACTTAAACAAAATCGATTTGTATTAGTTGAGAAAAATGTAATACATGCATCGATTCATATTAGGAATAGCAGAATTTAAAAATTCAATAATCAAGAATTAACAAATGATAAATGTGCAAAGCAACAATTAACTAGAGTCTAAAAAGCTATGATGGAAATTGAGTGTTTTATTTTAACTAAGAATTAAAAGTGTATGGTAAACAGCTGCGTCTCATGATGAATGAGATATGAAATGGCGAATCAAGGATTGGAGGAATATGAAGAGCAGTGAAGATTATTTGACTTTGAAGAGAAATAAATGGTGAATAAATTTTTATCACTGTTAATGATTAGAAGAATTTATGAAGCAGATTTATTGAGGAGAGATATGATTTTATAAGTGAAAGAAGATATATCTCTTCAATGAAGTATCCATTCAAAAGGTATAATCTTTAGAGATAAAAGATATATATAGAGCTTGAAAATGGTGGAGAAGCGTGCCATTACAAAATTGATAAGGAGCTATTAGTAAAGATAATTTACAAATTTGTGAAGACTCTATAAGTATAATTGTGAAGACTTTATAAGACTTGTGAGAGGGTTTCGTGCAAAAATAAAGAAGACTTTTGAGTAGAATTATGAAGCATATTGAACAGAGTTTTGTGAAAAATAGTATGGCAAATTTATAATGATTTTTATAAATTCTTTGCGAAAATAAAATTGGCTTCAAACAAGTGGGAGCAATTGTGACACAAATCCAATGAGTCCTACCCACAAAAATCCAATGAGCAAATGATCGATTTTCTCCAAAATGATTTTGGAGCAAAATCCAATTTCTCCAAAACAAAAGTGAGGAAAAGAACTCTTTTTCTCCCATAAAAGGCCATTTTTTTTTTCCAAAAAGGCTAAAAGTCTAAAAATTAAATTACTTAAAACACTTAAATTAAAAACTAAAGACTTCCCGAAAATCCCCATTGAATAATTAAATCAATTCCAATTAAATGGAATTCAACTACAAAAAAATGTTTGTAATTAAAATAACCCCCAAAACATTAAAATCAACATTTAATTTATAACTCTACTGCTATATTGGGGGAACTCTAAATGCACAAACATATACTAGTCCAACACCAGTATGCAAATGAAGTCCAAAATAACCCACACGACACCAAAGGTATAATTTACCATTTATAGATACACCATCCATACATGGATGGTATTGGCTAAATCACGATTGATCGGTGAAACTATCTCTTGTGTCACTGTCAGGGATAAGACACACTCAAACATGCATCTTAGGTGGAGACAATGTTTGTTATCTAGTCGCTAAAACATGCACACATCAAGTGCAAATCCTTGCACTATAAATAGTCAAAGCATAAACATGAATGTTCAAAGTATGCCTAATGAAATAGTGACGCTTTAGTGATGTGATCATTCATATGTATTAGAATGTCATGACATTGGTTATTTCATATTTAATTCTCAATGTATATAATATTTAACATTTCATTTATGTTTAAGCATTAGAATAATCATTATACAACATTTAAATCATAAAGAAGTAAAAAATATCAAATCAGATACCCATCAACACAAAGACACAATAATATAGGAAATCAGTGATAATCACCATGATAACATAATCTAATGTTCTCGAATACAAGATATATCAAATATCACCATAAAGCATCATGTCACATCCTAGTAGAACCATCATGCATATATGATCAAAATAATAAACAATAGTATAACCTAACATCTACATCTACAATGATACTAGTAAAAGCTAAAATAATGTATAGTAATCAAGTGCATCACACAACACGAATATTTGATCACAATATGTGAATAGTCACGAAATAAAATAGAGTATAACTCGGATCAAAATAAAGCAATGTAGAATGCAACCACATGAGGCACTACATACACACGCATATGTATGTATGTATGCATATGTATATACATATGCATATATACACACATGCAATCAATAATGATACTGGTAAAAACCAAAATAATGTACAGTAATCAAATGCATCACACAATGAAAATATTTGATCACAACATGTGAATAGTCATGAAATAAAATAGAGTCTAATTAACTTATATTAAAATGAAGCAAAGTAGAATGCGACCACAGGAGGCACACACACACACACATTGTACACACATGCACACATTGTACACACACACAATCTGTTAAATTAATTAGATTTTATAGATAATGAAAGATAGATGCAATTTTATATTTTTTGTCTACTAATGAATGTCTTTTCCTTTTTGTAGGTATGTTGTACTATGATGTTCAATACAGATTTAAAAGTTATCCTTTTATAATGTAGAATATAAAAATGTCACAAAGAGAAGAATGTTGATATAAATATGACCACTTGATGATTGTGTGTGAAAGGACTTGTATTAATGTTGTATATACTTGTCTTCCACTATCACCAAGTGATCATATATATATCAAGGAGTCATGCCATTGTAGAGACATGTCTCCTTGAAGAGGCATGCCTCTATAATGTCATGTCTCCTCATAATAATTACAACTATTTATGAAGCGGAACTAATAATAACAACGCCCAATCTCATAGTGATCATGATCACTAAAAAATTGGTATTACACATCGAGTATCAAGGATGAATATTGATCGAGTATTACACACCCGATATTATCGGGTATTATAAGTTTATCATGCACTTCCATTTTCGGTAATAAGGGAGACATAAATAATATTTATTTGTTAGATTCTTATTTTCATATGATGTTTAATATATCAGATCATTAATATTATGAGAATAAATCATGACTACAGAATGTGAATAAATAACTAATGATATGTATTATATTTATATAAATATATATATATATATATATATATATATATATATATATATATATATATATATATATATATATATATATATATATATATATATATATATATATATATATATATATATATATATATATATATATATATATATCATTTATTCTCACAATATTAATGTCTATAATATTTATCTGATCGAAGCTATAAACATCAACATTCCCTCTTAGCTAGGGAAGATAAAAATCAAATGTAAATCACAATAAGTTCATAAATTGTGAAAGTTTGTTCATAAATTCTTTTGTCAGAGTTATGGTTTGACCAAGAATATCAAATCTCATGATATTCACCATAACTTAAAGATTCATAAAAATATCATTTCATGATATTGAGAGCATTGGCCTGCAGAATATCAAATCTCAAGATATTCACCAAGTGCTCAGAGTAATAGCTTATCGACATCAAATCTCATGATGTCCACCAAGTACTCAAGAGTTCATAAATATATCATCTCATGATATCGAGAGCATTGGCCTGCAGAATGTCAAGTCTCATGATATTCACCAAGTGCTCAGAGTAATGGCCTTCAGAATATCAAGTCTCATGATATCCATCAAGTACTCAACAAATGTTCATAGGTAATGTGCACTTACCATAAGAACATTCACATCATCTATTATGATTTGTTTTAGCCATCACAAGATATCTATCACAATAGAAGATGCCATCTATCATGATCTGTTTCAACCATCACAAGATGCCTATCATAATAGAAGATGCCATCTATCATGATCTATTTCGGCCATCACAAGATGTCTATCATAATAGAAGATCAAGTTATTGTAAGATTGTCACCTTTCAATAACTTTAACAAATACAAGTGATAATCATTTGAAAGTCATCACTTCCTTATGATTTACACAGGGCCCATATAGTTATAAAATAACATTAGTATAATAATCAATAATCATGTCAAGTTTACCTCAAAAGTGTTCTATCTTTATCAGTGAACTCCCTCTCAATCACAGGGTATCTTGAATTTCTTTTAGAATACATATTTCTCTGAATACATGTTTGAATTACTGACTTCAGCAAGGGAAGCTTGCAATTTAAGTCTTCTAGGACACTTTCTTGCAGTGTGACCATATTTGTCGCATCTAAAACATTGTATTGTAGAGAGGTCTCTAGGTTTCTTGAACAATTGTTTATCATGTGACTTCTTGCCCTTTTTCCTTTTCAGACTAGTGACAAGAACCTGAACATCTTCATTTGTGGGTTCCATGCTTCCTCTAGATATTAGGTTACACTCTTCTTGAATGCAGTAAGCTTTTAGTCAATCAAATTTGGGGAGTTTGGCGCAAGCACTTACTCCTTGTCTAAAGTTTTCCCATGAGATAGGGAGCCCATTTAGAGTTATCATAGTTAACTCCCTATTATCCTAAATGTGACCAATTAAAGAGATTTGATTCCTTAATTCTATTATCCTCATAAAATATGAGGTGATAGTCTCTCATTTATTTATTGTAATATTAGATAGTTAATTTTAAGGGTAAGGATTCCGCTGGTGTTATTGATCTCAAACGTGTTTTCTAGGGCTTTGAGCATGTCATATGCAAAGTCTAACTTTGTGACGATGGGTAGTAGATGATCTTTTACTCCATCTACTAATAATTCCATTGCTCTAGTATTGTCCTTTTCCCATTGACTCTTCTCATCATTTCCATTAGGTTTAAGAGGATTTGATATTATTTTCTTTAGCTCATTCTTCCTTAGTACTAACATCAATCGAAGTTTCCACAATTCAAAATTTGAAGCACCTTCAAGTCTGTCTTTGAGTTTAATTCTATTTTCCATTTTGAAAGTACAAGGTATCCAAAAGAATTTTATGATCTTGATTGTCTCTCAAATTTGCATATGTTTTCTTCAATCTAATTTGATATTCCTTCAAGCGGTTTAGGCTTTATAGAAGGAACCTGGCTCTGATACCATGTTAAATTAATTAGATTTTATAGATAATGAAAAATAGATTCAATTTTATATTTTCTACGTCTACTAATGAATGTCTTTCTAGCTTTTTGCAGGTATGTTGTACTATGATGTTCAATACAGATTCAAAAGTTATTCTTTTATAATGTAGACTATGAAAATGTCACAAAGAGAAGAATATTGATATAGATATGAGCACTTGATGATTGTGTGTGAAAGGACTTGTATTAATGTTGTATATACTTGTCTTCCACAATCACCAAGTGATCATATATATATCAATGAGCCATGCCATTATAGAGACATGTCTCCTTGAGGAGGCATGCCTCTACAATATCATGCCTCCTCATAATAATTACAATTGTTTATGAAGCGGCACTAATAATAACAATGCTCGATCTCATAGTGATTACGATCACTAACAAATTGGTATTACACATCGAGTATCAAGTATGAATACTGATTAGGTATTACACACCTGATATTATCGGGTATTATAAGTTTATCGTGCACTTACATTTTCTTTAATAAGGGAGACATAAATAATATTCATTTGTTAGATTCTTATTTTCATATGATGTTTAATATATCAGATCATTAATATTATGATAATAAATCATAACTACATGATGTGAATAAATAACTAATTATATGTATATATAAATATAATAATAATATTTATTAATATATATATATATATATATATATATATATATATATATATATATATATATAATTTATTCTCACAATATTAATGTCTATAATATTTATCTGATCGAAGCTATAAACATCAGCACAATCAACAATGATACTAGAAAAAACCAAAATAATGTACAATAATCAAATACATCACACAACACGCACATATCTAATCATGTTGAAACATGTGAATATTCATGAAATAAAACAAAGTCTAACTTGGATCAAAATGAAGCAAAGTAGAATGCAACCATGGGAGGTACTACACACACATATACATACAAACATGCATGCATACATATACACATATACATATATACATATGCGCGCACACACAGACACAATGATCAAGATCAATCACACACACATACAAACATATCGAACTGTGTGAATAGTGTGTGTATATGTATATAAACTATATATGTGAATAGTATGTGTATATACTTATTATATATAAATAGTGCATACATAAACATAATATAGATATATGAATATATAATATGCATATCTATACACTATCCACACATATGTATATATGTATGTACACATGGATGATGTGTAAACAAACACATTATCCATTTGTACAAACACACCATATATAAATAAAGTGTGTATTTACACTATTCATTTTTATATACACACTATTCATATGTTTAAAGAGTGTGTAGACACATAGTATCTATATCCATATATATATTCTATTCATAATAATCACAATCAATTAAATATATTAGGATTATGACTCATCACCATAGTTTTAACATCAATATTATGGTTTGTTATACAATATTTCATAAAATTACTATTCACATAAAAAATCACAGCTTTTAAAATTAATTAAATTATAATAAATTAAAATCTATTAGTCAAAACTTGTGTTTTCACAACATGTACATCATCATTTAAATCAAAATAATATTAAATTCTATTGAAACCATAATGCAAAATTTAGTGTTGGCAATTACATATAACTATCTTGATATAAGCCAAACTAGATGAATGAGATTCCATTCTACTATATTTTCATCTATTTTTGAGCTAATCAACATTTATATAGATGATCCAATACTATCAAGTATCTAAAAAAAGGTACAATAGTTGTGCTTGGGATCATAGAAAGGAATGCGCCTTACATAAAGGAAAAATCACTTAGTCATTTATACATAACTCAATATCTTGTATATTATCATTTGTATCTTATTATGATGATAAAGAGCATTGTAATCATAAAGATAGATAGATAAACATTTGCATTCTATTTGGTGTATCTTTAACATTTATTTAGTTTATCTTTTAATGCTTTTCTTATTTAAATTTATTTATTTGGTTATTTATATTATCATTTTTTGATATGTAATAATGGTGTTTTGAAGAATGAAATATACAGGAGCATTTTTACATCAAAATCTTGGCCAATATTACACAACACTAGTGACACCACCTAGTCCTCCCACCTTCAAGAACAAAAATAGACTTCAACCATTCTAGCAAAAATGAGCCACCAACTATTAACAAACTATTGCCACCATGGGCATAATCATTACCCAAAACTTTGCACACCTTGTAAACTAGAATGAAACACCAATAACCCCACCCCGAGTGCAAAATTACATCCAAAAAACCTTGCATACACAAAGATCAAAATTGGGCTAAAGCCTAGACTAGAGATAAGTACAAACTATCTTGACCCATCAATGACTACCTTTTAGCAACCCTATCAGACCCATGTCCCATCAAACACATTCTCTCACTAGTAAATTTTACCCTATTTTTCAATGAGGATTAGTCGAATTTTTGACATGAATTGGTTGAACAGATGACTAAAACCGTGGTTGAAGTTTTCTCATTGATTTTTCTACAGGGAAAACCATAGTCAAAAGTTTGACCCTACGAGTGGTTGAAGTATCAACTGAATCAATTGCTTGGAAATGGAATAATTGAGACCAAATGTGGGTTGAAATTTCCACCAACCTTCGTAGAAATGGATGTCGAATGCATAGCATTCTCGTCGAACATTGGGTTGTGGAAAGGTGGAAAGTGAGACAACTGTGGGTCGAAATTTCCACCAACCTTCATAGAAATGGACGTCGAATGCATAGCATTCTCATCGAACAAAGGACTGTGGAAAGGTGGAAAAATCGACCAATACTAAGATTTGGTTAAAAAAAAATGCGACACAACAACATAGTTCATATTTCCTATATGATGCACAACATTCTCCATGCAATGATCAAGTTGTACTTGCTAAGTTCTCCTTTTATTTCCAGCTAAATAAGCCATTGCCATAGGTGAGGTGTCATTCTCCGTGGCTTTGATGTAGTCTCTTCTTTCCCATTGAAAAGATGTTTTTCGATAATTTGGTACTTATGATTTTTGTGGAGAGTGTCTATTCTCATCGAACACCTGCTTTCTTAAATTTTTTGAATGAAGAGATTTCATCTTTGGACCACAAACTAGACATGCAAATTTTCCCTTTGTCTGAAGACCTACAAGATCATGTATAATTGGATTAAATATGTTAACTTTGTGTTAGCACTATAACATACCAAAAAAGAGGTGTTAAGAAGAGAACATACCACAAAAATGTGTTAGCCCAGGGGCATCATGTATTGTCCATACAAGCATTGCATGGAATTGAAATTGTCTTTGTCCTATTGGTCTAGAGATGTCATACATAGTGACCCCATTCCATAACACCATCAACTCGTCGATAAGGGGCTCAATATATACATTGATATCTTTAACTTGACACTTACCTAGTTGAATGAACAAAAATATTACATAATTATTATGACCATTTTGATGGATTATTTATAATAAATTAATTTAGATGACTATTAAATTAAAAAATAACTGGAAAAATCAATGCCAACATTATGTGCTCCCTCTTTATGGACAACCAAGGAGGAATGTTATTGTTGATAACAAAAACAGGCCACATTGAGTAAGTAGATCTCATCTCTCCAAATGGATTGACATCGTCTGCTGCCAATGAAAGCTTGAGATTACGAGGTTCTTCTTTAAAGTGTGGCCATTTTTCCTCTATCTCCTTAAATGTCAAACCATTCGCAGGCATTCACATAATGTCATCTTGACTTCTATTGTGTGCATGGTAATCCATAAATTGTGCTAAGCTATTGCACCTGAATAATCGTTGCAGATGTGGAATAATGGGAATAAATCGACGAACCTTATGAAGCACCTTTTTTGTTATTCGATCTGATTGATATCTACTAATATGACAAATAGGGCATTCTGTTGCAAATTCATGTTGTTTATGATATATAAAATGATCATTCAGACATGCATGTATTGTTTGATACTCCATTCCAATATCTTTCATAATGGCGGATAATTCTCGATATGAGTGAGGTAGAATGTTTGATGGTGGTAACAAACACTCACCTATCAACCTACGACCAAAAATATAATTTGTTAATTTAAAGAATATTAATTGCTACACGATTCACCCAATGTTAATTGTAAGGGAATTACGACTAAAATAATGAAAAAAGATGACATACCTTAACATACGTGTCATTGCTACGTTGGATAAACCATTCATCACCTTCAATTTCACCAACAACAATACAACGGCAAGAAGAGTTGTTTGGGAGCCTTCATATAGGGGCTCTTGTGCCTTCTCAAGTATGGGTACATCAAGGTCTACGTCAACATCATCATCATCATCATCTTGATCATTGTGATCATCTTGATCATCGTGATCTTCTTCATCATCATGGTCTTCTTCCATGGGATCATTACCTTCTACTTCTATATTCACACCTCCATGTTCCCTCATTTGGAAATCCACATTCTTCGGATTGTCATGGTCCATAACATGAAACCTAGGGAGGTTGACCTATATGAAAATGATAACCTTATATTAACCATGACCATGATGTCATCATCAAATCATGTCTTATGTATTTTATAAATTATTAAAATACATGCCAATGGACGAAATTCATTTCCCCCTTCAATGTGACCATGTTGCCTACAATGTTCCTCAGCTGTTTTGATTAGATATCTTCGAGTCTTTAAGCCCTTACAAATTTTGCAAGGACAATAACATTTTCCATCACCTTTTCTATTTAAGTTAGACCATAGTCTAGCAATTGTCTCCCTATTTTTTTGTGCATTGATATTGTCAGACATGGTCTTTCTTGAATGGAATGACTCATTGGTGGAAGAAGGATGATTTGTTTGCAACCTGCAGATACAAATCATTACTGAACAACCATTTTCTCAACTATAATTTTCTCAACGCAAAGGGACATTTATCATACCAAATCAAAGTTTAGAAATGGACGGTTTTGATGCTTTGCCATTATAATAATTGAGCATTCATCATTTGGTATTGTGTATTCCATTTAAGTATGTCAACAATGTTCAAATTGTTGTCACTAAGTACAAACATAGGAAATAAAAAAGGGACAAAAGACAAGAAATAAGAAAAATCTTTATGACTATAGAAAATCTGCATGTTCACAATACTACATGTGCATATAAGAGTCGATCAGAGAAGGTATATGCACAGGTGAAAAACTTGCAGATTTATTGACCAAGCATTACTGGGAGCTCGACCCTGCAACAAATGGACTTGTGACGATATTTCACAATAGTACATGTGTTGCAGGGTAAGCTCCCAGTAGTGCTTATACAAATATGCATGTTCATTACCTGTGCATATGAAATAGCTCTAATGGTTACTTGAAAGAGTGGCTTAATATAAACAAAATGGTTACAAAGATGAGAATATGTCATTAGAATAATGGCAAAGAGAAAAAATATAAAAATACCACTATAATCCTTTAATAGATCAGCATAAAAATACCAGTATAATCATTTCATTTCACAAAGGCAAAGAGAAATTTCAGTTAATACCACTGACTTGATAGTGTATGTCTACTATGTCCTTGATCACAACCTCTTCCTTTCTTGAATAACCAATCCCCTATATTTTTGTGCTGGTCTTATTCTAAACCAGACACTGTGGGCCATGAAATTTCCAACATAAGCACCATTTTCAAATGCCAAACTGATAGGAATATATGCTAAAGCCTTAAGTGCCAACATGCCCTTTCCTTGCACTCTACAAGAATGAAAGCTATGATCAGAGAATAAAAGAAAGATTAATTAACAGTTAATGAAGAGGCATGAGTCCTCACAAAGGATTACCTCTCCTCAAACAAGTGAGTCAATATAAAATGGAAGAGCAGATGAGATTGTTAGGATCATGGAATGGGAAGAAAAAGAACACAATCTATAAACTGAAAAGAAACTCCATGGGATATAGTAAGAAAATAATGGAGAGGGAAAACTAGTTTCTATCGATAGTGATGTAAAAGATAAGACACATAATGCAATATACAAATGAATATTTATAATTATATATAGAAACATTATACACATAATACAATAACAAGTAAAATGATTATGAAATGAGTGAACAACATTAATAAAATATACAAGTTACTCTTCATAAGGAAGAGAAGAAAATTTATAAATCAATTGCAACGCTGGTAAGCATTGTGTGACAACAAACAATACTGTAACACATCTATGAGTCTATGAGTTAATACTGATTTATAGAAGGAGTCTATGAGTTAATACTGATTTATAAATCAATGTATGGCCAACATGAGAATTTCCAATGTCATCTTGATCACTTTCTCCATGATGATATCAATGCTGAAGTTGTCGTGGGCACTATTGAAAGTAAACAAGATGTTGTAGACTATCTTACTTGGACATTCTTCTATTGAAGACTCACATAGAATCCAAATTACTATAATCTTTAGGGTTTCAGCCATATGCATTTGTCGGATCACCTTTCTAAGCTTATAGAGAGCACATTGAGTGATTTGGAATCAAGCAAATGTGCTGCCATAGAAGATGATACATATCTTTCTCCTTTGAACTTAGGGATGATAGCATCTTTTTGGTAGAAAACAAATTTGCACTGAAGGGGGCTTTGTAGCTTGCATTGTGAGTTCACATATATTCTCTAGTGAACTTTATAAGATGTTTAGGGAGAGAAGCCATGTTTATCCATAAATATCAGAGAGTTCACTGATTTCATTGTGAGTTCACATATATTTTCTAGTGAACTTTATAATGCATACCATACCTTTGAACCCAAATATCTAAAGTAATTCAATGAAAAGTAAATCCTACTGAGTAAGTATATTGGGGGGCTTTGTAGATTCTTAGAAACCCATAAAACCTATAGACACACAAAAGAATTATGTGATTTTAATTAGAATGGTTCCTTAGGGGATATTTTATGATTTTAATTATGATTTTTTCTCCCCTATGTGACTTAAATATTTTATGGAAGAAACACTAGCACAATTTGAGATTCTAGAAGTTAGGAGGAGCATTAAGAAAGAAGTGAAGTTAGAGAAAACCTCAACAATAATGAAGCAAGTATACAAGGGATTAGTCATGGACTCCAATGTGGAGAGTAGAGTCCATAGTATAATACACATTGACCTAGATGAAATTAGGGCAATTTTTGAGAACCCACCCCGCGGTGATGAATACTATATGATGATGAGACTACCAAGATTGGTAGAGGTAATCATTTTTCCAGTGTAGAGTGAAAGAGATAGAAAATATTAAGTATTTTAATTTATTTCCCATGGGATGATAGTTGACTACTATTTTTGATAATGAGATGTGGGCTAGGTGTGGTGTGTGATTATGAGGTGGAACCAATTGAGTTGTCTATTGGGCCATTCAGGATAGTTGATTTTTTGCTTTCTATAATAAACTATGATGGATTGAATTACTATAGTTTGATGATTGGCCTTGCAAGTTTACCACAATGAAAGAGGTTCTAGTATAGCCTATAAACTGTTGGTGTGGATACCATTGATTTCAAATCTGCAAACATAGTCAAATGCACTTTTCATGGGGTCCACATGGAAATTAGAGTAGCGCAACATCAACATGGTGAAGTCACTCTTTGGGTCGGTATCTATGCACAAGATATTTTTCAAGGGCTATTGGTGATCAATGATGATCAAAGATGCACACCATGGGAAGTTTTGAACCTTAAAGGTGATAATAATCCCACTGTTACCTCTTACTCATCATATGAATCCATTTGAGCTCTTGTAAGTGGATTGAAGAGAGATCATTAGAAAAACTTAGTTTTCTACTGAATTAGTGACTTAGAGAAAGACATTTCTAGCCAAGGGAATTATACAAAGTTTCATTTGGACAATCTTTATGAATAAGGTGATGTTTTTTGAAAAATAAGACTTGAACAATCGTAGATTTTATCAATTTCAATACACTCAATTTTGGGTAGTAGATTGAGAGAATTTCAAATAAGGCTAACTAGTTTTGATGTTGGTTAGATGTTTGAGCACCAAATGATTGTTATGGCTTATATTCAGCTTGCACTTATGTTTGGGATAACAGATTATATATTAGTTACAATTATTATGTGGGAGTGCAAGGTGTTGGGAATGAGAGCTAATGTTGATCTTCTTGAGTTAATTACTATTATGCCTTAAGTAGGTTTTTTCAAAGAGAAATTCTCTATAGAGTGGAATGAGTTTTTGTAGTATTTGATTTCTTTTCTTACAAGTACACAACACTTGTGTTGGTACCCAATAGGACATGATTTGAGTAGATGGATCTATAGATCTCTCAATTTAGCTCAAGACCATAATGATAATGTTCTAGTATCAATATCAAATGTGGAGTCATAGTAATAGCACTATTTGATACCAGGAGATAGTTGGGGGAAATAATGGTATTCAATGGGAACTCATTTAGTCACAAGGGCATATGTTTTTTTATAATCTAGAGCTCATATTAAAGAATTAAAAGTTTGAAAATGTTTTAGATGCCTTTTGTATTAAAATTGCCCATTGATAGACTTATGGGTTTTCTATTTAAATATTGTATTATCTCATTCTAGAGTCTCAAGGCCTTTATTGGTTTGGATTTCCCACATTATAAAGCAATCTGATCAATCCTATGGCTGTAACATTTGGGACATTTTTCTGCCAAAAGTTTTCTTACCTCATCCTCATGTAGAACATATTTCAAAATCTATTTCGAATTCCTTTTGTTTTCAGTGTCATGCATAAGTGAGATGAGCGACAAGTACTTGTTTGTGTTGCATCTTATGTTTTACTGATTTCGCACTTGCCAACCAATTTACAATTTTGCTATTAATAATATTTGGAGAATAAAATAAAAATATGCATTCATGACATTACTGTCAAAGAGATTTTAGCGGACTTTCAACTGTGTTTTGATTTTTTTGATGGTATTTCGTACAGTCATGGGCACAAGTGCTTCAACCATGAAATATGAGCCTAAAACATGGCTTGAATAAGGTTGGGGTTCTATGCTAACCTCACTTAGTGTAAACAGAAAATTCATGCATTTGATTTGACTTTACCACAAACTTGCACAATTTCAGATGTAGGCAAACACACTTTATAAATAGATTTTTTAACAATCTTCAGGGTATCTCCCAATATATGGTTTATTGTTCCTAACAACTCTTTATTGGCCTGCAATAGTTTTCCTTCCACAACTAGGAAATGAATTGGTATTGAATGCTTTGCATAAAATAAACTATCTTCTAATTTATTCCCGAAACTCCTCTGTACAGTTTCCTTCACTCTGCTCCAGCGCCTTCGGTCTTCACTGAGACTCACTAGGCTAAGTGATCAGGTTAGCTAGGGAAAATCAGTGGATCTGAAGATGGGTACTTATAGTGAATCAACTGTTGGAGGGTTGCAAATGACTTCTAAATCTTTGGTTCCAGTTTCCACCTAGAGCACGGTTACAGGTAATCCTTTATTGCCTTGATTAGATACACAATGCATTTCTAATTTTAGGGCTTCCACCTTGAAGCATTAAAACTGTCTCCCCAAGTTCTGAGCATTTAGATTCTTTGCATAAATTACCTTAACTTGTTCCCCATCCAACAACATTGGATTCCTATGGAGGAGACACAAGTTAAGGATTGAATTCCATAACCGAGCCAATGGAAATATCCTTCCACACGGTCTGACTGGGAATTGAAACCCGTGTAAAATGTAAACAACACTAGCACAAGCAAACTTTAAAAGATGAATGCATGAGTATGGATTTGTGGTGCATTACCCAAAATGTAAATATCTAATTTGTGGCTGACTGTGTGTTAATGAAATACATAACCGAACAATCGAATGCTAGTCACAGTGAGTACATGGTAATGTTTAAACCCACAATATATAATGTGAGTTTCTATTATGACAGAAATATCATATTGTTTCACAGTCGCCAATGCATGTTAAAAATACTCCACAAAGTTTTAACACTGTGAACACATCAAATGGGGTTTGCAGCAGTATCAAACAATACACTCACTTATCATTGTCAACACATGAACCAATAATCAAAACCAGAAAGCATACTCAGAATATGGTTTGATATTATTAGAAATTTGCTAACCTCACTTCCTAACTCGGGTGCTGGATATGGTAGGGTTTTCACGCGCTGCAACTAGCTCTTCACGATCTTCTGTTCCAGCTCCATTCCAAATATGCTGCTAGCACAGGGTTTGTTATGAAATGAAATGAGAATTGAAATGTTTTTTTTTAAAGTTATGCGTTTGTATTGGTCAAAATTTTGACCAACATGGGCATGGATTTAAAAATAAATAAAAATTTCCTTCTCTAATGCGACCAACTTAAACCTTTTTAATTAATGGTCTATAATTTTCATAGAAAAATGAGGTCAAATGTACTAGTGCCTTCACCAAACATAAATGCATTTGTTAGTTGACAACCATTGAGTGTTGTCCCTCCTTAAGTGAGAGATCAAGAAAATATTCCAACCACACCTTCCCAATATCATTGAAAGATAATGCTACTTTGAAAGTATGTCAACCACCTCATTCCCTGTATGATGTACATGGCTTATCTGGAACCCCCAAAGGTGGACAATCCCATTTGAATTGCTAAAACATATTTCTGTAGATGCTAAGCTTGCACATTCCATGTGATGATAGCATTGATAGTAATTAGAGAATCACCTTCCAAGTGGATTCTCGAGATACCCAACAATCTTCCAAATAGAGCTGCAATAGTCTTTGCTTCATTATTCATCCTATTTTCTATCCTCTTCGATCCCATAACAATGATGTTTCTTGTCCAGTCCCGGGCCACAAACCCAACACCAAAGGGACCTAGATTGACCTTAGAGGCACCACCAAAATTTATTTCAATCCATCCTTCTATTGGACTTGTCCAATTGACCTCTTTTGAACCCTTCGAAACTGGATCTACCCAACCCTGCCCATTAACATGCCCAATTAATTATATTATTGATAGTTTAATTAATAGATTAATTTGTATAAATTTATTTCTATTATTTTAATTATTTAATTATCACTTTAATGAAATTTTTAGGCAATAATTTTGATCAAACATATTGAGTAAGATAAATGGTCTATAAGACACAATGTTGTAAAAGGCTTTACAAATGGGCTAGGATTTGACTATGGAGGAAACTTCATGATTATACATATTTAAGTTGGAATAATACTTGGACATTTACATTCTTCATCTCCTGAAAATGTCACTTGATTTTTATGACCATTATTCAGTTGGATCATTCACGATCATGAGAGATGAGATCTTAGGAATTATTTGTCATGAAATGAGGGTTGAGGATTATTTGTGAAACATGAGTAGATAAAGATTGAATTGAAACTACTAAGACAAGACTTTGCACTATTTTTAGTCATTTAAGATAGATTCTTATCATTACTATAACTCATAAAATATAAGTTGAACACTTCTTATAAAATATAAGCAAATGAAGATTGATTTCTCAAAATACTTTGAATTTGTACTCCTATAAAAATCACCCATATACAATATAATCATAGCAAATAATTTTTTATAATTACTATTGGTTAAATATAAATGAATAATTCTTATAAAAATAAATAAATGAAAATAAATAGAAAACTATTGAAATAAATAATTTTTTAGTAAACTATTGGAATGAATAATTTTTTAAAGAAAACTTTAGTACTTTATAATGACTATAAACATAATATAAATGGACATGAAATATAAATCTATATATATACCATAAGCCTTGTTGAAAATTGAATTAAAACTTAGATAGTGTCCTCTAAAATAATTGAAAATGCTAAATAAAATTTTAACGTCCTAGTGAAGTTAAGTTCTATGAGTGCGGAAAGCTTATTTTTTCTTTTTGCTTTTTTCCAATCTTCTGCTTACGTAAATCTTTGTAATTTCTTGCCTTGTTCCAATTACAAAATCGCATGCGGTATTGTGCATCAGCTCTTTGCGATGGAATAAAACAGTCCAGCGGCTAGATATTCAAACACTTTTTACCTGTTTGTATGCTTCTCATTGCAGTGTCATAGTATAAATATATTCATTGTTGTTCTTTTCCCGTCTGAACTTTGTGGGCAAGGTGGGTTCTATTTGCAATAGTTTCCACGTGGAGTATGGAGTTCATTGCCGAAGAGGGAAAGCTACCGAAGAGCAGTACCACCGGTCTCATTCTGGTATGCAAAAATCTCAGAAAATTCTTGATGAATTCAGGGTTTAGGGTTTTACTTTAGTTATAGTAATTTCTCTGACATGTTGCAGCCAGCTCTTTCAATTGGAAATGCGGGACAATTGGCAGTGGACCTCCTGGTGTCTTCACGGAGGGCTATTAAAATAGGGTATTTGGATGATCCATATGTTTTACCCTGCGTAGGCAATGATGCTTACGGACCTCAACCACAAGGAGACCTAGCAGTGGCCCTAGAAGGTTGTTCTTATTATTTTTATTTTTCAGTTTTTTTCTCTTCTGTGAAGCTTGAGGGGGGAGGAAAATATTGCTTGCCCGAGGATTTAAAAGTATACAATAGATTCACATGACAATGGAATTGTGTATGATAGCCTGTGTTGTTCCAGAAAATTAGAAAGTCAGATTTTAAGTTAGATTTCTCCTTTGCATCTAGGGGAACTTGATGATTTTAGTTCTAGTATAGATTTGCCATATCATGTTATTTCTGAAGTTGAGTATTTTCGAAAGTATGTTGATATTTTGCCAGTACGTGCGAAAGAGAAGAACTACTTTTGTTAAGTAGAGAGGGAGTCTCACAAAGTTGTGAAGCTGTGTATAAATTCTATTTTATGCTAAAATGATATAGGAATTATATTTGAAACAAAGGTTAATGGCGTTATGTAGATTCAAATTCACTTACAAGTGTGCTATTTTTGGCTCAACCATTCATGACTTGCATGTTATATAATGACAATCTACATGCTGTGGTCACATTCACCTTGATCGCTGTCCTAAACTATAAGTTCATGGAGATTCTAAGTGTAATGCATATTAAACCTTACTTAAATGCTATAGCAAGCATATTTAATTTCGCTGCATAGGCAGGAAGGCCAAAATTAAACCCATGGGCATCTTGTAAACATTTATATCTTGATCGACTGAAGATAATTCTGTTTTTGGATCTACATTATACTCAATGTTTATTAAGAAAATATATGGTTCTTGATATGAATGAAAACACTTGTATTCAATAACTTCCTATTTCTTAACAAATCCTTTGTACTTTATCCTTGCACTGTAGAAAACAAGTCGCAATTGCGGCAAACAAAACAACCCATCGCATAGACCTTCACACGGCAAAACACCAGACTTCATGTGGTAAAATACCCCAGAAAATGGCCAAATTTCATTGTGTGGTAAAACAAAAAAACATTTTGCACGAAAAATATCACATGCAACGCATAGAAAGCACATGCAAGTACATGCAACCCACATAACCCTAGGCCTCCCATGAGGGGGTTAGACCCAAACCCGCTTTGATACCAGCTTTGATACCATGTTATAAAACTTGATAGTTTGATATTAAACAATGGAGACAAAGTCTCCTGAAATAGAAAAGTACAAGATGATGTTTCTAAATGAAACATTTGTTAATTGAATATGAAAATAGAAACTAACTGATAAAACTAAACTCACTAAAGATGACCATTAGAAACATTACATTATTATTTTAATAGTAACTGCCTATCAAAGCAGGTTTACCTGAAAATAGCCGTTGAGCGTTTGTAAGTTTTAAATATACACCATAGACCTTCTTTCTCCACCTTAGTAAAGAGTTGATATCGATCTTAGATATAACTTTTAAGGATCACTTTAATAGTTTAAACCATTATCACTTGACAATATGCTATTTATTGTAATCGTTCAAGTTCCTGTATTCTTATTGCAAGTTCTTGTCGCCATGGAGACAGGATTCAAAACTCTCATTGCAGGCCTTTAGGTACAACCTCTAATTGTCTTCTCTGCAGAATAACTTCAATGAAATATGTCACTGATATAAGTAATACACTTGGTCATCCATCAAACCCATATATGCAATTGATACACCTTGTCATTTTGCCGACTTCCAATTTTCAACTCAATTTTTCTCAATTGCTAAATCCCTTTTGCTCTTTAACATTTATGTCAATGACATCTTGATCTAATTGTCATTCTTCATGATGAGAAGACATTCTTGTTTAGAAGTTCCCGTCATACCAAATCTTGGATGACCTTCAACTGCTTGTAAAGAAACTGTACAAGTAACTGATGAAGTTCTGATATCCAAACCCCAATTTTCCAATCCTGATAAGAATGCTGCTAACAGTCAACAAGTTCATATCTCAACCTGGCCACAACTTCTTCAACTCTCGTATCACATGTCAAGCACCTCCAATACCTTAGACAAACAAACTTATCCCATTTGACAACACATCTTTTGACAGCAATAACAAACGAATGCCAACAGATAGTTACCCCAATGAGGATCATTATAACATCACAATTTATAATAGGGACAATAACAACGATTGATAATAAATTCACAGCCCATAACCATCATATCACTGCCCATAACAAAGATCAATACAAAGACTGTAACAAGGCAGAGTCCTTATGATGATAAGTCTTCCAAATGAAAAATGCTCTAATGACTGTTACATTTCATTAGTTGTTACAATTCAAGATATAGAAACTGTAAGAGATGCAGCCTTGAGGGTTTTCATGAGGCAATTGAAAGGTTTCCATACATCATATCTCTTTATCAAAAGTTAGAAGAGCATAACTAGCCACAATGGAAGCAAATTGAAATAAAGAGAAGATTTGACCAGCGGGGTAGTAGCTTTCACCCATTAATCTCCAATTTAGGTACTATCGTTGCCAACTTATGATAGATACAATTTGACAATGTAGTTAAACCTAATCATATGCAAACCTCATATTAACTCCCAAACAGTCATCTGCAGTTTATGATCTGTGTCCAAGAGGTCTATTGCAAAACCCAGACAAGCAAATTATGTTTGATGAACCAGATACAATACCAGATACAATACTCTTCATTGAGCATTGTTCATGAAGGTTGTAGGAGTCTTTTTGTGACAATTACAGTTCATTTAGATAGCAACTACAGCTGCCAAATCTTTCATGACAAGCTCTAGAGTAACAAGACCACTGAACCTGCTCTGAGGCTAAGAGTCAAGGCAGCAGAAAGTTATGGCTCTTTCTATACTGCTCATGTGAAAAAGTAGACACATTCTAGATGCTCACAGCTCATAAGACCATTAGGTCTCTTAGGAATGTTCCTGAGTTTTCACCTTAAAGATATGGCGCCACTCATTCCAAAAGGAAATTCAGAAATAAAGAATGCTCATTCATTGATTAGTAGTTGCCACATTTGTATAGATGTAAGAATATACAATAGTACAGAAATTGTAGTGTTTGGCAGCATAAAAAACACGAGGTTCTAGCAACTAAGGGTGGCAATATTACAAACTAGAGGGTTACTGAATTCCTGCTCAATATTATTGAACCCAAAAAACCTACTGAATAGTATGCTTTTTGATTGACGAGGGCAGATTTAAATGTTCTAAGGTCGGTAGCAATGACCAATCCACATACCTGTGTCCAGTCTAAAATGGATTAAAAAAACTTGCTTCAAATTCACATAACAACCACAGTTTCAAGGATCTAGATTACTTGGAGGGTCTAGATTATCATTCAAGGGTTTCACGATACAAATGCTCAGAGAGGAGTTAGAATATTTATGTATAATATCAATCTCTTTCTAATAGAATGTGTGGCAATCTGGAATAGCCAAGGTTAATAGCATGAACATATAATATCAGCATTTCTTGGTTGAACTTATTGATCAACCATACCAAAATTCGATAGAGATTCCAAACAAATGACATCCACCTCAATAATCAAGGTAACAGTTGAAAAGAGTGTGTCAAGCCAGAAAATGGGAGTAGTAACAACTGACGCAAATGAAAAAGAGAATTGTTTTCCCCTGGACAAGCCCCTGAGGCAATGCTCCACAATGTGATGTAGTTGCTACATACATATAAATAATGTGCCTATTATGATAATCAAGCCACTATTATCCTCTCAGGCCTGCAAGGTCCCCAATTAAACAAGGTATAGTTTCTAGTATCATAACGTGGAAGTTCCTTGCAACAACTCAGTCATACAAATAACGTAAGGATGCATTCCCATGAATGATAAGATGTCTATTTCAATCACAATCACAATCACAGTCACACCTCCTCTCTACCTTGAAATGCTTATGCCTTTAGGCTCATTAACCACTTTTACAAGTTCTGTATTAAGTAGTGAGGATTGCTACTGATACAGTGCTCTGCAGGGCACAACTTTTCTTGGAAGTGGGGAAGGCAAGGATAGGGTTTCTATATCTGAACCGTATAGTCACAGGCATGGCCCTGATATGATACTGGAGCATCTTTGTGCCTTTTGTTTAGCCTTCTCTTTTAGCTGCACCCTCTGAAGTGCCCTTTCCATTTCTTTCCCTCATACCAAGTTAGGAAGAGTAAATGCTTGTGCCATCCACTATGCTTGCATGGGTGGCTAAGATTAAATGACCTTAATTGACCACAATAAATTGCAATTTTCCATTTTGTGATTGCCATAAAGGATCTGTTCTCCTCCTTGCAATTCCACCGTACAAGAGCTCTACAACTCCTGTCCATTAGGATCTTTGGAGGTATTTAACTCACGCCTTACACACCATTCCTTTAGAAGCAACTTTCTGCCCTAATATTGCCCTAAGGGATTTAATTTAATAATGCCTTAATTAATTACCGATCAAAAAAAAATAATGCCTTAATTAATTAAAATAAGATTAGCAACTATCTCCCAGCTTTGGCCACTTCTAAATCAAGCTTGCAGACCATATTCAATCATAGAAATATTCTACTGCCAAGTTTTACCTTTACGTCAATGTAAAGTGATCTCTTATGCCTTGCATTGATTGACCAATCACAGTGTTAGAGTTGTCAGCAGACAAATGTGCTATTAAGTATATAAATCTATCAATGGGGTAATAATGGATAATTTAAAAATTGCAATCTCACAGGTAGGCACTAAGACATAATAAAATTCCTCATGAAACAAATCTTGATTGGCCAGTTTGAGAGTCATTACAGGATGTACAGAGATAGTACTATGGAGGGATGATCACTGTGATATTTTCATATGAAAACTCCATATATTGTTGCAGTGAGAGATTGACTGCTAGAAAGATACATCAAACGGCCTTGTTTCTTCAAAATAAATCAGGTCTAAAACCTTGATCAATATCTCACTAGCTTGGGAAACCATCAAATCTTGCAAAATGGCGAAATATTTTATGAATAATGTATTCATGGATATTTTTAAGGGCGTGACTACAACCAAGCTTGTTATGTACCCTTTTCGTAGGAAGATGTAATAAATAAGTGATGATATTAAATATAAAAAATAAATAAATGAATAATAAAATAATATAATTATAGCATATTTATAGTATAAATAAATAATAATAATTAAAATGTAAATAAATAAATCAATAATAATAAATTATAATATTAAATGGTTACAAGCTAAGTTACCGGGTTCGCACCCTAGACCCTTGAACCGGGTCCGGGTGCGAACTGGATTCTGGTTCATGTGGGGGTTCGAGCTAGGTCCGGGCAGGGTTCGTGATCAGACCTATGGCCCAAAAAAACATTAAAAACACATTTTTTTATTGTTTTTTCCCTTTCTAACCCTAAAATGGCCCCATATGAAGCCTCCAAACACATTTTATTTCACAATTCTGTATATTTCTCTTATTTTTTTGTATATATAATGCATATATATATACACACACGAACCCATACAAACCATAATGGAAAAAGAAAATTCACGAACCCACGTATCAGGTTCTCGTACCGAACCCGTCCCTGAACCTGAACCGGTAACTTAGGTTACAAGGTAACTATCCATCAAGATGCTAGTATGATCAACATCAATATAATTAATAAATGAAAGTTAATAAGAAAATACATTAAAGCAGCAACTTCACCAAATGCACTCTCAGCTCTGTGACAGGATATGTCCCATACAACAACACTCTTCATTCAAGAATATGGATATAAGAAGGCTTACCAGATCGAATGGGTTAGGGAAGAAGATTATTAGTACCATTGGGAACAAGAGAATACCTAATATTTTTGGTATGGATAGAATGGGCAATATCTTGGAAGTTGATTGCAACTAGGAATCACATATTCAGAGTTGGCTATAGAATATACACTACATGGAGTCGGGTATCATATCTTTTGACATCAATATTCAATATTATCGGCACAGTCCATACTAAGGAAGCGAAGTATATATCACTAGTCATGTCAATCACTTTATCATCACCCAACGAAGGAAGAGTAGTGCAGCCTTTTAGTAGAAGACTAGAGAATGCATAATTACAATCATATCTCTGTTTCCTGTTTGGGTGCAATACATAGTCTGGGTTGAAATGACTAAGTCAATTGGAATCTTGATTCATAAGTGTAAGCATAGTCCAAGGCTGAACAATTCACCAAATTGTAAATATTGCATCGGGTACATATATGTGATGGGCTTATATAAGATTGAAGCTCATATTTGTATTGAGGTTTGAACTATTAAGCCGTGGAAAGGAATCCCGATGCTTCAGAAATCTTATCAGGAGTCTTTCATCCTCGGAACAACTTTGCACTTAAGACATGGAGGTGTGTGAGGAATTGTTGGCAATTGTTGTTGACGTGGACACGACCCTGAAGGGAACTTGCATATTTCATTGGTCTACTATTATATGATTGATGATTGGGTTCTTGGAACGCTTTATGTTTTGTTCACAAAGTTTGGATTTGTTGTCAAGGTCTGGTGCATCAATCTTAGGGGTTGTTGAGCGATGGAGCAGTAAGGAGAATTGATGATCATAATTCTCCAGCGTTATGCCAAGTCATTGGGTAAGTTGTTTCTATTTTGTCTGTTCCAAAGTTACCTTACTCTATTAGAAGTCCACTTCCTTGAAGGTTTCTATTAAAATAATAGTAGTCTTAAAGTCAAGACCTCGGTCCCATATGAAATTCTCTTAGCGGAGGCAGGTTGTTTCCCGTTGGAAGCAGCAGTGATAACTCGGTTAATAAGTTATTTAAAGAAACTTGAAAACATGGATAACAAACGATGGCCCAAAATTGTGATGAAGGAGGACTTAGGCCGCAAAAAGAAAACATGGATGAAACAAAATATAAAGTGGTTGAGTAAATGGAATATCAAGTTACAACAATGCCCCAACACCAATGCGGAAATAAAAAAGTTCGTCATAGAAAAATTCCGGACTGCCATGTGGACTAATAACATGGGCAGGAAAAAGGATCATTGCATCAAAGTGTTCAACCCAACCGGGGAACATGGCAATAAGGTATATCTGGGAGCAACTATTAAAGGTAAAGCTAGACTATTAGTGGCCCAGTTGAGGACGGGCTCTCACCACCTTAGATGCGAGACAGGTAGATGGAAAAGGCCCAAAGAGGAATGGGAAGAAAGGATTTGCAAGTTCTGTGTATCGGGTGCGATTGAGACTGAATGGCATTTTATCATTGAGTGCACTGCTTATGATGACATCTGGGCTCAGTACGGAATTAGTTCGGGAGCATGCAGCATGCACAGCCTATTTGAGGAGAATAAGATCAACCAAACCGCCAGTTTGATTGTCAAGATTCACAACAAGAGGTCCGACTTAGAGAAGAATCTGGAGTTAGTTGACGACTGTGATCCAGTGGTCCCATAGGCTGGTTGGCCTCGTGGACGTCATTAAAATCATTCATTCATTCATTCAATGGTTATCTATAATGTAAATATCTTGTAGATATAGTTTCTATTTTTATGACAGTTTCTTATTTAGAAACATCATCTCTTGTAAATCTATTTAAGAACTAATTTGTTCTTCATTCAATACATGTAATTTTTACCAATTACTCATCGTAATATGGTATCAGAGCTATTTTTTTCGAAAAATAATAATTTCATTAATGAAATTTTTTGAGTTATTTTTTGAAATAGGTTTTGAAAATTTTTGGGCTGACGGTGACCATTGTTGCATCGTGCGGCCTCTTCTTGGTGTTTTACGACCATATTTCTACTCGTTTTTTGTTGCTAGCGGCCGTTTTTTTTTCTTGCATAGAGTCTCGGTTTGTCCATGGCAGCCTAGGGTTTTTGCATTTTGACTAAGGTTTTGTTCCTTCAGTTCAAGTCGGAATTTTTTTTTGATTGTTGATTCCTTGTGGGTTTTTCAAGATCTACACTGGGTCGTCATTAGAATTTTATGGGTACCTCGATTTCCATGCCTCAAATTCCGTGTCGTTGGAATTTTATTCTAATTTCAAATTCTTTCTGGGTTTTTTGAGATCTCATTTGGGTCAACATCAGATTTTTTTGGGTTAGCCGAAATTTTTTCTTGAAATTCATGCCAGATGTACTTCACTTTTTTGAAGTATGTATCTGATTCAGCCTCTATTTTTTACATTGGGATTTGTGTTTCGGATTTTGTGATGTGCCTCTTCTCTATTTTTTTGTTTTCGGTGCATTGGGAAACGTGCAATATGGCATCATTGACCAACTTGATGTTGGAAGGCAGTCAAGATTGTCGCAATCGTTTGGCTTCTGAGCAGCGGAAGCAGGGAGGGTCTCAGCCTAAATACAATGTTGGTGAGCACACAGAGCAGAAAGAGTTTGCCCCTTACGCCTTCATGGCTAAAAGACCTGCAAACCATGCCAAATCTTCTGCTTGGTATATTGATTTTGGTGCTTCTCGGCATTTCACTCACATGTGTGATTGGTTAACATATTTTTCTCCCTTTACAGATTCAGTTATATTTGGAGGAGGTGAAGAGTATACTATTGTCGGCAAGGGCAACATTCGGATCTAGTCTGGTGGGAGGAATCTCATATTCCTCAATGTATACTATGTTCCTGGCATGGAACTTAACTTTTTCTCTGTGAGTCAGATCATGCAACATTCTCCACAGCTGGATGTTGTCTTCAGTGCACATAAGTGCTCCATTGTTGATTGTGCGACTTGCACTACTATTGCTGTTGGCATAGAGGCTCATGGTCTATATAGACTAGTGGATTCTGGTCATACTTTTGAGCATGCTTTTGTAGCAAAATCAATCTCTATCAGTAGTCTTTGGCATCAACAATATGGTCACCTGAACATTCAGTATCTTGCTCAGCTTGTTCGAGAAGATTTAGTACATGGCCTACTTGATATTCAAACTCAGAATCAACGAGTTTGTGGAGTTTGTCAAACTGAAAAGCAGCATAGGACATTGTTCAAGGATGGTGACTCATGGCGAGCCTCAAAGGTACTACAATTGGTCCACACTGATGTATGTGGTCCAATGAATACTACTTCTGTTACTGGGTGCAAGTATTTCTTACTTTTTGTTGATGATTTCAGTAGAAAAATGTGGGTGTACTTTCTTAAATAGAAATCAGATGTGTTTACTGTATTTTTGAAATTTAAGGCCTTAGTAGAAAGAGTCTGGGTGTTCTATTATATCTCTTAGGTCTGATAATGGGGGGAGTTTTGTTCTACTACTTTCTCTACTTTCTATGATACACATGGCATAAAACGTCAGTTAACCATACCATACACCCCTCAACAAAACGACGTTGTAGAACGTCGCAACCGCACCATTACAAAAATGGCCAGGTCTATGATGGAACACAAGAATGTTTCTAAGAAGTATTGGGCAGAAGTAGTGTTTACTGTGGTCTATCTCCTTAATCGGTCTCCCACATATGCAGTTAAGGGGAAGACTCCCGAGGAAGCCTGGACTGGTCGCAAACCACGGATCATCCATCTGAAAGTTTTTGGCTCTTTAGCATATGTATGGATTCCAGATGCTCAGCGCTCGAAGTTGGATTCGAAGAGTCCTTACAGGTTACAGTGACAACCATAAGGCTTATCGGTTGATTGATGTAGACACTGATCATCTTATCTTCAGTTAAGATGTTGTCTTTGATGAAGGAGGACCATTTCAACTTTCCTTGTTTGAGTAGAGTTCTGAGGATCAACCTTTGAAGGCTTCAGATTTGGGTGTTTGTCTTCCATTTGGTTCCCTTGATGGGAGGGATGATGCACTACTTGAATTTCCTACGGATGATGCAGATCTTCTACTTGTTGCAGATCCTCTTCCATCTCTAGATCCAATTATTTCTCCTCTTGAGGTTGTCACATCTACTCTCCGGCCTAAGTGGTGGGTCAAGACCATCAACGATCTTTGTCCTGACGAGCTCATTGAGGGTAGAGCTTCTAGAAGTAAGGGCAAGCAGTTAAATACTGTTAATTTTGCTCTCATGGCCAACCTTCATAGTATTTATGAGCCTCAAGCATTTAAAGAGGCAACATGGATTCCAGAGTGGGAACAGGCAATGGATGCAGAATTCTAGAGTCTTCAGAAGAACAACACCTGGCTTCTCTCCGATCTTCCTCCAAGCAAGAAACCCATTAGCTGCAAATGGGTATATAAGGTCAAGTACCATGCACATGGTACCTTAGATAAATATAGGGCCAGATTAGTTGCTCGAGGGTTCACACAGCGGGAGGGCATTGGCGATGAGGAGACATTTGCTCCTATTGCCAAGATGAGTACAACTCATCTTCTTCTGCCATTGCAACTCAGTGTGGATGGAAAGTCCATTAGATGGATGTTAAGAGTGCCTTCCTCAACGGTGAGTTACAAGAAGAAGTCTACATGGCGCGGCCTCCTGGTTTCAAGGTTGCCGACAAAGAACACCAAGTATGTAGACTCAAGAAAGCACTCTATGGACTCAAATAGGCTCCTCGAGCGTGGTACATCAAAATTGATCAGTACTTGGTTGCTCATGGTTTTCAGCATTGCCCTTTTGACAATAATCTGTATATCAAATGCTTTGGTGACGATATTCTCTTTCTTGTTGTCTATGTGGATGACTTGATCATTACTGGCAGTTCAACACATTTGATTGCAGAAATCAAACAAGACCTGTGCAAGGATTTTGATATGATAGATTTGGTGCTTCTCCATTATTGTTTAGGTGTTGAGGTTTGGCAGACTGACAGTAGCATTTTTCTTTCTCAGTTTAAGTATGCCAGGAACTTGCTTGATAGGTTTCGAATGCAGGATTGTAAACCTGCTTCCACACCTATGGAGAAAGGGTTGAAATTATCAGCCAAGTCTGATTCTCCTCCTGTTGATGAAACCACTTACAGGCAACTAGTGGGCAGTCTCATCTATCTCACTGCCACTAGACCTGATCTTAGTTTTGCAATGAGATACATTTCACACTTCATGACAGTCCCTAAGGCTGATCATTGGGTAGTTGCGAAGCGTGTGCTGTGGTATGTGAAAAGCACCTCTGATTATGGACTTCTTTACACTACGAGTCATGATTCTAGACTCAGTGGGTTCACAGATTCAGATTGGGCAGGTTTCGTTGATGATAAGACATCAACCTCTGGATATGTGTACAGTTTGGGATCTGGTGCAGTCACTTGGAGTAGTAAGAAGCAGCATGCAAAGCAGAGTATCGCGCAACTGTTAAGGCAGCTTTTGAGGCAGTTTGGCTTTGTCGGATGCTGACAGATATGCATTTGTCTCAAGATGGTTCGACACCCTTGCTCTCTGATAATCAGGGAGTTCTCAAACTTGCAAAGAATCTGGTCTTCCATGAAAGAACCAAACATGTAGATGTTTATTGTCATTACATTCGGCAGTTGGTTGAAGACGGACGTTTCAGTTGCAGTATGTTCCAACAGCGGATCAAACTGCAGATATTCTCACCAAGCCTCTTGGTCCTGATAAGTTTGTTAAATTCGAAGAACAACTTGGTGTAGTTGATAGATTAACCATTAAGGGAGGGTATTAAAATAATATCTTTCTAGTGGTTATCTATAATGTAAATATCAAGTAGATATAGTTTCTATTTTCACGACTGTTTCTTATTTAGAAACATTGTCTCTTGTAAATCTATTTAAGAACTAATTTGTTTTTCATTCAATACATTAAATTTTTACCAATTACTCATCGTAATAGTATCATCATACGTGGAGCACAACTGTTGGAATATGTTACATATAGAATTTGGAATGGTTTGAAAGCAACATCCTATCATATATAGCTATTTGTGTGTTGTGATATTGCTATCAGGATTCAATAGTGTAGGTTTTGAGTCAAACTCATTGACCCATATTTCATGAGTAGTGGCTCACAAGAACCCATCTCTCACGAGAATGAATGGAACACTACTCATGAGAGATGGGTTCTTGTGAATTACTAATGAAATACAGGTCAATGAGTTTGACTCAAAACCTACACAATTGAATTCTGATAGCAATATCACAATTTGACTTGTTGTGGAAATTATCTCCTAGTTATTTGTGTGTTGTTGGGAAAGATATCACAATTCTACTACAGATCTGGATGGGGACATTATAGTGGTATCAAAGCATAATCTTGCCATCCTATGAAAGATAGTGAATGCAAACCCATCAACGGAGAAAAAGCACAACATAATTATGAAGGGCCTAAAAGGTGTTAGCAATTTAAGTTGTCATTAGTGTAAATTCACAAACACCATACACCGGTAAACACTCACCGGTCACTCACATTACTTAGAAGACACCGGTAGAGCAAAGATAGAGTGTATGCACCGGTAGTTGAAGCAAAGGAGATACACCGGTAGACCGATCTAAGAAAACCGTACCGGTCTCTCAGTGTATAAAGGGATAAACCAAGTATAAGATATATCGATCTAACTGTCTAAAGATCCGCACCAGATTTTGTGGTACAGTTTGAGTTAAAACCGGATAATACGGGACATCCACCGCTTTGAAGCGGAGTTAGCTTTTTAACAGGAGTTAGCTTTATTTCTACGGATGTTTTGCAAGGTAAACTCCAGATTAGAACGCATAGCTTTTTGCTAGTTGCATGATTTTTTGGCAAGTTTACAGCCTGGCTATTCTATGAGTTAAGGGTTTCATTACGGTGAACTCTTGTATAAATACAAGTCATAAGATGCAAGATAAAGTGTTGTTGATAATTGGTGAATGCACAGAGCAGAGGAGAGATATTTTTTGAGAGAAGCGCTACAGTCACAGAGGTGAAAGGCAATAGAGATCAACAACCAGGCAAAGCGGGAAAGATCAACATGTATGATCTAATCAGACAATCAAGTCATAGAAGATCATTGCTTTTGTAAAGTGTGAAAGCAAGTTAAAATCCCTATATCAGGGTGGACCTAATCGGTTCGTTGTAAAATCCCCTAACATGGTAACATCTTTATTGGTGTTAAAAAACTTCTAACTAGGCGACTCTTAACAGGGTTAAGATCTTAACCAATCTTTTGTAAAATCCCTTAACCGAGTAGCACCTTAACCAGTGCTTTGTAAGCTCCTAACAGGGCGCCTTCATTCTACAGTAGTGAAGTTGTGAGCTCTATCTCACCGTGGTTTTTTCCTTCTAACCGAGGGTTTCCACGTATATATCTTGTGTTGATCTGTGTACTTCTTTTACAGTTATGAATGTTTGTTTTTACTTTGCTTAGATTTCAAGAAGTACTAAACAAGATTGGAATTATAGAAGAAATAGTTCTTATTGATTCAGCCCCCCCCTCTCAGTAACCAGTTGGTAATAACAATTGGTATCAGAGCGCAGTTCTCTTATATAAAGCTTAACCGCTTGAGAAAAAGATCATGGAGGGTTACAGATATCAGAAGCTAACGACATTATTGCCTCTCTGGAGAACAGACTGAGAAGATCACTTGCAAAGAGGAAGGAGTTGGCTCTGCAATTAAATGAGAGCAATGAGACTATTGATGAACTCTCCGGGCAGAGTGGATCTGATGAAGTTGAGGAGGTAGTATCTGAACTAATGGAAAAGAATTAGATCTTGACCAATCAGATCTCTAACCTCAAGAGGGAACAAGAGGATAATGCCCTGAGGTTGACTGAACTGATTGAGAAAAAGAGAAAAGCTGAAGATGAAAGGAACACTGTAGTCAAGTCTTTGACAGCCTCTGAAAAGGCAAGAAACCGGGCAGAGGAAGCTGTAGGAGCAAATGAGCTTATCATTCTGCAACTTCAAGAAGACATGTAGATTGTCACCCAAGAAAATGCCAACATGCAAAAGGGCTGGTGTGACAGGGATGAAGCATGCAAAAGATTGGCACTAGAGTTGTATCAACTGAAGGAGCAAATGAAAGAACTCGAAGAAAGAAACGAAACCCTGAGAAGATACAATGAGAGCTTGGTCAAGCTTGATGAGCAACTTAAAGCTCAAAGAAAGCATAAAGATCAAACCGGTCTTGGATTCACTGGTGAAGTTACCAAAGAAACTGGAGAATCTTCTGGAGCCAAGACAGGCAAGAAAGAAAAGAAGCTGCTGGCGCAAAAAGGTAAGAAGACCTTTAACACTTCTTGCAATCATTGTGGGAAATCGGGTCACAAAACAAATAAATGCAGGAATGCACCGGTAAAGCCAAACAACAGCTATTGCAAGAACTGTTGCAAAAATGGTTACAAGACTAATGAATGCTGGTCCAGCCCCACTTCTGTGTCTAGTGGAAGCAAGGGAAGCTTCAAGGGCTACTGTTATGCTTGTAACAAGTTTGGACACAAGGGTGAAGAATGCAGATCGAAGACTATGGCATTCAGATCACCAAGACCGGTATACACCAAGAGAAACAAGAACCGGAGCACAACCAACTGTGCAAATTGTGGGACTCACAGCCACAATGATTCATGGTGTAAGTCACCCAACACAAGAAGAGTGAACCCATGGAAGGCTATCGGGATAGTCTGCTATCATTGCAACAAAGTTGGACACTTAGCCAAAGATTGCAGGAACCAGTAATCCAACAAAAAGAAAGAACTGGTCAAATCGGTAGAAAAGGTCAACAAGGAATAGAAGACTGAGAAAATAGTCAGACAGATTTGGTTCAAAAAGGAATCAAAGAGCTCCGTTGAGGAGAAGACAGAGGAAAGATCATCATCCGCAGATGGTGATATCTCTTCAGCAAACTGAGTCATAAAGGCCTAGAGGGAACCAGTAGAGCAACTACCATTCCCAGTAGAACTGGTGAGAAGCGGACTCACTTAGTCTACAAGGATAACTGGACAGGTAAGAAGTAATCAACCAAGGTTTGCCAAACCGAAAAAGCCGGATCACCGATTGGCAAAAGCGGAAAGAAAAGTTAGGTAAGGCATTTATTACTATAGCCGTTTAATGAATAGTTACCATTTGGTAATTACCGTTATGACCTAACTTTATAAAAGAAAGAAGAATCACTCATAAGTTTTACTTTGCTTTCATTGTGAATGATGAATTTTTATGAGTAAATTTCTTGCACTTTGATCATCGTGAGCAATCATCTGTTAGACCGATCAAAGCTTTTTTCTGTTAATCAACTATTCGCGATGGCATCATCATCCTCTACCGTAAAGTTGATCAAAGGAGATTAGGCGAACAGGGCAGCATACAACATTTTGCCGGTTCAGAACAGAGAGAATGACATGGCTGGTGCACTCTCATCTGTACCAGAAGGACTCTTCTTAATTGAAGATGTCACGGCATTTATTCACGCCAAACAGGAAGAATTGGGTGAAACATATATTCAAGGCGAGTACCTATCATTGTGCGAAGAAGGGAAACTTCTTGACAAGTACGCCAAGCTCGTATCATCTAGATTGATAAATGGAGTATGCTACCCGACAATCTTCCGGGAAGACCAAATCAAATTGGTGCTGAGCCGTCTTCACGAACCAGGTTTCTGGCTCACCAGAGGTGCATGTCACGAGATCACCAAAGAAGATCTCCACAAAGTAACTGGATATAGTGACAAAGGGGAAGCACTAACCTTGCGGACCATTGCCAATGCCATCGTCCACAAACTGACTAAGTCAAGATCTGATGGCTGACTTATGAGTGTGAACGACATTGAGGATGATGGAGTACGTTTTGCGTCTGCTGTTATTGGGTACAAGGTTTATCAGTCAAGCAATTTGAATAGCATACTGGGTGGAGCTATTCACGCCGCACATCGGATAATGCATGACAATGCCCAATACGGCATCTGTGCAATGCTTCAAAGCCAAATATTTGAAAACATGAAGAAGCTTGGAGTTGTGAAAAAGAAATCCATGAAGTATGGAACCCTTTTGGTTTGCCTATACTTCTACTACCTAAATTTCTTCCCGGGTATCAGTAAAGTGACTTGGAGAACCGATAAACCGGTCATGCATCAAATCGCTAAAATGGCCAATCAATTGGGAGACTAGCTAAGTAATGCGATGACTGAACACTTTGAGGCATTACAATTAAAAATGCACGAAAGAGAGAGGGTGTCGTCAACTATTGTTGACCTGCACAAGGATGATGTATGCTTTCTAGTTACCACCGATAACTGCATCATTCAAGCAGTGGAACCGAGAGACGTATATGCTCCTGAGATGGGATACAAGATCACTGCCAGAATTGTTAAGGCATATGCTGATGCCCTAAATAATGCAAACCTGGATCTCGGCGCAAATCGGTTTGGCACATATGCTGAGATTCTACAGAATTTGTCAAAGAGGGCACCAATCAAGAATGTCTACAAGAGGACCCCCACACCGAAGAAGAAACCGGCCACCGAGCAACCCAAGGCTCGAAAGCAGAAAGCAGAACCGGTATCCAGTGACCAGGCAGCAGAACAAGAGGAGATTGATCCAGAAGATACAGTTCCGTTAATCAAAAGGAAGAGGGGATCAAGCAAACCGGTGAAGGAGGATCCACTGAGAAAGGCCAAGCTCTCAACTAATGAATATGTGGCTTTATTGAAAGAAATCGGGGGAATGAGTTCAGTAGTGTTAAAATACAAGTTTGCTAATGAAGAAGACAGGAGAAAGATTGAAGAAGGGGTTGTGCACTACCTTCACAAATTTAATCTGCATCCTACCGAACTTACCAGAGTTGTACCAAAGGATCTCCTAGATATAATCGAAGCCAGATGGAAAGCTTTAATGGAAAGAGAGGAGCTGAGGATTCGAGCTCTTCTAGAGGTTCAAGACCATCTCACTCTAGAAGAAGCCACGAAACAAGCTGAACTGCATCAACAATCCTTCTTAACAAAAAGGAGGATCGGTCTCATGCTGAGATAGTGCATAAAGAAGGAGCTGAGATATGGACCAAACTTCTTCAAACCCAGCAGCAAGCGGAAGAAGCAGCTCAAAGAGCAACTGTTCCACCGGTCCTTGACACCAGTAAAGGCAAAGGAGTGCTTGGAGTGGAAGCACTTGTCAAAGAAAAGAGCTCCACAATACCGGTCATCGATATCACCAATGACAAGAGTAGCGAACTAGCAGTCCTCATTTCTCCAAGTAAAGGTAACACTAAACCTATGACAGTCAATGATATAGTTGATGAAGTAATGGACTTTGGAATAGTTGACAATGCTGCCAAGTGGTATAGTGTGTTAGAAGAAGAGGATAAAGAAGCAGTCATTATAGCAATAGTGGAAACATTTCTAGACTATCATAGAACTCCAAGGGACTACAGGTCAAAGTTTCCACCGGAATTGAATTCTAGGCTTCAAGCCAAATGGAGAGCCGGTCTAGGAACTAATACAAGAATAAATAGAGAAACTTTGTCTCAAGTTAGACCTGGCCTAAGTGAAGATAGGATCAAGCTTCTATTGGAAGAGGCATCAATGAATTTGCAACCCAGACTTAGAGTTGCCAAAATAATAAATGGACTTGATAAAGAGGTCTATGAAGAGACCTTGGATTTCTGGAAAAAGTATGACTTCAGTACCCTGGACAATTTAGGTCCTCAGGATCCAGCTGAACAATTACAAGCACCACCGGTGAGATTCACCACTGGTGAAGAATCTGCCACCGGAATGGAAAAAGGTCAAACAGAAGAGTTCACAGGTAGTGAACAAATAAATGTTGAACAAGAGATAGCGATTGAAGTACCGACGGGTGAACTTCATACAGTTGCAGAGAAACAAGATGCACTACATCAACATGAACAGAATATAGAGGTTGAATAGAAACCGGAAGATGATGCTCAGACCGAGGAAGAACCACCGATAGAGGAAGAACCACCTGCGAAAGAAGACCTACCGGAAGAAGAGGTTCAACCAGAAAATACAGCTCAACAAGGAGCTGAAGAGAATAAGGGACAAGAGGAAGAAATCCCAGTCCACACTAAGCAATCTCAATAGGAGCAAGAGCAAAGGCAACAGAAACAAGCAGACATACCAAGCTCCTCATCAAAGAGAAAGTTGTCATTTGCCGAAGAGAAGGAAGCTAAAAGGAGTAAAGTCACCGATACAGTGGTGGACATTAGCAAGATGTCAACATGGCAGCTAAAAGAGCTGACCAAAAGGAAACAGGACATGGTCCTGACCATAGTAAAGAACATCCTGTGCAACTTTGTACCAGATACGGACGTTGATGAAGATGAACCGATCATCGATCAACTTGAAGTTCTGGTATAGACAATCGGTGAGGATCTAATCGATCTAGAAACAGTGGCAATTGACCACTATGAGAAGAAAAGAGTGGATATTCTCCACAGACAGGTTGAAGAAATCAAGGTTAATTGGACAGCCAACCTAAGAGTGTTGCAACAACAACTACAAGTGGCAAGTAGTTTGATGACAAGAACATCAAATTTTGATACATTCTTGCAAGATCTGTCAGAAAAATCAACAAAGGCCTCAGAGGAGATTAGAGCCTTGTCCTCTCAGTTTGACATTAAGAACAAAACTGCAACAACTTACAACAGAGAATTGACAAGTCTGGCTCTTGTCAAAAGGAAGACTACAGAAGAGGAAAATAAAAGAATACAGGACATTGTTGGTTTTCAGATGTTTCTGGCACCAACACTTGACATCATGCACCAAACAACAACTTCTACAGAAGCTCTGATCAATGAACCGACTTATAAAACTGTGGAAGATATGGAGAACATCATTGTTTCTCTGAAAGCAGCCCAAAAGAATGTTGAACATGTAACTAATCAGTGGGCACCTTTTCTTCACTCTGCCAAAACAATATATAAGGATATCTTCACAAAACTACAAGTGTGAAGAGAAGCAGAACCCTTTGTCCTATGGAGGCAAAAAGGGGAAGAAGTGCAGACAGAGGAAAGCAGAAGAAGAGTAGAACAGGGAAAGCAGGAGAGAAGAAGGGTTGATAGAGGAAAGAAGAAGAGCAGAACAGAAGACCAAAAGACTACAATGGAGCACTCAGACAGGGGAAGTGTTCTACAGGAAAGAAAGTATGTATGGTTTTGCCACCAATGACAAAGGGGAAGATTGTTAGCAATTTAAGTTGTCATTAGTGTAAATTCACAAACACCATACACCGGTATAAGATATACCGGTCTAGCTGTCTAAAGATCCGCACTAGATTTTGTGGTACAGTTTGAGTTAAAACCGGATAATACGGGACATCCACCGCTTTGAGGTGGAGTTAGCTTTATTTCTACGAATGTTTTGCAAGGTAAACTCCAGATCAAAACACATAGCTTTTTGGTAGTTGCATGATTTTTTGGTGAGTTTACAGCCTGAGGGTTCTATGAGTTAAGGGTTTCATTACAGTGAACTCTTGTATAAATATATGTCATAGGACGCAAGATAAAGTGTTGTTGATAATTGGTGAATGCATAGAGCAGAGGAGAGATACCTTCTGAGAGAAGCGCTACAGCCACAGAGGTGAAAGGCAATAGAGATCAACAGCCAAGCAAAGCGGGAAAGATCAACAAGTATGATCTGATCAGACAATCAGTGTCATAGAAGATCATTGCTTTTGTAAAGTGTGAAAGCAAGTTAAAATCCCTATATCAGGGTGGACCTAATCAGTTCATTGTAAAATCCCCTAACAAGGTAACATCTTTATTGGTGTTAAAAGACCTCTAACCAGGCGACTCTTAACAGGGTTAAGATCTTAACCGATTTTTTGTAAAATCCCTTAACCAGGTAGCACCTTAACCAGTGCTTTGTATGCTCCTAACAGGGCGCCTTCATTCTACAGTAGTGAAGTTGTGAGCTCTGTCTCATCGTGGTTTTTTCCTTTTGTTGGCTAAAAATTTTGTAAGCTACTAAAATTGCACCTTACAAAATCGTAACTTTAGACAATGGTGTAATGAGATAAATCTCTCCTCTCAGCAATAGGGGAGGCTCCCTTCTTACCGTAGGTGGCTTCAACAGGATTTCAGCTGGAATGAAATAAGGATGATACTTCTAATCTTTTCCTCTTCTTTCAGGAAAAGATCTGCAGATAAACACAACTTATGAACTCTACAAAGATTACCTATTGCTACGATAATACCGGTGACTTAGTAATTGACGTAAGAACAACTCCTAAGGCAACAGTTACTAATATATTTGGTGAATTAAGAACAAGGGCCCAAAGTCTCTTGCGATTAATCCTATTTTGAAACAGCGAGAATCAATAGTGAGGCTCAAAGTCTCTCACTAATGATTCTGAAAATAAAAGGAAAATACTTAAAATTGAAGCTCAAAGTCTTCAACTCCCAGTATTTGCAGCCACTACTATTATAGCAATTCCCCTCCTGTAGCTCAAAGTCTCGCAAAAGATGAATTGAAACCTCCAATGATGTATACAAGTTTAGCTTTAGAAATGAATTCAAGAAAGATTGAACAATGCAACATAAGAAAACACCATTCAATCTCAAGATCTACAACACAGTCTAAAGAATCTTGTTACTTTTATTCACTTTTGATAAGTCATACAATGAAACACAAAGTTTTCATCACGTAAGCTCTCAAATATAGCCTTGCTTGCTTCAACAAAAGATAAAATTTTTTTACAAAGAACTCTCTTCCTTATATAGGAAAACAGAAGAGAGAAAAGTGGAGAGAAAAGGGGAAACCCTTAACTACTTTTGACTTATTCAAAAACTTAACTAACTGCTTTGACTTATTCAATGTTACAAGGCTTAAAGCACTTGCAACATGATTACATAACTCTTGTATACAGGAATATGTTTTCCTGTATTTACAATCATCACATGAACTACATGTAATTTGTCAAACAAACTATAAAACAAAGAAAAAGTGTCCCGGACACTTAGGAAATTACATCAAGGAGTATTTACATAAGCCTCAAACTTGTGTAGAGACTCGTGTATCATGGCTGGATCCGGTGCACCCGTATGATGAGCAATTGCAATAACCTTGCGCAAAACATGAGATTTGGTGTACCCGGTTACTTGTCTCTGAAGCTGATTTAAGGATATTTTACATTCCATAAACCAATCAAAAGCAGCAGGACTGAAGTCATCTGCATCCAGGTGAAAGTGAACCATTTCCGAGAACCTTACCATCACAATCCCTTCTTCAATCAGCTCACCATTCTTTGAAGAAACTTCACAGGACAATTTCTCGAACTCTTTTATCATGTGGCATTCTTGTTCATCCCATGAGTTCAAAACTGTTTGCAAATCTGTGATCAACTTACCCAAGACTCTCTCCTTATTAGCCATTAAATCAAGAGACTCGAAGTATGAATCAGCAGAAGAAATAACTTCAAGCTGGCACAACTTTTTGAGGTCAAATCCTTGCATAGTCTTCCACACATTTAGATCCTCACTCAGAACTCCCAGTTGCTGATGGAAAGATGAAATAAGTTACCTTATTTCATTAGCAGTGATGTGTATATGCCTCAAAACTTCCAATGAATCTTTAACCACCTGTGTACCCTGTGTCTCAATCTGTGCACACCATTCATCAACTGCCTTTGCCTTTTTGTGGCATCTATCATAATCCTCAGGATGTGAAACTGAAATAAAAGTAGCATTCTGGGAATTGTTCATCATGCTGATGACTTCAAGCAAGCGTGCATTCTCCTCCTTCAATTTATTCTTCTTCTCCCACAATCTATCATTCCTCAAAGTAAGCAAACTCACCGCATCAAGTGCATCTTGTTGACAACCTAGACGTGTTTGTCTTCCCAACTCAACCCTGCTGAATTTATAATCAGCAGCTTGCATCTCTTCAGTGGGTTTATCAACAAGTGGTTGAGCTACTTCTACATACTTAACCTCATTACTATCAACCATGATTTTTGAAACCATCTTTGCCCTTTTGTTCTTTGGAACCTTAGCCCTAGCAACTTGCATGCATTATGATCTTCAGGAGGAATTTCTTCCTTCTTCCTTTTTTGAGTAATCATGCTGAGCCATGGAGGAAGAGAGAAGGATGAAGTTCTTACTGCAGATGTGGTAACCAATGTGGTGACTGAATCAGACTGAGCAATTGTAGCCATAATGGGAGGAGTCTCTGTCTGAATAGCTATCGGAGTAGGACTATTGTGAGTCACTTCATCCATAAATTGCTCAAATTGTGCCGAAGTAGTATTCATGATAACCATTGATGAAACGGCCATAGAAGGAATAACCATAGAATATGTATCAAACACATTCTCATAACCTTGATACTGATCTTCTGACATAATGGCTGGAGCAACAGATGATATAGGAAGAGCTTGTGCTATCAAAACTAAATCCTCTGATGGAGAAGCATGTCCCATGTTGAATGTGTTTGCAATTGTGTCTAATGGAGAATCAGGTGATTCATCGGACGCCGGAGCAGAATCAGGAAATGTAATGGCAACAGGCACATCCAGAGGTAGAGATACTGTAGATGTTACCTTGTTTGATTGGAGCATCTCATCTTCACTAGAATCTATCTGAATCCTCCAAGAATGAACAGTCTTTACCTCAATCATCCTTCCTGCAGCCTTACCCCCTTTGATTGTGAGCTTGGGTATGGATGTATCTGGAGCAGGAATCTCTGCAACTGAAGTAGATGCCCCATCTTTACTTTTACCTTTGATTTTCAGTCTTAAACCAATTGGACCAGGAGGATCAAAATCTTTTCCTGGCTTAATCTTGATACATTTCAAACCTCTTCTCTTTAACCAAATGTTGGTGTTAGCAAGAATTGATTGAAATCGATCCCAAACAGGTGTGCTTTCTTTTGATGACCATGTTGGAGGGAGAATAGGTAGATTCTCTACATGATGTTTTGTATAATCTGGATCAAGGATGTCATCATCATCAATAACGCCAGGAGGAACTCTGCAAGATTAAAATCAACTATTTGCTTGGTGGTTAACCGACAATAGTCCATTTTCTGAATATCCAGCTCTGAACGCAAATCAATCCATATATCCTCAAGACGATGGACATGGATAAATTGTCTCCTCATCTTGTCATTAAGGCCTCTCCAATCAAAACAGGTCCTTGACATGAACTTCTTTAATGTAATTCTTTGAAGTTTGAATTCCATGTTCTTTGCCTTAGGAATAGTATCTAGAGAGTAACCACCAATCTTCAAAGGATTTTTTGAAGAAATTCCCACCCCAGGCCTGTGAAGAGTAGACTGATATGCCTAAACTGCCATGAGCTGCCTTGCTAATTCCATTAGAATGATTTTATCAGTGGGATACTGTGGAAGTGTATATGGTTCTCTGAAATATCCCACCCGCATATAGGTGAAATTTGGAAACTGCAAGAAAAGGCACCCATATTCATTCACCTTGGTCCAAGCTTCATTTGACACACGCTTGTTTGAGAGTTCTTTATCAAACAAGCACATATAATACCCATAGAAGGCATCTTGGACCCTGTGATAATGCAACTGACTAGCCCTGAGTGGCAACTGATCAAAGTACTCCCAAACAGGTACTGCTGTCCTATCTCCTTTAGTAGCAAGTCCTAAAAAAGAACCCAAGGCAGTAGCAATATACACCAGGGTAAGAGTTCATGTAGAATGTTCTAGTGGTGGTGACTTGAGACAATTGTTCACAAAGGGTGTCACTGATCATCTCTCCCCAAAAGATCTTTTGTTTACTTCTTACAATCAGAGAGATGTACTTATACATCCAAGACTCGAAGGTATTGGAATTTTTAAGACCTCCAATACAACTGAGCAAAGTAATGAGATCATTGATTTTCTCCTTGAAATCTGTACGGCGCACCCCTTTTGGCCATCTTACAAGATTTGGCCTCTTGCTGATTAACCAATTTTCATTAACATATTTGATACAATATGCTGTATCTTCATTCCATCTGCTCAAAGCTTTTTGCTTTGAAATATTGATAACTAGCGGAGCGGGAGGAACTCGAAAGATCCTATCAATAGTCTCAGGATCCAAACTGATGATTGTGTTCCCATCATGTCCTCTGATAGTTCTGGATGCTTGATGAAAATTCTTGGCGCAAGCAAATACAAACTCCGGCTCAAGAGATGCCAAGGGAAAAGTAGAAACTGCATGTATACCACTTTGTTTTATGCATAACATATCCTCCGTTACAGCAGCGTCCATCCTTTTGAGAAAATCATCAAGGTTCATGTGAGCTATATCTGTGTCCTTTACATCATCACAATAAGAGATGACTTGAGACGGAGGAATGGAATTATGATACTGATCATACTGATACTTCATTTTCTTCTTTTCTTTGCCCCTACTTGGTACAATTTCGCTTGACATAATAAGATTATGAGCACAAGCAACTGTGACACAAAAATCCCAAAACATAAGAACATCACCAAGGGAAGGATCCATTGCACTTTTGTTAGTATGAAGTACAATCTGGGATATTGCTTCATATGAAGGGCAACAAGGGAAGAAATCTGTTTTATCTTGAAAGTATCATGAAAAACCCAAAAAAGGGTTTTTGGAGGATGATTGCATATATGGTCAGCGAATGATGAAAGGAAACATGGATGTGAATGAAGGGATATGACGTTGTTTATATGACAGCAATGAAACCTCTCTACCAACATGAGTTTGAAGTCAAGTGACAGCAACATAAAGGTTAATGGAAGTGAGTTTTTATGGAGTGAAGTTACGTGATGAATGAGAGGTAATGCAAAGTGGATCCGTCTTCTTTTTGGAAATAGTTTATTCAAGAACGGGGTTTTTAATCCCGACTACATATGCAAAAGAAGAGATGTCTTTGCATATGCATCTTTAGTGAGATAGAAACATATACACAAAACTGAAAATAAAAAGAAAATGAAATAAAAACAAAGACATCTTTAGCATAAACAAGTAATTTTACCTCACTTCTTTAGAAGACAAAGAAGGAAAATCCCTTGCAATCTTTGAAAAATCTGGACAAGATCATGAAGATTTTCGTGATTTAGAAGTGCTGTGAAAGAGTCTTTAAATAGATTTCAATCCATGAATGATTCTTTCAAAAGATAAACATCTGTTGAAGTCAAGGATCGAATCTTGACAAGTGTTGGATGAAAGAGAAAATAAATGCTGAAAAATAGCAACAAGTTTGAATAAATCCAACATATGCAAGAGCATTCAAAAACGGTGCCTAGGGCTGGAAAAACGTTTCAAAATCAGTCAATAACAAACTGAAAATGAATAACTTACCCTAGAAATCACCCTTGCTTGAAGCGTTTTGGATTGAATGCAAAGATGGATCCCGTTTTTGAAGAAAATGCCCAACAACGAGCTGGAAATGAAGAACAATGAAGTGCGGATAGGGCAAAAATCGCTACCAGCAAACTCTCAAACACTAAATGCGCTTTTGAGAGTATAAAACATGTGATTTCCAATATGTTTTGGCTTTCAAAATCACCACTTAGCAAATGATGTTTTTAAAAACGTGGTTTTAGAAGCCAATAACATATACTCTTAACAATGAAAACATTCTTCCTCATGCTGTGCGTTTTAGGAAATAGCACTCATATTAATGCATATGCTAAGGTATTGAAAATCGCCACTCAGCAAATGAATGGAAAACGGGCTTTCAAAAGTCAAAAACATGTCTTCTCATGTTACTAAATCATGCCTCCTTAATGCTGCATTTTGAAACGCATTTTAGGAAATAAATAACATATGTTTTGGCATTAGAAATCGCCACCAAGCAAAGGCTGTTAACAACGCACTTTTAGAAGTCAAAAGCATGTCTTTGAACACATGTTATTGTATTTGAAATTGCCACCAAACAAGGGAAAGATCTGAAAACGGGTTTTGAAAGACAGATAGCATAAGACATATGCTTTTCAACATGTGTTATGCCATAGAAAATCGCCACTTAGTAAGGGATGTTTCCAAGTGGACTTTTGATAATCAAAAACATATGCTTTCAAACATATGTTATGGCATAGAAAATCGCCACTTAGTAAGCAATAGGGGAAAAACGTATTTTCATAAGACCAATAACATATGTTTTTCATTTAAAAATCACCACCTAGCATTGATATCTTTTAATGAGGGTTTTTAAAGGAGAAGAAACATATGTTGTGAGGTCCAAAAATACCACTTAACAAGTAAATCGTATTAAAAACATAATTACGTACTTTTGAGTAATAAAAACACATATGTTAATGAGTTCTGCATGTGTAAATGAATTCAAATTCTCCACTTACCATAGATTAAATAATAAAATCTTATTTAAAATATGTAGTTGCAGATATAAACTCCACTGATTTACCTGTAGGACTTGGCAATGGATTTTAATAAACTTAATGCATTTGGATATATGCATTTAATAATGAAAAACCCATTTTACACTTAAAAATATCTCATGTAATTAAAATTAAACTTAATAACCATAGTTTTTAACAAAGTAATCATAAAAATAGACTTTAAAAGCCTAGTTTTATTAAAACCTTAAAAACTATAATCAAATCAACTCGGAATGAGTTGAAATTTTAAAATGGACAATAAAACCCAATTTAAAATTTAAGAATAATCTTAATACGTGCAATTGCCATCAAAAAGTCCACTTTTTAAAAGTTTTAATAAAATATGCAGTTGCCCTGGAAAACCCCACCTTTTACCCCATAACTTGAGCTAGAGAGCTCCGATCGAGGTCTAAGTTAGCTCGAAACGAGCGGAATTCAAAGGAGTATCAACTTAAAGGAAAAACAACACTAAAAACAACTTTCAAGGAAGTGAAAAACAAAGAATAAACACGAAGATCAACCTAAAATCAAGTGTTTGCAGTCAGAGAAGAAAACTCATTTCGACAAGCCTTTAGAAAAATAACTTGACGGCAATCTTCTAAAAAGAACATATAATAAACAATACATAAGATGCAATTCAAGGATTACGAACTGCTTCCATGATATGTCATTAATATGTTGTAAAACATAGAGGATACACCTACGAATCCATGAGAAAAATTCCGTAGGGTTGTCTCAATTTTGTGATGTCAAAATTGAGGACAACACCTTCTAATCGAGGGTTTCCACTTATATATCTTGTGTTGATCTGTGTACTTCTTTTACAGTTATGAATGTTTGTTTTTACTTTGCTTAGATTTCAAGAAGTACTAAACAAGATTGGAATTATAGAAGAAATAGTTCTTACTGATTCACCCCCCCCTCTTAGTAACCGGTTGGTAATAACAAAAGGTACATTACAAGCAACCCAAGAAGACAATGACAACTCAGGAAAAGTCTAATCACCCAAGAAAGGAATATACACAACAGCAATTGTTTGTATGTCCCGATATGTGTAGCGATCTTCATATGGCCAACTTCATCATGGGCCATTGATAAGAGATTATAAAAGACTGATGGTTTATATGTCAGCCAACTTGCAAATTTGTTAATGTCTTATGTTTATATTAATAAACATTAATGGGAGGATAAAAAAGCAGCAACAATGAGGAGATTCAATTAAGTGATGGAGAGTTGAATGAAGAATATGGCGGAGAATGTGTAAAATTAAAAGAAATATCTTTGATGGACCATCTAAAGGACTGCAAATTTGAAGTTAAACAATTATAAGCAAGCAACTGAAGATTAATTTAATACAACAGATATACTACTAAAGGTAAGGCTTTGGATGGAAGATTAAAAAGCGGTGGTAATATATTGAAATCAGCTATGGTGAAAAAAGAACAATAAGAGCAGCAGTGATTCATTATGAGAAGGTGGTAATTATCAATAAAGGTTGTGATTAAAAGGTAGCGACTAAATAGAATAGGTGTGCACCTTTCAACATAAATGATATAAGGGATAAGACATTTATGAGATGAACGAAAAGAAGATATATGAAGACTATGCACTATGAAGAATGATGCAGAAAGATAAGAGATAAATCAGTGATGAAGCATTTCTGCAATTACATTTCAAGAACATGAGCAGTCTTATTTGAAGAACATAAACCAGATTTATATGCAGATCTATAATCAGGTTTATGCAGTATTTAGTATAGATGTGAAGAAGAATTAAAGACCGATTCATAAGTGTATGTGATGCAGCTTGTGGAGCAGAAGTATGAGGAGAAAGTGAGCAAAGATATAATTCAAATTTGGAGCAAAGATTTAGGCATAAGTTGGGCAAAAATTGAGGAAAATTTCATAGCAGATTTGAGAAGAGATTATCACAATTTGAAGAAGAGATCAATAGCAAAAGTTGTGGAGAAAGAAAAGGGTTATCCATCATCCGTTGTAAAAGCAACATTGATAGGGTATCCATAAGGCTCGGGATGAGATAAAGTCTCTCCCAAGGATTATAAGGATGGATACACTAAAGTATAGGGTATCCATAAGGCCTGGGAATAGATAAAGTCTTTCCCAAGGATTATTAGGATGGATACACCAAGTATAGGGTATCCATAAGGCTTGAGAAGAGATAAAGTCTCTCCCAAAAATTATAAGGATGGATACACCAAAGTATAGCGTATCCATAAGGCCTAGGAAGAGGTGAGTCTCTCCCAAGGATTATAAGGAGAAAGATTGGTATACCAAATATAGGGCATCCGTAAGGCTTGGGGAAGAGATAAGGCATAATAGGATGGTGAAATGGCTTTAAGGGCTGTTCTATGTTGACCATAAAGGCGACTAGAGCCCCAAGAAGCCCTTAACCAATGAGTCAAATAACTTGATTATGGTCTCTTCCCAAGGATTAGGAAGGAAGTGAGATTGGGAAGGAGTAGTCACGAGTTGCCAAGTTGAGTTAGAGAGTTGCACAGAGTAACTTCTTTGGGACTTGGTGTAGAAATGGCCCAACACAAGACCCCCTTTCCACTTACCTTTATTATGTGTGAAGGGATCTAGATACTCTATATTTCTTTTATGATTTTATAATGCATTGTACAACATTTTCTTACTCATGTGTAGGTTCATCCTTGAGGGCTATTGTAAAGTAGGACAAGCACCCTACTAAGTGGGACACCTCAAGGTTTTAATCAGGGACATAATGACAAAATAAAATTATAAGATGAAGAGGAAACTCGTTAATATTAGAGTTGCGCAATAGAGAATACTCACATTGGAAGATTTGTATAAAGATTGGCATTGCCTGGGGACAAACGATTATGGGGAAGGGCAGACTGTGATGTCCTCTTTCTATAGGAAGATTTAATAAATAAATGATAATAATAAATAAATAAATAATATAATATAATTATAGCATAATTATAATATGAATAAATAATATTAAAATAATAATAATAATTAAAATGTAAATAAATAAATCAATAATAATAAATTATAATATTAAATGTTTACAAGGTAACTATCCATCAAGATGCTAATAGGATCAACATTAATATAATTAATAAATGGAAGTTAATAAGAAAATACACTAAAGCAGTGACTTCATCGAATGGACTCTTAGCGTTGTGAAGAATATTTAGCAGTCAAAGGGATGCGATGATTATGAAAGGATATGTCCCATACAACAACACTCTTCTTTCAAGAATATGGATATAAGAAGGCTTTCTAGATCAAATGGGCCAAAGAAGAAGATTATTAGTACCATCTGAAACAAGAGAATACCTAATATTTTTGGTATGGATAGAATGGGCGATATCTTGGAAGCCGATTGCAATTGGGAATCACATATTCAGGGTTGGCAATAGAATATACACTATGTGGAGTCGAGTATCATTTCCTTCGACATCAATATTCAATATTATTAGCACAATCCATACTAAGGAAGCGAAGTATATATCACTAGTCACATCAATCACTATATCAACACCCAACGAAGGAAGAGGAGTAGTGCAGCCTTTCAACAAAAGACCAAAGAACACATAATTACAATCATATCTCTGTTTCCTGTTTGGGTGCAATATAGTCTAGGTTGAAACGACTGAGCCAATTAGAATTTCGATTCATAAGTGCGAGCATAGTCCAAGACTAAATAGTTCACCAAATTGTAAATATTACATCAAGTATATATTTGTGACGGGCTTATATATGATCGAAGCTTGCATTTGTATTGAGGTTTGAACTATTAAGTTGTGGAAAGGAATCCCGAAGCTTCAGAAATCTTATCGAGAGTCATTCATCCTTGAAACAACTCCGCACTTAAGACATGGAGGCGTGTGAGGATATGCTAAAAATTGTTGTTGACATGGACAAGAGCCTATAGGGAATTTCCATATTTCATTCGTCCCTTATTATGTGATTGATGATTGGGTTCTTGGAATGCTTCATGTTTTGTTCACAAGTTTGGATTTGCTGTCAAGGTCTAGTGCATCGATGTTAGGAGTTGTTGACCAATGGAGCAGTAAGGAGAATTGACGATCATAACTCTCTAGCATTATGCCAAATCATTGGGTAAGTTGTTTCTATTCTGTCTGTTCCAAAGTTACCTTATTCTATTAGAAGTCCACTTCCTTGAAGGTATCATCATACGTTGAGCATAACTGTTGGAAAATATTACATATATAATCTGGAAAGGTTTGAAAGAAAATATCCTGTCATATATAGCTATTTGTGTGTTGTTGGGAAAGATATCGCAAAACTACTGCAGATCTGGATGAGGACATTACAGAGATCTTGCTGGTATGTGAATAGAAGGTGCAACTAGTTGCAAAATTACTTAGTCAGGAGGTGGTAGATTTGAGTCAAAGGTAAGTATTTTTTTGCTACAACATTGCTGCAAATACATTCTATAACTTTATGCCATATAAGTAGTATTTGCACAAAACTCAATCAGAGCATAGGTTAATAATTTGTTAAATAAAATTTTCAATGTGCACATCACAATGATCTTTCAATTCAAATTAATAAGATAATCAATGTTAAATCCATTTTATTTTGGTTGACTTCCATCCAAGTAGATAGTATTTTATTGTTATGATATGTGAATGGTCTATATTCTGAGGTTATCTTTAGCCAGCCGTTTATACTTCATATTTTATGCCTACTTTATCATGGTTTAATTTAACTTAGTTAGATGCTAGGATTTCAATATTGTCAATATGCTGTCGCACATGGTTTGATTTTGCATCTACTTCTTATCTACATTGGATGTGAAATAATACTTCCAATATGCACATCACAAGGATCTTTCAAAGAGATAGTATTTTATTGTAATGTTGGTTGAATGGTCTGTTTTTTGAAGTTGTATTTGAGCTCGTTGTGTCTACTTCATATTTTATGTGTACTTTATCATGGTTTGATTTTGTGTCTACTTCCTATCTTGATTTTCTGCACAACTAGATTGTTATTGTTAAGATTGGTTGGTTATTTGGTCCAAAGTTCAAACAACATTTGGTCTATCTTTTTCTATAGTGATAGCCATGTAAATCAGAATTCTCTGGAAAGAAATAATCCGTATTCTTGGCTAAATGGGTCGAATTTTATACTAACTTGGATTCTCTGTCATATCATTGTTTTGCTTGATAAATATGACAATGCTATAGTTCCATTTTTTTACAAGATCATTACTAGAAGTGAAGAGGTAATGTTATATGTAGGTCATGTTTTTCTTTATAACTTTTTATTCTTCTCTCAAGTTGTAATACAAAAACCCTTGGCTGCATGAAAGCATCAGCCTGATTTTTTATATGTAATCCGGGATTGCACAAAGATGTCCAATCTTTGTGACATCAAAATCTTGGTCATTGTGATTTTGTATGCGAATTTTGATGTTATGCATATCTATCTTAAAATATGTTTTGTGTTTATCTTCTACTTCTACTTCTACTTTATATGAGTTAGTACTTTGACTGAATTTGAAGGTTTGGTTTAATAGAAAAACTTTTGAATGTGACTTGGTTTTGTATCTTGAATCTCAACTCATCCCATTTGACTCCACCTGTTATGAGACATGGTTTTTCGTTTATCGAATGTTTTTTATTTGGAAGATATATTCTTTGAAGTTTTTTACTTGAAAATTTCTCTGTGATAAAATGTTTTTTCTTTCCATCCTTTTGGGATGCAGACATGTTTATTGTAATTGTTTTGAGGTCTTACTAAGTTTTCAAAGGTTTTATAGTTTGTTATGATAGTGCAGTCTCTATGATTAAACAAAGTTTGTAATGGTAGTAGAGTTTGTATGATTAAACATTCTTTTGATATTTAATAATAATTTGAAATAAGTGTTGTGAGGAGATTTGTATTACCCACTCGCATCATATAACAAGACTAGAGGTTTACTTACATATCATTCAGTGAAATGTTTTATTGTTAACTTAGCAATAGCTTAATCAACTTTATATATAACTTACCAAAGAACTATTTATGAACAAAGCTTACATGCTACTCTGCATTCTATTATTTTAGAAAAACTTTTCATTTGGACAATTCATGGGCTCAACTCTCTATTTTATTTGCTCTCTATATCTCTATGCTCTGGAAATGTGTTTGAATTTTAAAAGCAAGTTGTTTTTTTGGTCCCTCTTTAAACATGTTTTATTTTTTTTTATAAATTTGAATTTTCCCATTTAAATCTTGATTTTTTCAAGAAATCTTAGATTTTTTAGTTTCCCGGTTTTTTTCTCCAAAAAACTTTTGCTGCTAGGGACAGGTCCCGATGAAGGGGATGGTGGGGGGATGTTTGTCCTTGTCCTATTGCCCTTGACACTGTATTCTGCTATTTTAGACAAACTTCTCGTTTAAACAATTCATGAGCTAAACTCTCTATTTAATTTGCTCTCTATATCTCTATGCTACAAAAATGCCTTCAAATTTAAAAAACAAGTAGTTTTGTCTGTGTTTTAACAAGTTTTTTGAAATCCGATTTTCCCTTGTTTAAATCATGATTTTTTCAAAAAACCTTTTACTTTTTAGTTGCCGATTTCTTCCCCAAATTTTTTTTTGGTGCTATGGTCCCAAGGAAGGTCCTGATGAAGGAGATGGAGGGAGATGTTTTATCCTTGTCCTATGGCCCTCTGGATGTCCCCATTCCAGTGTTATGTGCCCCTGGGTACCGTCTTTTTGTTTTTTGGCTAACAAGTTATCACAATTAAAATCTTCTGTATTAATCCATTAATAATGCTCTAAGTTGTATTCAGTGTTCATATGGTACCTTCTCAAGACTGTCTTCCTCAACGTGTGTTTCAAGAGTACAGTTTTAGGAAGGAATATGCTTCTGTGTATTATTTTTATTTTTCTTGTAATGGAATAATGAAGAGTTGGCTTAGTCAGCAATTTGGGGTTTCATTAAGTGGCATGCTGAGCTCTATTTTGTTTTCTTGAATGGCAGTTTATGAAGATTCAGAACATGATCTTTGCATTATTCAGCAAAGGTCTCCAGTAATGAAGGTCTCCCACTCTCTCTCCTTCTGCCTTTTTTTGCATTGGTTAGTGTGTGTAATTATGCATCCTCTTGATGAGAAGAGAAAACAGGAGAAAAATGAACCTCAAAATACAAGTGCTTTCTTGTAGATAAAGAAGTCTTATAAGCTAATTATTTTCCTAAAAACTATGGTTTCTGTTCTGAGAGTGAAGTGTGAGAAACCTTGTATTGCATTGAAATTTAATCTCGTATTCATGAATTTGCAAGTAATTCTACAGTTTTAAGCAAATTTTGTAAGCTAGAGTTTTGTAATGAATCTCTTATTCTGTTTACAAATTATAAAAACGTCTTCTGTTTATTAAATTATTTAGTGGTGTGATATGTGTGTGTACATAGGGATGTACTCTAAATTTTATGTCATGTTTCTCAACAAATTTAACTACAAACTTTTGGGATGTTTAAAAGAAAATATTTGGTAAAAAAACTGAATATTTTTTTATTTTTACATATGGATGAAATAATAAAAATGGAAATATATTTCTTTTTGAGTCCACAATAAGAACAATGTTCAACAGATTTCCATTATCTAGCAGAATTAGATGAGCAGGTTTTTTGGAAAATACAACTTACAAGTATGCTTAATGGAACAGTACTTCTTTTAAAGAACTCACACCAGAGAGAATTGACAAACCATGTCATAAACCATAGTTTCATGTACCCACAAAGTTATTGTTGTATGCAGGAAAAGCACGAAGAAACAGCTATCTTAATAACTAAGAAAAGTTCCTTGATTTTATCAAGAGCCCTTATTAGCTCTTCTTCCAAATCTGCTTCTCCTTCTTCATCAGTAAGATCTTCAAGTTCTTAATCTTCATCCTGTACTTCTTCCATGGCCATGAACAATATTCTGCACATGAAGACTCTTCATCACTAACATCAGATGCACTGCTTTCTTCCTTGGAACAGAGACTCTTTTAAATTTTTTTTCCTTTCTTCTCTTTTCCCTTATGCTTCTTCTTGTTGAACTTGGGCTTCTTTTCATTGTTGCCGTCCTCTCTTTTTGCATAAGGACATTTAATTGCAAAATGTCATACCTTACCGCAGTTAAAACACTTAAAAGGGAGCTTGCCTTTGTATTTGCTGGTACCTTTCTTCGATTTCCTAATGAAATCTACATCTTCAGAATTAGATTCTGCTTTAGAACTTTCACTTGACACATCTTTTCTTTTCCTTTCTTCGAAGCTTTGAAGGCTGTCTCCTTTTTGCTTGAAGAATCAGAAGTTGACCTCATCTCATAGGCTGCTAGAATGCTATGAAGCGCATCAATAGTCAATGTATCAAGCTCCATCTCTTCAACCACTGAAACTTTGGCATTAAAATGCATTGGAAGAGACCTTAAAATTTTTTGAACTATAGTGGACTCAATCTTTTCTCCTAAACCCTTGATGGAGTTAACAACTTCATCTATCTGCAGAAAATAAGCATCAACATTTTCTTCTTCTTGCATCCTAAGACTCAATTTCTTCTATGAGTCTAAAGCTTTGCCTTCTTAACCTTGTCATCTCCTTCATATGTTTTTTGAAGTTTGTCCCAAATTTCATGACCTGTATTACAATGCACAACTTTTACAAACTTTGTCTCCGATAACCCACATAAGATTGCATTCATAGCTTTTGTATTACTTTCAAATGCCTTCCTCTCAGCAGGATCCATTGGAGGAGCTGTAAGAATAGTGTAATCAGTCTCCACACTTAACCAAACATCCAAACCAAGAGACATTATATAAGTGCGCATTCAAATTCTCCAAGATGGATAGTTGGAGCCATCAAGCAAGGGTGATCTATTCATAGCCAGACCTTCATGAGAACCCATGTGTGCAATCTGGATCAACCTCCAAGCGTTTAAGCTCTATTCTCGAAGGCACCTTGCTCTGATACCAATTGAAGAGCACACAGGAAATACTGAGGGGGTGGGGATGAATCAGTATTTCAGAGCTTCAAAACTTTTGACTGTATGAAACCACATAAAACATAATAAGAGCAACCATAAAAACACATACACCAAATTTGTCGTGGAAAACCTTTATGGGTAAAAAACCACAGCATACAATAGCTTTCATTAACAAAGGGCACCAACCCAGATTAGAAAATGTGAGCACCAATCCACAGAGAGCACCAATCCTCTTCGAAGCACCAACTCCAAACAGCTGAAGGACCAACTCTAGTCGGCTGAGGCACCAACCCAAGTTTGAGATCACCAACTCCCAGAGAGCACCAATTCCCCTCGAAGCACCCACTTCGAATAGCTGAAGCACCAACTCCAGATAAAGCTCAAAAACCAGAATAACATTGCCAAACACAGATATTTCTTTTCATTTCAGAATTCCTTATCAAGCAAATCTCTATACTTCAAATTTGAGACCAACCGGTAATCTACTCCTTAACAGCAGTAGACTCTTTCAGAAAAGCAATCTTCATCCACAGTACATATTCCCAAGTCATAAATGAAGAGACTTGACCCTTTTCATCCACATGAGCCAACGCACAGAAATATCATCAATTTATTATTCATTCTTTCATAAGCTCTGCCCCATTCACATTAACGCTACACAGCTCTTATAAATCGTGCAAACTCAGATACCACACTCACACACCATCTTCAATTTCTTCACACGGCTGATAAAGACAAAAGCCACATACACTTCCTCCTAAGCATACAAACATTTCTTCATACGCCCTGCTACTATAAATTCATGCACAACTTCTCATCTATCCACAAAAACAAGATATCATAAAAGGATCGACTCTTTAGTGTTCTACATGAACACGAGACAACTTTTGTATGTATATATATACTTCATAGCGCAAGAGCAACGCCTAGAAACTAGACTCGATCACCAAAAACACCCAGTCACAGAAAGCATAAAATTTAACACTATTTCTTAGACTTGATACGTATTGTGCTGACTCAGTCATATATTTTTCTGATCTCCATCCAACTCTCTATCCTGCATGCAAGCTCATACCAACAGCATTAGTATCATTCTAAAAATATATTTGACCATCTCATAGAACATAGCTCCATAATAGCACAACAGTCATGAGGAAATTAATATTGTGAAAAACACAGTCATAGCTTAATAATTAACGCACACACCTCCTTTTAAAAGACACCCAGCAACCAAGAATTATTGTTTCTCATCATTTTTTAATATTGAAGCTGTGTATTTATTCTTTTCTTTAACATGTCTTCCACAATAAAGAATACTACCACGTCAATGAAACAATAATGCAGCACACTCTTTGGCATATATGCTACTTGATACTTAATCATTACTGCCCAGCTCTGTGCAGAAACATAAAAACGCCCAGCTCAAGGAGGTATATGCACTAAAATAAAAGCGATTCCTTTTTTAAATACATTACAAACAAAATCTGAAATCATTGCATCAAGAATAGGATGAAAGGATAAATGAATTTTTTCCAATTAAAAACACCAAACTTTAAGTTTTGATGTTGTTAGAGCACTGGGAATAAGTCCATGACCCAATTTAGTCATTATGCCGTCAAGCATTAAAACTGTCCAAAAATCATTGAATATTTTTATTGAATGCATCTGAATTTAGCCGCCATCCATGATTACTACAGTGGCAATTGGCTCTTCAAATGATAATTTACTTAGTTGCCGAAATTCTAAGTTACCGGTTCGGGTTCGGGTTCAAATTGGGGTTGGAAGAACCGGTTCGCCGGTACTGCAAAATTTTGAAATGGGGTTTGGGTTCGCTTGGGTTTGTTAGTACAAAAACATATATATATAGCCTAGAAGCATGAATTGAGATTAGAATGTCACATAGTATCATAAAAACAACAAAAACTCCATAAACTTGTAATCATAGCATCAGATCAACATCAAAATATTAAAAAATAATATTGAGTTCAAGTATCATTGTTTTGACTTTCAACAATTGGAACTTTATACTAAGTTTCAATCATCTAATGGATTATCTAAATCTTCTTCTTCTTCTTCATCATCATCAAAGGCATTAGTTGATTCAAAAACAGTGCCAATGCCATTGGGATCAGCTGCATCAATTACATTCTCGCTTTCCAAGTCCTCAAATGGTTATTACTTTTTCTGTTTTCACTATATAGAGAGCTTGTTTGTTTGTAATTAACATCTACTTGAAAAATGTTAAAAAAACAGCTTGCAACTCCCTTCACCTATTGAAGATATTGTTTAATGTTGAAATATGATTTATCACTATAGAGCTTCCAATTAATCGGACAGGGGTCAATCAGCAATTGGATATAAAAATTTCAATGGAAGAAATCTCGAGGGCTAGTTTAATTTGATGAAATAAATATTTGAACTTCAGCAAATTTTGTTTTGTAATATTAAAGATCTTATTCAAACTCTATAATAATTGTTTTCCGCACTAAATTATAGAATGTTTCTCAGTGGAAATGTACCTGGTTCGCACTTGGTGAGCTTGGGTCTCCCCTGGTTCGGCCCGGACGAACCAGCTTGCCTGGGTTCGAACCCTGGGTGAACTCATAGGCAAACCGGACCAGAACCAAGTACCAGTTCGAACCCAACCCTAGTCTGGCCCTAAAACAGGTGAATTGGGTAACTTAACCGAAATTCCTCATGTATTTCTCAAAATGGGTTCCATAGCTTCCTCATAGGAATTATTATCACTTGGCGATAGCTTTCCTTTTGTTATTTTCATGATATGAATGATGTCATGATATATATTCGCAACAGATAAATAATCAACTTTTTAATCTGTTCGTTAGATGAATATATCATGCCCCTAGAATATTCAAATAGTGAAATGGCATAATCTGACATGGCAAACAAGTAGACACCCAACCAGCACAAGAAGACACTCAAGTAGTTCAACTAGACAGCCAAGTAGCTCAACCAGATAACCAACCATCTCAAGCACCTCAAGCATGTCAAGCACTTGAGGCTGCTCAAGCAGCTCAACCAATCAAGCAAGTAGCTCAACCAAATTTTCTATTACTTAAAGTAATCCTCTGAAATTCATATGTTCTTAACATCAACCTTTTTACATCAATGACAGCATACTCAACAGTTAGAGCATGTTCTTGCCAACCCGAGGGACATTATGACGAATTGATTACCTTATAAAATGGATCTAGTCTTGGTTGGTTGCTCCTGCCTCTTGTGGGCTAATTGGTGAATCAATTACTCCAAAAGATGGATCTTGTGCTGGTTGGGCATTCTTGCCTCTCATGGGCCAAGTGATTTAGGTTTACATATATCTATGTGTATACTCGGTGTTCTCATATATTCACATGTCTACATGTGTGGTTCTATTTTTGGTTGATCTAAAATAAGAGAATAACTAGAGTGAACCCAAAAGATATGAATTTATTTGCAAACGTTGGTCGATACAAATCAGTTTTGATGCCATTACATAGATAACTTTGATCCTTTTCTCTAGAACATGAGAGAAAGCTTATCTTAAAATTGCACTCCTTGCAAATTCTCAATGCATGGGTTAATATTAGAGTTGCACACCACTCATATTGAAAGATTTGTATCAAAATTGGCATTGCTTGAGGACATGCAATTTTGGGAAGGGTGAACTGTAATGTCCCTTTTTGAAATGGGATTTAATAATAAATAATAAATATAAAAACAAATAAATGATCATAAAATATAATGTAATATAATTACAAGTCATTTAAGTTAATGAAAGGTTAAGGGATACATAATGAAGAGTTGTGACTCACTCAACATAAGATATAAAAGGGAGGAAAGCTCATTTGAAACAAGAGAGGAAAAAGAAGAAAGAAGGGAGCATGGAAACTCAGGAAGGATTAATGGAAGAAGATTGGAATGGGAAGAATTGATGAAGGGCTGTAACTCTTCAAAAGGTAGTAGTTAAGGAAATGAATGATGAAGTGTTGTGTGTATTTTCAAAGGTGGCAATTATGAAAGGTTGTGACTCTTTCAAAGGAAGTAAAGGATGAAGGGCTGTGATTCTTTCAAAAAGTGGTAGTTATAAAAGGTCGTGACTCTTTCAAAGGGCATAAAGGATGAAGGGTCGTGACTTTGTTGAAAGGTTGTAATAATGTAATGTTGCAACTCTCCCATCATGAAGATTTAAATAGGAGGGAACGTCATTTGTTGAAGGCATGGAAGAGGGGATCATCATAAGGAAGGTAATCATAGTAAGTTCTGTTTTGAGATATAAGACAGTTCTGATTTGCATTAAAGGGAGCATAGGAATTAAGGAAGGAAGAAGAAGGGAGGGGAAGAAAATAAGGAAGTGGCTCTTTTTAAAAGATGAAGGGTTGTGACCCTTTCAAAAGGTAGTGATTGTGAAAGGGTGTGACTAATGAAAAGTGCAGACATGGGGAAGAAGTGTGACCCTTTCTCACAAAAGATATAAAGGGGAAGACGAATCAAATGGGATGGAGGAAAGGGAGTAGAGAAGATCTAGAGCAGATTTGGAGCAGTAGTATAAGGAGGGATCTGAAATAAGATTTGAGAAGGAAAGAAGAAAATAAGATATGCAGACCTTAAATGGGATATGTGCAGATTTGAAAAGCAGTAAAGACAGATTTGAGAAGTTAGAGGTAGGTGAAGATTAAATAAGGAGTGAAAGGAGCAGCATTGTTGTCAAAAAAATGTATCTTTTTAGAAGAAAAGGGTGTGACCCTTTCATAAGGACATTAACAAATGAAAGGGCGTGACTCCCTACACTTAAAGGAGATATTAAAGAGAAAGTTCCATTTGAATAAGTCATCAAAAGGGGGAGATCAATTGGGAGAATACTATATTATTCTCAAAGGAAACAATGAAAAATGGTGACTCAAATCTTATGAAAGGTGGTGACCCTTTCACTTGTAAATTATAAAGGGGAGATCATTCTAAGGAAACATCAATACATCATCACTCATCAATGCATCACACTATCTATGAATCAACAAAAGTTGAATCAAACAATCTATTAATCAACATTAAACATATATTTGAAGAGCAGATTTGACATATCTTAATTTTAGGGGTGCTAAGGTAGGTTGATGAGGTGTCCTAGTGACTTCCTAGCCCAGGCCCAAGGGCGGATATTTTGTCCCCCTTGGTTTCATGTGGCCCACGCCATCCATATGAGGTGACTGCCTAGTGTAGTGACCTATCGCCATTACCCTTAATCTCGCCACTTTACCTTGTCTCCAATGGTTATCTCCATGCATTCATTTATCCATGATAGGGGTGATGAGGAAGAATTCGCAACGGACTCTTCTAATAGCCCCTCCTCCTTAAGCCCAAAGACAGTCCCCTTGTCCCCCTTTGGCCTCATGGGACCCCTTAGTCCTATGTCATGAGGTGGCGTGCTTAGAAGGCTGCCTTCTCATTGTTACCCCCAGTCAATGATCCCCTCATTTCCTTATCATGGTTGATGTTAACAATCAGAAAGTTCATACAGTGTGGAGTGAATGCTATAATAAAGTTTTCAGGATGTATTGGTATAAGTATTAAATCAGAATGAAGCATGTGCCTGTATTTATATCAGCAAATGAATAATGATATACTATTATGATTCAGATCTATATATCTAAAGATCACAAATACATTCTAATCATATTGTGTGTATCAACTTGCTGTTTTCATACCCAGATTGCAGCTTTGAGTTTCTTAGGCTGCTCTTCTTTCCCTTTTTTCTTCTTCTCTTCTGTGCTTCAATGCCTCCTAAGAATGGATTCATCCTTCCTTAAATATCTTTTGGGACATAATAGTTGCAATGCTTGGATGGCAAGGGATGTGCCTCATATTGGAATATATCCCTTCATCTTTATTCAACATCCTTTTAAATTACATTTATTTTAGTCAAACTCTTGTTTTTTATTAGGGGTAAATAGGTTTTGAAGGTACCCAAAATCATTTACAAACAGATTTTGAGAGGCATATTGAACCCAACATAAACAGACAGCTGCATAAGATAAAACATTTATGAACAACAACTAACCATCCACAGAGCAACAGTAGCCTAGAATAATATCATACAAAGCACAAGCTGAAATATCAATAGGCCTAAGCCTTATAACTCAAAGAACAAGGTTTTCAAAGGCTCCCTTAACCTTTAAAGCAACAAACCATGGGTTTTACCAGACACCCATAACGTGCAAATGCATGGGTTTTAACAAGGCTCCTACAATGTTAAGAAATGCAGACAACAAGATAAGCTTCGAAGAGCAGCCCAAACTCAACAAAACCTTCCAAGCAACTATAGCCAAGGAGGAGAAACGTGGGTTTTGACAGGCTCCCGTGTTAATTTTTATACCAGAAATGAAGATAAGTAGCAAAACAACAATAATGAACAATAAGACATAGAAAATACCCTAGGAAAACCCTCCAATTTGAGGTAGAAAAACCCAGCCACAAAGATATCACTTATATATTTGATGAAAGAGCAGAAGGCTGATTTACAATTTGGCCGAAACAGTAGGCTGAACTAAAGCGATGATAATCTAGATATGAATATACAGATAAAAATGAATTCTCCTTAGAATCAATCTCCTTGAAACAAAGAATATCAAACTATTGTGTGCATGCAAATTCCTTCTTGAAGACTATAAACTTGTCTTGACCCTTGACAATGAAGAGTCAACCTCTTAAAAGATGACATTATGAATTGAGGCAACTTCAATAAAATATAGATTATTATTTGAAATGATACAGCCCACCACTTGAGTCAACCTTGAAATTATTTATTTATTTAGAATTTAGGAGGGAAAGAGAACTCCTGCCACTATAACATAAACACTCCCTCTTAGCTAGGGAGGTATCTTTCCTGATATTCGTGTCATGGAGTCTCTCAACATGACGCCCACTATGGCTACGCCCATTTGTGGAAAAGAGTTTATCACAGAATCTCTCAACGTGATAATGTCATGGAGTCACTTAACATGATGTCCACCATGACTACTCCCATGTGTGGAAATAAACATGTGCACAAGTGCTCATCACGGAGTCACTCAACGTGATGTCGTTATGGAGTCTCTCAACATGACGTTCACCATGGCTAGTCCCATGAGTGTAAAGAGCAACATCTCTGTTTCAGAGGTGGAAGAAGGCTTTCACTCTTTTCCACAAATGGGTGTAGCCATAGTGGGTGTCATGTTGAGAGACTCCATGACACGAATATCAGGAAAGATACCTCCCTAGCTAAGAGGGAGTGTTTATGTTATAGCAACAGGAGTTCTCTTTCCCTCCTAAATTCTAAATAATTTCAAGGTTGACTCAAGTGGTGGGTCGTATCATTTCAAATAATAATCTATATTTTATTGAAGTCGCCTCAATTTGTAATGTCATCTTTTAAGAGGTTGACTCTTCATTGTCAAGGGTCAAGACAAGTTTATAGTCTTCAAGCAGAGGGCCCCCCATATAGATATGGGGCACTCCCCCAACGACTTAATCGGAACCGCTTGCCCTCACGAATAGTAGGGGCTATAAGTCCCCACCTCCCACCCGCCCCTACTATTCTAAGGTAGTGGGTGAGCGCAGCGCCTTAGAATATTAGGGGCAAAGTAGCCACTCGGAGATAGTTCTGCTTGCAAAAATCGAGGGGATCAATCGAGTGCCCCCCTCCCGGGTCCACTCCAGCATTAGAAAGAGAACCCCAAAGGGCTTTCACCTCATATTTCTCTTTCTTAGAGAAATATGTATTTTAGCAAGTAGCAAGGATCATTGATGATGGATCACGGAGTGTGATCCGAAACGTTGATGTGAAAAACTACACAATCAAATCCAGAAGCTGTTGCTTGTAAGGATCACTGATGCTGAGACTCCCTCTCAACAAGGGCAACATTTTCCACAACACCAAGCTTGTCTCGAAAATGTGCAAATTTCACTCTAGAGAGGGGCTTGGTGAGAATATTAGCTATCTGTTCATCTGTGCAAATATACTTGAGTTGAATTGTTTTCCTCAGCACCATATCTTTGATGTAATGATATTTGACCTCCACATGTTTTGTTCTATTGTGAAACACTGGATTGACCAAACAATCCTGCAAGGAGCTTTCGAAGCCACATTGCTTCTCGAGTTGCTAAACATGTTGCAATGTATTTAGCTTCTGCAATGCTTTGCGCCACAGAGGTCTGCTTCCTACTAGACCAAGAAATCATGGCAGACCCCAAGTTGAAACAACATCCAAAGATACTCTTCCTACTGGTTACACTCTCAGTCCAATCAAAATCAAAATAACCTTGTAACTTCAAATCTTCACAAGAAGTATATCTTAAGCCATACCCCATTGTACCATGCAAGTATCTCAAGATATGCTTTGTTGCAACTAGATGAATCTGTCTTGGCTCACACATGAACTGACTGAGAGCACTCACCACGTAACAAATATCTGGTCTAGTATTGACTAGATACATCAACGATCCAATCAACTGTCTATACATGGTGGGATCTACCAAATCTAAGCTAGTTGTAGAATCATTCAACTTCAAATTTGTTTCCATAGGTGTAGACATGGACTTGCAATCCATCATCCCAAATCTCTTTAAGATATCTATGGTGTATTTCCCTTGACTAAGAATAATCTCATTGGGTCTTTGCCACACTTCCAGTCCTAGAAAGTAATACATAAGACCGAGATCCTTCATCTCAAACTCAGAGGCTAATTCTTTCTTGCATTTGTCAATGAGACGATCTGCTCCAGTAAGAAATAAATCATCAACAGAAAGAACCAATATTAAGGCCTCACGATCAACTACCTTGAGGTAAAGATTGGAATCTGCATCATTCTTGGAAAATCTAAAGCTCATCAAGTATTGTTCAATCCTTTCATACCATGCACAAGGTGCTTTCTTAAGGCCATGCAGTGCCTTCTTCAATCTGCATACATGAGACTCCTTCCCATGAATCACAAAACTATCTGGTTGCTCAATGTACACTTCTTCAATCACACCATTAAGAAATGCAATCTTTACGTCCATTTGATTTAGCTTCCAACCTTTAGCTAATGCAATAGAGATAGTAGTCCGGATAGATGTATATCGAGCAACAGGAGCAAATGTCTCCTCATAATCTATTCCCTCCTTTTGATAGAATCCTCTTGCCACAAATCTTGCTTTGTATTTCTCAATGCTCCCTTCATTTGCATACTTGATCTTGAAAAGCCACTTAGAAGACACAACTAATTTGCCTTCAGGTCTTGGTACAACATCCCAAACATCATTCTTGATGATAAACTGATATTCTTCTTTCATGGCATCTCTCCACACCTGCTGATTAGATGCCTCCTCAAAACTAGAAGGCTCAGAATCAATGATGTGACTCATTAATGCCACATATCCTGGAAACTTCTACGGTCTCTTTCTTTTTCTAGAGGTGCCACGAGGAGCTATATACTTCTTTGCCTCTTGCATAGTTTGTCTAGTCCATAGAGGTCTCTTTGGACCTATAACAATATTACTTGGCCCATCAGTTGGTTCTATTGGATCAACTAGATTAAAAGTCTCTTCTGGTTCAGTAGATTCCCTAAGAATCTTAGGAGAATGGTAAGGAGAGACGTCCATATCCTAAGATGTCTCATGTTCTTCGCTGTCTATCTCCATGTGAGACCCTTTTGATCTTTTGAAGGCCACTTCCTCTTCAAAAGATACATCTCTGCAGATCTCAATTTGTTTCTGCCCTGGAATGTAGATCCTGTAGGCTTTTGAGGACTCATTGTAACCCACAAATATTTCTTTCTTGCTTGATGGTTCTAGTTTAGATATTTTATTTTTAGGCACATGAATATAAATAGGACAACCAGAAATTCTTAAATGACTAACCTTAGGTTTCACACCTGTGAAGACCTCTTTAGGAGCCATGTTTTCCAATATTTGACAAGGGCTTTGATTCTAAACATACACTGTAGTTCTGGAAGCTTCTGCCCAAAGAAAGGTTTGAAGATTTTGATCATGAATCATAGCTTTGGCTCCCTCAACTATGGATCTATTCTTTCTTTCTGCAACTCCATTTTGCTGGGGGTTATATGGAACACAAAACTCCCTCTTGATCCCTGCCTCAATCCAGAAATTTTGGAAACCTCCAGAAGTGTATTCTCCTCCATTATTAGATCTCAGAACCTTGATCCTTTTTCCCGAACATGTTTTCACCTTGAGCTTTGAATTCTTTGAATCTATAAAGTACTTCAGACTCCTTAGATTTCCAGAAGTAAATCCAAGGTTTTTGAGAATAGTCAACAATGAAAATCACATAATACCAAATCCACTTAAAGATGTCATAGACTTTGGTCCACATAAATTAAAATGAGCAAGATCTAAAATTCCTTTTGATCTACTTTACTAGCGTGAAAAGGACCATTAATATTCTTACCTAGTGCACATCCTTTGCAAATGCCATCATGCTCCTGACTGAGCTTCGGTAAACCAATAACTATCTTCTCCATGGATGGAAGAGCTCTGAAATGTAAGAGAGAAAGTCTTCTATGCCATAACTCACTTGAACTGGAGGAGTCATGCAATAATGCTTGAATTGGACGAATAGAAAGTTTGTATAGACTTTCTTGACGACACCAATCACACGGGCTGGTTTGATGCTAAAGTTCTTCAACCAAGCAAGAACTTTCCCTTCAAAAAATGCAACTTGGTACCCTTTGTCCTCCGATGTTGAAATTGAGACAAGATTTCTTTTGATTCCTGGAACAAACAAGACATCGCTCAAATGAAGAGGGATGCCAGAATCTAGATGAAAAGAGGTGGCTCCAGCACCTTTAATTGAATAATGAGTATCATCTCCAATGATCACTTGTAAGTTGGTTTCTCATTCTACCAAGTCAGAAAGATGCTCTCGATATCCTGTAATGTGACGTGAAGCACCACTATCAATCAACCAAGTGTTATTGTCAGTTGGAACATTGCTTGAAAAAGTTGAGATGAATAGAAATCCCCTGAGTTGTCACTAGATTCCTTTTGAGGTGACCCCGCATCAACATCTGCAATAGAAGCATGATGTTTAGTTCTTGTTATACAATCTCGAGCATAGTGAACATACTTGTCACATCTAAAACATTGAATGTTAGATAGATCCTTCTTCTTTGGTTCAGGAGCCGATTCTGAATTTCTATCTCTATTCCTCTTGAAATTTCATTTTCTCCCTTCTCTTCCTTTCCTTTTGGACATTTGAGCAACAAGAACATGATTTTCTTCGTTATGAGAGCTTCGTCCATTTCCTCTTGCTGCCAACCTGGATTCCTCTTGAATGCAATCAACTCAAAGACAATCAAACTTGGGTAATTAAGATCTTCCACAAATGCCTTGGATAAAGGACTCCCAAGATTGAGGAAGACCATTCATTGCCAACATAACTAGATCTCTATCTTCAACTATATCTCCAATGGCATATAGCTGATCTTTCAACTCAGTAATCTTCATGAAGAAGGAGATGACTGAATCTCCTTTAGCCATTTTTATATGGTGGAGTTGTCGTCTCAAGGCAAGAGCTCTGTTGGTATTGTTGATCCCATACAAGCTTTGAAGAGTCTCCAACATGACTTTGGCAGACTTCATCTTGGATATAATTTGTACAAGATGATCCTTCACAGAATCTATCAAGATCTTCCTAGCCTTAATGTCATTCTTCTTCCATTGAGTTTTCTCAGCCTAATCAGATGGCTCGGGCACATCATTCTCCACAGTTTAGGTCATTTTCTTCCGGTGCAATAAGAACTCTGAATTTCCAAGAGGTGAAGTTCGATGCACCATCAATCCTATTTTCAACCTTGAGTCCATTCATCATCTTTGATGCTTAGAAAGACTTAGCTAGACGAGAAAAAGAAAAGAAGACTTTGCTGCTTGAGCGAATCTGATCTTGATCTTGCTTAAACCCGCTCTGATACCATGTTAATTTATTCACCAGAAATGAAGATAAGCAGCAAAACAACAGTAATGAACAATAAGACACATAAAATACCCTGGTAAAACCCTCCAACTTGAGGGAGAAAAACTCAGCCACAAAGATATTACTTATATATTTGATGAAAGAGCAGAAGACTGGTTTACAATTTGGCCAAAACACTAGGCTGAACTAAAGCGATGATAATCACACCTCTCTAGATGTGAATATAGGAATAAAAATAAATTCTCCTTAGAATCAATCTCCTTGAAGTAAAGAATATCAAACTGTTGTTTCCATGGGAATTCCTTCTTGAAGAATATAAACTTGTCTTGACCCTTCATTCTCTTGACAACGAAGAGTCAGCCTCTTAAAAGACGACATTACAAATTGAGACGACTTCAATAAAATATAGATTATTATTTGAAATGATACGACCCATCACTTGAGTCGACCCTGAAACTATTTATTTATTGCAAATTTAGGAGGGAAAGAGAACTCCTGCCGCTTTAACATCAACATCCCCAAACCATCAAGAAGGGTTTTGAAATAGCACCCACAACCAACCAGTCAAAGCCAACACAAACATCCCTATCAAGAATCTCAATCTCAAGTGCAGAACTTTCTACCTCAATAGAAAAGGAACCTGCCTCAATTGGGACAACCAAGACTAAAAACACTCGTAGGGACAACACCACCTAGTTCACTCCTGCTTCCAAGTATCCAACAACAAGGGAAAACCACATAGAGCAATACACAACCTCTCCTAAAAATCGGATCTACACCTCCATAGAAGATGACTCCACCTCAAAAAGAATCGTGAAAGAGGAAGGATGTCGCAAAATGAGCTAGACCCCAATTGTAGCAACACTTAGAAACCCCACCTCAATAGGGGGACACTCCACCTTGAAAGTAGTGTCACATAACAACAACTAGAGATCAATAGAAAGAGCTCACAAAAGAAATGAGACAAGAAAGAATCGGGCTTGGATCTGGGTGAGCATTGCCAAAATAAATTGAAAGCCCCTAACCAAAAAAAAATGAAGGAAAGTACGGGCCCAAGAAAACTAGCAACAACCAACTTACCACAACAGAGAGCAATGTCTCCGCCAAGGGCAAAGAAAAAAAAACACGAGCCGTAAACGCGCACCACAAACAACATGGGGCTCACACAAAAACCCCTACTCAAACCGACATAGCCCAACTCCACCAAGGCTCTCAAAAAACGACTATCCAAAAAGTAGGGGCATGCAGAACAGCATCCCCCCTCACACCCCAATACCAAAGCCGCGACATCTAGGAAGCAAAAATCTTCACACAAAATAGGGGCGCCTAAAAAGAGTAGGGAAAACATGAGCCAAAGAAGACTTCAACCACAACAAACAGAACACAGAGCTGCCAACAAGAACCCTCCTTAGGAACCATAAGAGCACACGACAAAAAGGAACAACCCTAGAAACCGCCACAATCACAAACTACAAAAAAAGGGATTGGACCGAACAACCCTTCAGTGCAACGCAGATTGGCAGAGATGGAAATGCAGCTAACGAAGAGTAGGAGACTGTAAATGAGAAGAGCAACCTCCAAAAGACCCCCATCTGCAACATCTTCTCTACACTTAGAGCAGCCCTTGGTCAAAATAGTAACGAGTCCATGGCACCTCCAAATCTTCCATTGAATGTAGAGGGAGGCTCATCCTTCCACAATAGGGTCCAACTAAGCCATTCACTACAATTAGTCACCACAGAGAAACCCAAGACAAGCCTAGACGCTTGCTAATTCCAGATACCGCCGCCGTCAACGGAAGAAAAGGCTACCCAAAACCATTACTCATATAAAAAACGAGGTCCCAAAGCCGTTTGAAAGCAGAATCCAAGGTCTTCATCATTGCCATCGCCAGATTCTTCCCCATAATCGCCTCCTTCTGAGCTTCCCTTGCTATGTGAAACCCCACATGCGCTCCTCTTCCACCGCCGATTAATGGTTTAGCTTTTTTACTTAATACATTCCACCTAAGTCCATTTTATCGGCTCTACTAGTAATGGACGGGTCTGATGGTGGTCAATGAGGAAAATCATGAAGTCATATGCTAAGACAATTTTCCTCCCTTGTGTGTCAATGTATGATTTCTTTAGTGGGGGTTGATTTCTTCAGCAGGATCGTCTTTCTTCCGCGGGAATCTTTGATAGGTCATGACATAATCGATGTCTAATATTGGTCCACCCAGCCATGACAATAAAGCAGCCCGTCCTAATTCAACTTTGTCTCATGTCCTCCATCACCAAAATCACCTTAGAATATTCTTTCTCATTGAGTATAGTGAGTAGTTTATGTTCTCCAAGTGGTATGAGAGACCAACAAAAGCTACATCTTTGAACATTTTTTTGAAGTAAGGAGAACGTGGTACATGGAATGGGATGGCATGGGCATAGAAAAATTTTGTTGGGGAAGACTTTGCCACATCTAATGCATGCACATTAAACAAACCTACAACTGTGCCTAGCAGCTCACTAGTAATAGTCATCTTCTTCGCTCTTGTGGAAACATCTCCTTCATCGCTACCACAACCAATTATAGAAGGTATATGCATAGCTGATTGTGCAGATTCTGAGATTTATTGATAACCCCGTAGACCTTTATTCTGCCTCCATATACACACTATGGCACTCTATCTGCTCATTCTCCTTTATTTCTTTACATACATTCACCCATTGTCTTGCATATCCCTATATATGAGAATACACTCTTGTGTAGGTCCCTCTAAAAGACAAATGAGACACAATGACGTTCTAATACCCACCATATTTTTGTTTTTATTTTGGTGTAGGATTGACACAAATTGAAGAGGTTTTTTAGAATTCAAGGGGTCTTTTGCATAAGTTTTTAGAGCTTCAGAAGGGCAATCAAATGGATTTTGTGGCTGCCCCTTTTCAAATATACCACCCTCACGCTCTGATGATCCCCCAAATGAGCTTTTAACTCTTTACATTATGGCTTTATTTTCTTCTTCCATCTCATCATGTCTGCTACTCTCACTACTATTGTTTATGTTTGATGTAGGAGCATCTTGGGTCCTTGGTAATCTTGCATCATCCAAAAACAATTTGTTTGCTGGTGAACCTTTGTTACCAGTTTTGTATTTGTTTCCAATTCCTGGTCACCGGTTGGGTGATTGTTGTTTCAGTTGAGTTCTTTGCATCTTTGGTAGTCGCGGTCATGATATGATGTTTGTGGGATCATTTGGAGGCAGTTCCTGTGATTGCAACTCATTTGGAGTTTCCGTGCATGAGTTATGATGGATTCTGTGACTGAGACTGAGAGGCAGTTTCTTGTTCCAGACCGTTTTCTGAGATTTTGTGATCCTTTGATCTATGTGGATCTTGGACTGGCACGATCGAAGCAGTGTGTTCCTTGGTGCTCGAGGATGTCATGTTTGTGATCTCACTTCTTTAGGTTGTGTGGTTTGGGAGATCTGCCATGATCTTTACTGACTGGTTATGTTCTTCAGTTCATCGGTTCAGTGGTGTTCGCCGGTTGATGGTTTGCGATGGAGATTACCATGCGGTTGGTGATCGATGTGTTCTGGCATATGTGGTCGTAGATAGTTGTTGTTGGAACTTGTGTGGACCTATATTTGGGATCACTCATCCTTATGTTCCCATTGTGATTGGTGTTTCACATTTTGGGTCCAGTCCTATTTTGTGTGCTTGTTCTAACGGTCAGATTGGCGAGATCTGGTTTGTGTTGGAGAATCTTGAGTTACGGTTGTGTGTGGTGCATTGTTCAAGGTTCCTGAGTTTGTGGCCAACTTCCTTAAGGGAGCGCACGTTATGTTGTATTCTTTGGAGTTTGTTCTTATGGATTTGGGTCATGCCCTATCATTGTGTAAACCATTTTCTTGTTCTTGGGGGATTGTGATCGAATAAACCGACTTGTGGCTTGCAATCTGGTATTTAAGTTGGGTAGTAGTTCTAGTTTTGAGGGGGGAAGTAGAGAGGTAGCTGTTGGGAAAGAATAGCTGAGATAGATCGAGAGGTAGATATGAGCCTTGTTTTTCCTTGTAGAGGCCAAAATCGGGAAAGCCTTATAGCCCAGCATGTTATATGTAATTGGATGTTTTCAGATAATAAAAGAGTTGTTATTTGGCTTCATCTTGTTGTGTTGCTTTGTGTTTTCTGTTGTGTTGGCTCTTGCTGCATGATTGGACATCTCCTATGGGGATTCTCCAGTCTTGACTGCATTAATGTTGTTTTGTGAAACAATATGTAAGTGGAATTTGGATATTGAAAATAGAATTAAAATACCATACATTTTAACCTTCAAACTTTTAAAAAAATTGAAAAGAAAAAGAAATGGAAGATTAATTGGTAGATGTATTTGGATTGTGTGATCAAATGAGACAAGGTTCCTTATTATTGTGGACTTTCACTCAGTTATAATGATGTGATATGCTGATATCATAGAGGGACTTATGCTATTTATTCAATGGATATCAACTACTTCAACCACTTCGAACCAAATAAACTGCAAAGGGAAAGGGTTTAGAAAGCTATTCTACTCCTAGAATGCATCAGATAATGAATGCCTTTATGACTCTACTAGACTTAGTTTAGTCATCGACATCAACCAAACCAAGCTAGTGTGATCTCCTAAGGTAAATATAAGATGTTCAAACTATTACCATTCCATTAACACCATCCATCAATGCATGTTAATGTCCAAGCAATAATCGAAGTAAAGCTCATAAATATGCTAGTTGACCACGCAAGACAAACTTACAATCATCAATCAGCTAGTGGTACGGTCTATGCAAGTTCAATAAAGATGCATCCACAATCACTTCCATTCAACTAAACACTACTTTTAATCAACATGAAATGAAATCCTATTCTAATTGAGGAAATGTAGAAACCATGCAATACTCCAAAGCAACACAAGTAATCCACCATGAAGACCAACAATGAATTAGCATTTACTTTGATAGCATTATGGCAACAATTTCTCCAAGTCTTCCCCTTACAAATGACAAGGCCTTGGCCTTTTATAGTTGCTCAATTACAATGAGTGGCTCTGATTAATTCAAGATCAAGGGCACAATTAATCCAACACAACCCTAATCTACCTTATTGCTACAAGCATTAAATGCTGGCCAATTACAATTGGGCACCACCTTGTGGGCCAATGAGGAAAATTACATTGCTTTAAAGGTCCAATAAAAGAATTGGTTAGGTAGAAGCTTATAGGAAGCTCTAATCAGTGAACCAATGATAAAATGCCACATGGGCTTACAACAAATCTTCCTTTAGAAAATCATTTTCTTTGACTTTTCCCCTTTGGCAAATTCAATGAATTTGGACATGATATTGTTGAGCTCTTCCACTAGGACACTTGGCATGATCTGATTGGTTGAAGATGAGTCGGTTCCACCTCAACATGTTTATCTTATAGACTTGATAAATATCTCTTGATGATGAGAAAATATCTCTTGTTACTCAACATTATCAAGCTTTCAATTGTGACCCCTCATATTCTCAAATTGCTTCATCTTCATGCATTCTTGATGTCATCTTGAAATTCTTCACCAGGAAATCATCTCATTGCCCTGACTTTGAACTCACACTTGTACTTGAAATCTTGATGTCTGCATGATGTCCTAATCTTGATTTGGCACTTGTAGTAGTGATATATGTGTTTCATGTAGTTGGACCATCTTGTTGAACTTGGATTTCCGGAGGAAATTCAAGTTGTGATAACTTCTTCTATCTTTGGTTCGTAGACTTGATTCTTTCTCTTTCACAACTTGTTTCTTTGTCCTTTGAATGTTGATTTTCGCCATCCTTAGCTCCTGTCATATCGAACTCACCATACAAAACCATTTATTAGGCATTTTTCATTTTAATCTTAATGTTTTAAATCAAGGATACAGTTAGTAACCCTAAATCCAATTCTTGATGACAACCTCACTTATGAACATACCTTCTTGACTTCAAAATGCTCATTTGATTTCACTAAGCTTGCATTTGAACAAAATAAATCATATTCCAAACATTACTGAATCTAACTCCCGAATCTGAGATATATGATTGAATTTCTACTTGTGAATATCTGATTATGATCAAATAGTAGTTAGAGTTCAGATTCACACAATTTTATCACCATTTTATTTTTATCCCAAAATACCCATCAAACTATGCTGCTAGGGCATTCAAGGCATCGTGAAAACATCATATGCATCAAAACACTTACCTTGCTGGTAATAAAATCTGAGTCGAAACACTCAGACCTGTAGATGTTTGCTCTTGTATAAATCTGATTTTTTATCAAAATCTGGGTGAAATCACTTCCTTGTCTTGGTCTTTTGTTGCTGGCAAAGTCTGGTTCAGGCTTGGAGTTGAGTGATTTTGATATGCTTGACTACCACCTTGCTCAGATTGCTGATTGAAAAAGGTTAGGTCTGCACTTCATATCCTTTGATTTCTCCAAATTTTCTGATTTCTCACTGAATTTCTGGTTGTTGTTAAGTTTTCAGATCGCTGCAAATGTAATTGCACTGCCGTAAAGTATGTACTTTCCAAATGCACCGATCTCTTGTATATATACATGGTAAAGACAAGAAGAGACATGTCCCTTCATGGGACATGTCTATTCATTAATCTAATTTATTAATTTAACTATATAATCATTATAAGAATAAATAAAAGATTAACTTTCATATATATATATATATGTATATATAATAATTCAATTCTCATAATAATTATATAATCAGTTTTATTTATTTGACCGATGCTACATACATCAACACTCCCTCTTAGCTAGGGAAGATAAAATCATATATCACATTTCTAGTGATAAGAAATCTCACATATCTCGTGAAGGCAAATATCACATAACACATGATGATAAGTATCACATAACTCGTGAGATAAGGAAACACCTAATATGTGATACCCAGTTTTACATATCACCTAACATGTGATATGAGGAATCACTTGACACGTGATACCCAGTTTTACATATCACCAAACATGTGATATGAGGAATCACCTGACACATGATACCCAATTTTACATATCACCAAACATGTGATATGAGGAATCACCTAACACGTAATACCTAGTTTTACATATCACCAAACATGTGATATGAGGAATCACCTTAGATCGTGATACCTGATTTTCATATCACCTCAGATCATGATACAAGGATATAATAATTAGAGAACATTACATTCCCCTTGCATATAACACTATTATGGTATGTGCACTGACATATCAAAATGTCTACCATAATGAATCAATATTACAAGATCGTCACTTTGTAACATCAAATACAAGTGTTCATTGTCTAAGAAGTCGTCACCTCTCAGAAATGTACACAGGATGGATGTCCTACTTATATATTAACCAAGGGTCTTGTCTTTTCATAAGACACAACCCTTTCTAGGTCGGCCCTCCATGAAACAACCTACTCTACAAATCGGCGCCCTTGTCCATTAACTAATAGTTAATTATCAATTAACTACAATAGTCAAATACAAGGCATATAAATATGCCTAGCAAATTGCCGACCTATTCTAGGAAGATGTATTTATCATGAGGCCATATATAAAGGAAATTACATGCATTTTAGATCTATCTAATCTAAAAAAAACAGGACATTAATATGATCAAGTTATCAAGATTTAACACTCCCTCTTAACTTGATAATATAAATGAGAGAAACATATCTAGCAACATTGTTACGATGACTAAGCATAGATTTGTACTCTATATCTATCTGATTCTTCCAAGCATGTAGTATCATGGTACACATGATACTTTGTCATATTACTAAACCTGTAATATGAATTATCACTAATACTTGTGATAATAGTATTACATGTGATGCAATACACAGGATAAAATCCGGAGAATGATTAAATTCTTCCTTTATCCAAATTGTGACTCATAGGCACTGACAAGCCTATATCACAATATGATCCTGAATTAAGATCTACCAGTACACAGGATAAAATCTAGAGAATGATTAAATTCTTCCTTTATCCAAATTGTGACTAATAGGCACTGACAAGCCTATATCACAATATGATCCTGAATTAAGATCTGCCAGTACACAGGATAAAATCCGGAGAATGATTAAATTCTTCCTTTATCCAAATTGTGACTTATAGGCATAGAAATGTCTATATCACAATATGATCCTGAATTAAGATCTGCCAGTACACAAGATAAAATCCGGAGAATGATTAAATTCTTCCTTTATCCAAATTGTGACTCGTAGGCATAGAAATGTCTATATCACAATATGATCCTGAATTAAGATTTTCCAGTACACAAGATAAAATCCAAAGAATGATTAAATTCTTCCTTTATCCAAATTGTGACTCATAGTCATAGAAATGTCTATCTCACAATATGATCTTTAATTCATCCAGATCTGCTAGTAGTTCCCTACTATTTTAGAACATTATCTTAGAGATCTTCATCTCATATAATGTCTATTCATTATCACAGAGATCATCACCTCAGTGATATCTGTTGTCTGATCTGCAGTACAAATGTATCTTAACTTGACAGTATTCCTGTCTACCATATCTCTTACATAATGGTAAGGAATTTCAATATGCTTGGATCTGTCATGATCAACTTTCACCTTGGGAAGTGCTTTGGTAAGAATGTCTGTAGTTTGATCACTTGTACTAAGATATTCCAACTGAATCACTTTCCTTTCTACTATGTCTCTTACATAGTGATAAGAAATCTCTATAAGATACAACAATAATAGATCACTGATGCTGAAACTCCATCCTATGAATCGCAATCCTCTAGCTATTGATCACTAAGGAACCCATCTTGACATGGTTAGCTCCCTCTGAATCAAGATTCTCGGATGTCCACAAATGCAGAACCTTTAGTTGCTTCCTCTGAAGCTCAATATCGTGCATCAACCTCTTGACCTCTTGACCTCCTTTTCCAAGCTTGTCTATAATAGATTGTCAGACTCCCTCTGAATCTGATATCAACTCTCAACTCAGTTCCATAACTACAGGCATTAAGTTCTTTCTCTCTTGAATGCAATCTTGTATGCTTCTAGATTTGTCCTCAATGCACCTCTGGCAAATTTCTTCCACCAACTTGAATTATTATTGTGATCCTCCCAAAGCTAAATTCAACACTCCCTCTTAGCTAGGGAGGAATCCTTCTTGATAACTTCGGTTTGTCCTCTTGACACTAAAATCAACACTCTCTCTTGGCTAAGGAGAGTCTTCTTGGATATTTGAGTTATAGAGTAATGTCCACCATGGCTACTCTAATATTATCACAAGTTGACAACTCAAACGAAGAATTGAAAATTTGTGAGCTTCGTAGTTTAAGACAAGTTTTCTCTCATCCTCAAAAGAAGAAAGAAAATCAATCCAAAAATTAATTCTCTTTTGCATCAATTTGTGTCCGTAAGGAACCACTTTGGTGGACCCAATTTTTGCTCAATTTATATATACAAATCATATCTCTCAAATTTAATGCAATCTTCCTTTATGTACTTTTATTCTTTAATTCTGCAAATACCCTTCTTACAAATCTGCTAGACTCCTTTACTCAAATCTGCATAAGTTATTATATTGAGGCACTTACACACTTCTCATTCATCTTCTTATTACTTCAACATCTCTCTTTACCAAGAGAAGCAAACTTTCACAAATGAGCTATCATCTATGTTTCTTCTCTGCTATAGTAGATCTGAATATATCTTCTATAACTTGCATACTCTTTTATTCCACTCACACCTTTTTCAATTCTCATTTTAATCTCTGCATTTGTATTCTTGGCAACAATATCTAACTTCTCTTGTCGATATTATTGGCAACCCAGATATTAATTCTTTATCTCAATGCATCGCTGACAGAGACAACACCAATCCTTAATTTGTTATTTGATCAATGGATCAATATGAATCCTAATCTTTGGTGACTGTCAAATTGACCCGGTGACTTAAAAGATGGTATCATGATTTAGTATACCACTTTAATGTGCCCTTTTGTTTTATCTTATAAAATAGGAACAAATAACATTCAACAATCATGCATTTCAGTCTATGAATCTGCATTGTAGAAAGTGATGTCAGTCAATGACATTCATTCATTATTGCATAGTAGTTATAAACATCCTCATCTACTATCATCTATCTCAATTGATACTTGTGAAAGTGGCAGCCATCTATTCTGAGCACCATCCATCTCTGAGGCAGCAAGTTATCCTTCAATTCAAATAACTTAACATACTCATATTTGCTATTTGCCATTAAACGGTAGTTCCCTTTCTCCGGCCAATATGTAAAGGTATCGAATTGAATTGTGACTTCACACCAGCATATAATAAGATGACTGTTACAGCAGTATTAATTCAGATGTTTACAACTTCAATTATACTTTCAAATACGAACCAATATTTGGACACAAGGAACACTTCTGTCTTGCTCTTGAACTGCATCCACCGGAATGAGTAATTCACGGTTAAGTAGAAGCAGTGGAAGTTCCAAGAATTTCCACGCAGAGGCTCTTCATGCAATCAGCACACGTAGGAAATAGCTTTGTAAACCCCCGTGGTATCTCTGACATCTTCGAATAGAGTGAGAACCAAAGAATACTTGCGATGAGTGGCAGCCACGACAATTTGCGGGAATAGTTTCAGCATCCGCTAATATTAGTAGTGCCAACTATATTCCTCCATACTTTCTCTGCCTATTCCCTTATTATCTAATTTGTATGTTGATCGATTCTAGGTAATAGTGGCGTGTTGAATGAACCCCCATACTGGACGCTGTGTTTCCTTCTATCTTGTCTGATATTATCATTTCAATATTTTATATTGTGCTGTTCTTTCCATTTCATTTAGTGACCTCCAGAAACCAATATTCATCAATCTACTGAACTACGATCAACTAAGATCTATATACGATGAGAAGGGCAGCGTTGGCCTCATGAAGGTAGTAGAGTTTATGACGGCGCAGAACATGCCCAGCACGAAGGTGAGCATAAGCATCATAATCTACAGAAGAATTCCGCCACACCTGCAACTTGTGTTTCAATTTCTTACCAAGAGCATCTATCGACATTATTTGCAGTTCCACCATCACTACAAACTTAAACTTCAATCTCCTTCCTTAGTGGAAACGTAAGGTGAGATGTGATTTCAAACTCCTCAGTAGTCTTCTGCTATGCCAAAATCCTTTAGCGATTGAGGATCTCAATCTTCTGTCTACTTTCAAATACAATAGTCCAGTCTCATAGTCTTCATTCATATCATTTCTTTCTCACATTTGCAGTTTGGCTTTGATACCATGTTAAGTTTTCAGATCGCTGCAAATGTAATTGCACTGCCGTAAAGTATGTACTTTTCAAATGCACCGATCTCTTGTATATATACATGGTAAAGACAAGAAGAGACATGTGTATTCATTAATCTAATTTATTAATTTAACTATATAATCATTATAAGAATAAATAAAAGATTAACTTTCATATATATATATATATTAATATACATAATATCAATTATTAAATATATTAATATATATATGTATATATAATAATTCAATTCTCATAATAATTATATAATCAGTTTTATTTATCTGACCAATGCTACATACATCAACAGTTTTGTAGGTTCGAGCTTGCTTGGAAAATTCGATCTGTACTGTTGTAGATGTTCAAACTTCTGGACATGAATTTGATTTGAGCTTTTGATGTCCCAATTCTGAAATATACTTGCTGTTAAAGTTCAATGCCCTGCTAGAAGAGCTCAATCTGCTCCTTATTCATTTTGATCTGCACTTGGATATTTGTTTTGAATTGGATTCAACACCCAATATATATATATATATATATATATATATGCCCCAATATTCAAAAGTTATGTCTCTTCAACAAGGCTGACTTTGCCTTGGAGAAACAAAATTAATTAAATCAAACCATCTCCTCAGTAAAATCGTGGCCTCTTGGATTAAATTTTTGGCTCTTTATTAATAAGATCGAACCCTTTAATGTTTTCCATTAATAAATGTTTGCATCTTATCACTTAATGACTTAACTCCTCTAGGCCAACCTCTTAGATTTCTCTTCAATTGAATTTCAGCAGCTAATAGACCAAATTTGGATATCACAAGGCAATTGGGCAAACATCTCGGCATTTTTAGGAAATTAGCATGGGTTTGGGCAAAGTGCATCAAGCATTCGGAACTTGGAGCCTCATTGGGCAAGGTCTTTAACCAATTCGGAATTTCAAGCTCCATTGGGCAAGATTCATACAAATTTTCGGAATTTCACACTGATTTGGGCAAACAAACATGAAGCGAATTCAGAATTTGAAGGAGTTTGGGCAAGATCATATAGGCAATTCGGGAATTCATCCTTAGTTGGGCGAGTTTCTAAATGGCTTTCGGAAATCAGCCAAGCATTGGGCAAGGATTTTCAGATTTTCATACCTTATTGAGTGAAGCACATGATCAAACTCGGAAATTCATTGAGCATTGGGCGAACTCCTAATGTGAAATTCGGAAATACATCTTAAGTTGGACAAGATAGCCTTGTTCATTTTTGAAAATAACAGCCCCATTGGGCAAGATCTCATAATGCCAAATTCAGATTTTGGTGCTTCATTGGGCAAGATTTTTAAAAAATTTGGTGCTTATTGGGCAAGATTTTATCGAGTCCATTTCAGGATTCAAGGCTTCATTGGGCAAAAATGTCATGGCAATTTGGACTTGAGGGCTTCAAGTGGTAGGGCAGAACATAAAATATAACATTTAAGTATAAGTCCCTTATACTTTAAGTTATATTTTATGTATATACTGTCAGGATGTTTCAGAGTGGTTTCAGATTTCTAGTAGTTATAATGGAGATTCTAGATTTTAGAAGATCCTAAAAAATTTCAAATTCAGCCAAATTTCAGTAATCAACACGCTTCCATTTGTGTTCTTTTCCATAGCTTTTCCTGACTTTCCAAGATAAATTTGATATTGGAACACAAGGATTTTTCAAGAATTTTCACCACTTTTCTTGGATTGGAATTAAGAATCTTCACAACTTCCCACACTTTTAGGTTGAAACTTCATCTCTTCTTGCTTCACATCTTCACTTCATCCTTTTACACTTTGGCTAATTCATTTCATCACAAATCTCCTAACTTCAATTCCACATCCTTGACTAGCTTGGCCCATCTCTCACTCATATCCTCGACTGACTTGACTCCTTAGCAAGCGGAAGTTGCACAAACTCCTCCCTTAGACTTGAAGACTTGAAAATTGCCACTGAACTAAGACTACCTGGGACAACTACCCTATTGCCCAAGAGAAAAAAGGGGGTCCCAATTTGCAATGGGGTGATGGTGTGAAAACCTCACAACACAACCCTTACTTTTCCCTGGAAAGGTACATTTGGCTCCTGGAATGGTACGGCTAGTCTATGGGCCTCCAAACTTCTACAATCTTCAATTAATTTCCTCCAATCTGCTCTAAATTTTTTGTTGAACTCTATGATTTCTCCTTCAAATTGAAAATATTAATTCCCCTGCAAGCCTCTAAATTTAGTAACCTACATGAATTCCTTGGGTGATCTCACACCTGTAAGCACTTCATTCTTATAGAGTTTTCATTCCCAAAGTCTGATTTTTTTAACTTACTGAAACCCTTGCTCTTCTCAAGAAGCCAAAAATTACCCAATTTCCAATGCTCAAGGCTCAATATGAAAAAACCTCCAAAAGTCTTTTAATTCTTCCCTAAAATGCAATGCCACTATAGTTGGCATACAAGGCCTATTGTTATGTTTGATAATATTTGGTTATCTGCCAATGTATTAATTATAATCAATGTACTAATTGTTTGTTGGTTCACTCTTGGGTAGTTGTAAGTGTTGCTTGGTTGACACTTGTCTCTTGTGGCAATCATCGGGTCCTTTAAATATGTTGTGCACCGCCAAGGAAGGGATGAGTGTGGAATCGGATGATTTGTAATCCTTGGCCGAACATCTCCATGAAGAGCACACAATTATACTGAGAGGGGGGCTGAATCAGTATAATAACTATTTTTCTCTTTAAAAACTTGTATCCAAAAATAACTTTAAATACTAAAATAAACAATTATGCACATGAACACAATGTTTACGTGGAAACCCAATACAGGAGAAGACCACAAAATAATTTGCTTTTATATAAACTTGTTCTTTTACAATGATTTGTAGGCTCCGACTTACTAGAGGCTCCAACCCCTATATTTATGAGCACCGACTCACTAGAAGCTCCAACTCCCACACTTCGCAGGCACCGACCCACTGGAAGCACCGACTCCCCCTGTCTGGATTCTGAGCACCAACTCACTGTACACAAATTTTTCTTCCACCTTGTTAATGTTGCTATCTTCAACTGATGATGGACACTTTAGTATTCTTTTAATTTCAGCACATACTCAAAATCCAAAGTCAGCCTTTACTAAATATAATATTTATTTTAGTAAAGATATGTAATTTTCTTTATTGCCACCATATTGTAAATTTATATATCAGATTTTATTCTGAATATATATATATATATTTTCAATCAATTTTCATTCTTTTCTTAATATCCAAATTGCTTTTTATATATTCCTTCTCCTCTTTCTCACTGCTGACTTATTCTTTTCAAATGATGGATTTAATATTTATATATTCCCACATTAAATAAAATGATATGTCTCTTTGAGACATGCCTCCTCAACGCACCTTTTCGTTTCAATTAATGTTTTAATTATTGTTACTTCTAAATTCAATCTTCCCTTTTTAATAATAATCGAAAAATGCCTTTTCCTTTTTTTTTTTATCGATAATAACCATACTTCTTTTTTTTATCGCTGACTTCACCAAAAGATGTTTGCATATGCTATAGCGTTTTGTATTTATTCACTGGTTGCATGCTGTATATGTTTGTATACATATATGTGCTGTACGTATGCTATGCTGTAGACGTTTATTCATTATTGCTGCATACTGTTACCATGCTGTAAACATACGTTATTCATTATTCATTATGCTATGTCATGTTGTAGACGTTTATTCATGTATAATGTATACTGTTCGTGTGTACGTATCCTTCTGTATACGTTCATCATTGCCACATATGTATCCTTCTCCTATATACGTTCATCATTGCCGCATACGTATCTTCTGTATACGGTACATGCTGTGTATGCTGTATTCATATATATCTTTATGATGTATATCTCATATGCTGTTCGTATTGTATATGCCTTTACATATCTTCATGCTGTATGCTGTATATCTGTTTATGTTGTTCGTATCATATATGCTGGATACATTGTTTGTATATGTTTATATGCTGTAACATTCATATTCATTAATGCTGGATATGTATATGATCTTAATGGCAATCTTCGTGTCATCAATGGACATCAATGACAATTTTTTCATCACTCCAGTCTTCTTCTCTATAATGAATTCATTAGCTAATAAAGAAATATTTTATTCCTATATCTGGTATGCATCACCATCTATATTATTATTTCATGTATGTAATTTACTAGGTATAGCAATAAAGATTTGGCACTATTGCCTTAAAAGTAATCGGGTCAACATTGCGTGATTCCAGCCCTTGGATCCCAATAAAGGTGAGAAGAAGCCACAAGGTGGTCAAGACCAAGTGATCAGGCGATCTTTAAGAATTGTAGAACAAAAAGAACGAAGAAGAAGATTACGAGAAATTGCTAGAAATTTACCACTCCCTAACAAAACGTACCTCGCCGACCAAGCAAGACAATCGTCTGTATAGACGACGTATCAAGATAGTTGTTTGTATAGACAACATCAGATGAGGAGTATGAAGGAGAGACTGAATTGACGAATATTCATAGGAGATCCTGAATTGGACATACTCCATCGCATTGAGACTCTTTCCATTTGAAGGGAACCTAGAATTGGAGGATCTAAACCGAAGACCCCCGGATGGAGGGAGTACAAGAACAAGTTAGAGCTTGAAAGTACCCAAGGTGTTGGGGACTTTGGAGTGGACGTGACCCGTGTGTGGCCAAGAGTGTAGGGAAAACACTGGAATGTAGCGGTCAGAACAATCCACCTAGGTCCGACGCATAAGGGAACAAGAAGGGTAGAAAGATGGTGACTCCTTTGACAAGTACAAATGTAGATCGATAGAAATTGTTGAAGATCAACAGGAACAGGTCAGAAGATCCTACAAGTCACTGGAAGACATGCAAGACTATTTAGGTAGTAAACAGTCAGGAGGACAATGACTATTGGCTGAGAGCATTGCCAACAATGCTACAAGGTAATACCATCGACTAGTTCACAGAACTAGATGCTTCTTCCAATAGCCTCTTTGGAGGCGCTCTGGAGGTTGTTTGAGGTCGAGTTTAAACTGCTATGAGATGACAATGAGATTGTTGCCAAAATTTATAACACCAAACAAGGGAAGAATTATAATGTACGGGCTTACAATCGTAGGCCCAAGGAGTTTGCTAGCCAAGTTGGAGAATCAATCAGTTGACGGGTTGAAGAAGAGTTGGTTCATTGAGGGGTTGATTCCCTTGTTGCGCAAAAAGATGAAAGTGACGCCTCCATTCTCAAATGTTGATGCCTACAATTGGGTAATGGACATCGAGAGTGAAAACAAGACATTCTCCTAAGGGAAGAGGAAGATGGATGATGACAAAAGCACTGAGGGTAGTAGCGATGATGAATCGACAATAGTCCAGGCCCTATGACAGGTTATGATGAGAATGTTGAGAGAACTGAAGGTCGAGAAAGGAATTGATAAAGAAAGTAATGAACTATGGTGTACTGAGTGCAAAATTGAAGGGCAAATGAAAGGTAATTGTCTTGAAATAATGTCCTGTGAGATTTGCCAGGTGATGGGTCACTCAATAAAGGAGTGTCCATATAATTTGAAGACTAGAAACACACAAGTACTCTTCACATAGGGAGAGTCTACTACATCGAAACAACAGAATGGATTGCCTAGAAGTTATGGAAATCAACAACGAAATCAAATATAGTACGAATCCAAAGGTCTTCCCATCACATAGTGTTGAAGGTGTAACGAGTGGGGTCACTTTGCATGAGATTGTTAGAGCAAGCAGAACAACGGGAGTTTGTTGTGCAAGTGGTGTGGTTCAAGGAACCATGAGGATGTCAACAACCCAAAATAGAAGGGAGTAAGCATGTTGGACGTAAAGGAGCCGAACAAGGAAGTGCTTGCAAGGAAGTACATCCAGAAACTGAATACACCATACGTATGGATTGTGGAAATCTAATAGATTTGAAGGAAGTACTTGCAATAACCAGACTCCAAACCAACAAGGTAGTATATCCCGACCCTTGTACGGAGAAGGACAGGCTTTGGTAAGCAAAGGTTGATGTTGAACAAGCGATGACAAAGGAGAGAAGGGCCTTGATTGATGCCGCCAGTACTCCACTATGGTCGGTGATGGAGAAAACTATCATGAGACAAATGTTGCTAGCCACTGTACTCGTACGGGTATCCGACCTTCTACAAACCATGCCATGACAAAGATGGCCATTACCAACGTAGTCAGTATTAATACACTGGGCTAGGAGCATGACAAGCTGACGGAGAAGTCAACGGACACCCTAGCCTCATAGTGGGCATTGGAAGGAACTCGGTCGTTGTCGAGATGGAGATAATGGGACAGAAGTTGACAAAGACCATCGTCAACGGAGGCTCAAGTGTTAATATGTTGCTAGAAGAGACATGGAAGGGCCTGGATAAGCCAACACTGTAGCCACCAACCTTCCACCTAGTGGGGGCCAACCAACATGGCATCAGACCTCTCGACACACTCATGGCACAGGTCACAATTGACACAAAATTTCTTCTTGGACTTTGTCGTCATTTCGTTGGAGAAGGCATATGATGCCCTCCTTGGAAGGGGTTGGTTGATCATTGCCAAGGCAAACCAGAATTGGAAGAAAAATAAACTCTCCATCGAGAGTGATAGAAGGAAATATGTCATAGGCCTACAGAATTAGGCAGTCAACCAAGAGTTGGCATCGGACTAAGAGTCAGAGGGCGGAGACTTCGGGATGGAGGAAGGGAAAGTAATGGAACGCAATGATGAAGTGGTGCTCAAGCTAGAAGATTGTTCTGAAAATGAGACAAGTTCCTTGAATGGACAATCCCACTGGCAAATGGAGGAAGGACTATGAGGTATTTTTGCCACCCTATAATTTTCTTGAAGTTACAACTCTAGGTGAGAAGCCATTGAAAGCATGTACTATCATGGATGATACATTAGACCTAAGTAGCCGAATCGAGTACGGGTACGTAGGTATGAATCCCCGGTATGACATAAATTTTTCCCATCGACTCTGGGTACGAATTGTACTTGAATCAAAATCTGGCTCAAATCTCTGTGGATATGCACAGGGTTTGATTTTTTTTTGCCATTGAATCGTTTCAGAAAAAATAATATCGATTCCAGTTGATTCTTGGAGTGATGCGGCGAATCAAAATCGATTCCTAACTAATTCCGACGGGTTTTGACTTCTAAAACCAAAAAAAAACCGACAACTTCAGTGCTTTATACTTCACGCGGGCTTTACATTTTACGCGAGTTTTATATTTCACGTGGTTTCTTTATAGTTCACGTGGCTCATATTGGTGACGACATGACTAGAGTCAAAGGTGTGAGTAGAGTCTTCTACGCTACAAAGGTGTGAACATAACAAACAAATGACCGTTGACACGAGCTGGAAGCTTGTAACGAATAAGGTAGGCACACATTGTGCTGCGAAAGTAAGTTCAACTTAAAAGTTATAATGTTAAAAAATTAAAACAAATCCCTAATTTATTATTATAATTGTTTTTGTTTATATAATTTTCTTTCCAATGTTTCTACAAAACCGTAATAGTATTACTAGTAATAATAACTATTTAATAATATATTTTTTATTTTATTACAAATTTTAAATATTAATATAAATATTATTTTAATTGATAAAAAAAATGTGAGGTTTTCACACCATCGCCCCACAATTTATGGGGACCCCCCTTTTTTAAACTTGTTCGGGCAATTTTCTCAGATCAAGGATTGAAGGTGAAATTTGAGGCGCGTTGGGTGAAATTTGGAATGAATTTGAAGAGTCAAGAAATGGGATTTCTACATTCAAGAGGATGAATGGTGGATTTGAAAATGATAAAAACTGAGTCTTATCAAGTTTATAACTTGATTTCCTAAACATAATTTTTTTGCTTACTAATCCAAATTGAAGATGTGGATTGGATAATTCGATTTATAAGCAATCTTGGTTTGACATTTTGAGCAAAATTTGGATTTTGTGGACTTCAAAAATTTTTGAGAAATTTGGTGAAATTTTGCAAATTGTGAAAAAATCATAGATAAATTTGGGCAATTTAATCATGCAATTTTGATAAAATAATTTTTGAAAAATCTAATTCGAAGTGTCAAAATTGCAATTTTAATGTTCACTTTTCACAGTTAGGTAAGAGGGTTCCTGTAAGTTGGCAGACATGTTCTTGCGAGTTGGTAGGGGTGCTCTTGCATCATGGCAAAATTTCAATAAACTTGATGGAATTTCAACATGGGAAAATGATAGGATTAAGGTGAGAAAATAATTTTTCTTTTAGCCAAGTGGAATTAATACCTTGAGAAGATCATTTTGGCTAAGGAAAATTACAATTTGCAAGAAAAAGGCAAAATGGTTTCAAGTTGGCAAGCAAGTCTTTGCAACCTTGGCAAGTGGGCTTGTGCAAGTTGTTACGAATTGGGAGAAGTGGTGTTGCAAGTTGGTAGAGGCGATTGTGCAAGTTGGAGAGGTAGACTTAGCAATTTGGCAATTTCAATGGCAAATCCCCATGCTTGGTCAATTTTCCTTTCAAGGTGGCCCATGAAATATTTTATTTCCAATAGTAAGATTGGGCTGGATTTTATATTTTAATTACCAAGGCAAATTCGATGCCAAATTGGGGCCATTTTATAATTTAAAAAATTGATGCAATTGGAGGCCATTTTATATTTAAAAAATCCATGCCATTTAAAAAATTGATGCAATTTGGAGCTATAATGCAATTTAAATTTTCGATGCAAATTTGGGACCAATTTATAGTTTAAAAAATCAAAACAAAGTGATGTCATTTTATAATTTAAAATTTGATGCCATGTTGTGATGCCATTTTATATTTTAAAATTCGATGCTAAGTTGTGATGCCATTTTATAACTCAAAAAAATCAAAAATTTGGGGGGCTATTTTATTTCAAAAATCGATTCCAAACAAGGCCAGATCTGTTTAAAAAATTGAACATGAGGAGGCCTGATTTTAATTAAATTCATTATTTCAAACTTTAGGGGGGTTGGCCTCCTCTTTTAATTTTATTTATTAATTTCTACAAGCCAAGTCATCCCTGTTTTGGGCAACATGGGAGGCATATATATAATGATTTGCTGGCCATTTCATTTGGCATTTCAAACCGATTTTCCTCTGCTATTAACAGCGAATTACCTCCGCTCTTAGGCAGCGATTTACCTCTGCTTGTAGTGCAATCTTCCTCTTCAAGTTGGCAGCGATTTATCTCTGATGGTCTGGGCAGTCTTCCTTTGCTTGGAAGCAAATTATCTTGCTAGTAGTGGGCGAGCATCACCTAAGCTAGATCAGTAAGTTATAACAGTGAGCTCCTCTTCAAATTGGCAGCAAGTTTACTATCTTGGGAGGCATCGATCTTGAAGTTTCATTGCATCTTGTAGACTGCTCTACAACTCCAGATCAGATTGTATACATTGCGAATTGGGAAGTAATTCTTTATCATTTGGGAGCATCAACTTGGCATTTCGATTTGATCAAGTAGGCAACTTGAAGAGTCTTCGTTGCCAACTTGGTAGGCAGCCTCTTGCGGTTTGGACAGCATACCTCTTGCATCTTGCCAAACATAATTTGAACATTTGGAAGTCTGGGGTAGTGTTAGTTGCATCATAGATAAGTACATTATGTGATTGTTATAACATGGCAGCTAACTCCTTGTTTCTACATGTTTACATCTTGATTGGATTAATAATTTGAAATGTGGAATCGTAGGTTCAATTTGAGAGCTTGGACTTGGATATTTGGAAGCTTGGACTTGGAGATTTGGAGAAGAGAGCCCTTTACATTTGAGGACCGTACTCGGATCCACTTCTATGATTACTTAGTCCTAGTTTAGATTTTTCAATCTTTGAGTTTAAAAGGTAAAGTGTGCCAATGCGAGCACCATTGTAATAGGATTAATGGACTTAGACTTTTTTGAGAAGGATCCTCTTTGGTTTGAAGTTCACCCACAAAACTTCGTGGTTGGTTCTTTTCTTTCCTAGATTAGATGTTGCTTTGTTTCTTTCAAGCTACAAACTAACAACAAACAACTATCTAATCTAATTAACAATTGCAACATTGCTAGTTGGAAAGTTTAAAATGAACAACAAATGAGCAACAATTGAACAATCAATACAAATCAAAGCTTTAAAATGAACATTCATGCTAACTTGGATATTTGAAACAAACAAATTCACAAACTCAGTTAGAATTAATGGAAAGGCTAAATTGACTAAGTTAATTGAATAAACAACATTGACTATCTATTTCAATTAATTAATATTATATACAATTTATATTCAAGGGAAGTAATTGGTGGATTGTGGTCTTTGTAGGGGGTATGGCTGATACGAACTCCTCCAAGGCACTAAGAGCAGCTCAAATCAAGGACTTAGAGGACATGATGCCTAAGTCCTTTCCCTCCAAGTTGAAGAAGGTTGGAGACACCAACTTAGGGGCGGTGATCATGATACCGAGATGGTTCAGCTGAGCAGGAGAAGACACTTGAGATGACGAAGAAGATGATGGATGAGGCTGAGAGGAAGATTTGATGCACCCCTTGCCCTTCCTTAGATGAGATCAACAACATGCTAGCCAAGCTCATCGATTTGGCTAAGAAGATGAAGAACAAAGGAAAGACTATCTTAGAAGATCATTTGATGTAAGCCCAATTGGCAAATTTTCCTTTATTGTTGGGTTGGGTAGGTGTCTGACTCTGATTGGCTAACCATTTGGTGCCATTTTATTGGTTGCCATCTTTGTATTGTTTTCATTGGTTCATTGAATGAGGTGTCCTCTTCTCATTGGCCGATGGGGTGGTAACCCCCTAATTAGGGTTTATGGGATGTAATCTGGGTCCTTGATTTCAGATTTTTGCCTCTTAATCTTGGCCACTCATTGTACTTGAGGCTCTATACAAAGCCATTTTCTCTCATTTGTAAGGAGTTGGGAGTTTGAAGAAAATTGTTGCTTAAGTAATGCCAAAATTGCTCGTCTTATCATTATTGTGCTTTGCATGGTGATTGAGTTGGAACACTTGATGTTATTGCATGGTTTCTACTTCCACAATTAAAATAGGATTTTGTTTCAAAGTTGTTAAAGTAAGAGTAAAAGTAGATAGATTGTGTGGCGATATTGGTGGATGTTTGATTGGTTGACTCTATAAAACTAGGCCTCTAGCTCCTTGTAGATGCAAGGGTGCCTTGTGTGGTAATCTAGTAGTTGTGCTCAAGTTCAATTGGCATTGGATCCTTGATTTGTACTCTAAGTTGGATTGAGGGGAAGGCGTTAATATGAAAACCATTTGAGATCCTTTGAAGCTTTGCACTAGGTGGAGTTGAAGTCGCAGGCAAGCCTCCATTTGGTAGGAGTCCTAGTCCATCCATTAGTCTTCCCATCCATAGTTAGAAGTAGTAGTCTAGATAGTAGGAGTTGATGAGCAAAGTTGGAAGTGATATAAAACACAATTATATTTGATATTGCACATTGTGAAGCCAAGTCTTTAAAAGTGCAAGTAAGTTGGCATCCTTGAATGAATCACATAAGTCCGCCTAAGTGATTAACCAACAAATCACATCATTTCAACTAAGTTAGATATCCACAGGTGTAAGGAACCTTGGAGTCATTCCATGATCTTCATTGCAAAGCTTAGCATTGGTGACGACTTTATTCAAGAGAGGGTTTAGTGCTCTATGTTTCTCAAAGCATTGAGTGTTGAGTGTTTGGTCCTGCATGTTGTGTAAGTGGAACAAAATTTGCATCAACAATATCTCCCACTGAAAATTGATGTTGCACTTGGTCCTTGGGTGATGTCTAAAAATAGCAGGCCAACTGTCAATCTCCTCTCAAAAAATAGGAACATTCCTTAAAAATAGGAAACTGTCTCTGGACACTTGAAACGGCTCATCAAACCTCCTTGCAAGGCTCAACAAGCTCCAAGTAGTCAATAGGCAAATTGTCGATCTCCTAAAAAATAGGAACCCTGCCATAAAAATAGGATACTAGCTCTAAGCTCTTGAAATGCGATGCAAACCTCCCTAAAGGGCAACGAGACCCCTGAATGGGCTTCCTATTCGTTGTATTAACCTATGGGAACCCTGTCGATAGGCTAATTCTACTAGAAATCATTTGTGCCTAGGAAGGGGACAATATATTAATATACCTCGTTTCCTTTTCTTGCTAGTTTCTACACTCACTATTGGTGGTAATTAATGCTAGGTTTTCTAATTGCACCTTCAAACCATGTTGACTTGCCTAAAACACCTCCTATAGGCATGCGGATGGCCCAGACTATCCCCTTCCCGGCCCCACATCTTGGAGATGTTTCCACAATTGCTTACTTAGGGTGGCTAGGAAAAGTTCATGAACCATCCCCCACATCACTAGATCTTCCCTGGTGTAGGTAGACTTAATAAAAATATTTGGGACACACCGCTAGAGAATATAGCTTGGATGCAGTTATCCCAAAGCTTCTCAAAAGTAGGAAGCTTTTCACAAGCACAAACACCCCAAACAAATGGGTCTTGGGATAGAGTGAACCCATTTAGAGTTATAGCCACTAACTCATTATCCTTATTCTTCAACCTTATAGTAGTGAGCTGATTTCAAAGCTTAGCGATCTTGACATGGTAAATGGCCATTGTTTCTATATTGCACGTGTATGACACTCATCTTGTTCTTTAGCATCAGTGAGAATGTTCACACTTTGATATAGTATGATCAAAGCATCAAACATATCTGTCGTAGTTGTCCTCTTTGTGATGGGAGGGATCAAATGGTTCTCTACTAAATCTAGATTGATTAACTTTAATAGAAACATGGAACACATTGTCAAAAAGGTGGGAATTGCTTACACGAAACTTTGTAATATTGTAGATATGTTTGGTAGCTTAATTTTTTAAACCAAAATCTCACTAGCTCTCAGTTTTTAGTTAATATTATTTCATGATTTATGACAAAAAAAAATTTGAACATTTGAAGGCTTCAAAAGAACCTCATCAGATGTGAATTTTGTAGTTAGCATACTTCATGGTTTATGACAACCAAATTTTAAACATTTGAAGATCTTCAAAACAATTTTTTAGATACACTAGAAGGAACTTCCTATGTTCCTGCTATGATTTATAGTTTGGCAATGGTGATATCTTTGAGTTTACTGAATTGGTTGATTTGATTGGTTGGAAGATGTGAAATCTATTTTTGACTATTTTTTTATCTTTAACCTCTTCAATTGTAAGATGCGGCTGTACAATCTACAATTGTAATATATTCAAGAGAAATAGCAGTATTGCAACTGATGCATGTATTGAAGGATTTAAATCGTGAGTTCATGACAATCTAGGATTCAAACAAATCAAATATTTCTCTAACATGAGAATCAAATCTGTTAATCCTAACTGGTTACTGAGAGGGGGGGGGTGAATCAGTAAATACAATTTCTATTCCAATTTAGCCTTATAAATTTATTCTTGCAGAATTAAAAGAATATAATCAACACTCAAACAGAAATAGAAATACATAGGTCAACACAACATATATACGTGGAAACCCTCGGTTAGAAGGAGAAAACCACGGTGGGATAGAACCCACAACTTTACTACTGCAATAATAAAGGTGCCCTGTTAAGAGCTTACAAAGCACTGATAAGAGTGCTAGCCGGTAAAGGGATTTGGTAGAAGACCTGTTAGGATCTTGACCCTGTAAGAAGTCGCCTGGTGAGAGGACTTTTAACACCAACAAAGATGTTATTCGGTAAAGGGATTTATACAAAGAACCTATTAGGGTTCACCCTGATTAAGGGATTTGAATATGCTTTACAATCTAAAGCAATGATATGTAATGACACTTTCTATCTGATTAGATCATACCTGTTACCCTTTCCTTTGCTTGGCTATTGAACCTTTCTCTGTCTTTCACTTCTCATGACTGTAGCTCCTCTCAAAAGATATCTCTCTCCTACTCTGAATATTCAACAACACTTCTTGTGTATCCTATGACCTGTATTTATAAGACATTAATCTTATAAAAATACTTGTCGTAGTTCCGCCAAGATGTAAACTCACCCATAAAGCTAACTCTAGTTAAAAGGCTAACTTCAATTTCAACTCTGAATGCTCCGCATAATCCGGTTCGGATTATCATGCACTCAACTGGTATTAAACGTGTATCGGTTGGTCATACTTTCCCTGTATGTCTCATAAGACTGGTTGAAAACACTTAGACCGGTATAAGCGTGACTTAGCAAAGTACACCGCTTACATGTTTGGTCTATCGGTGCACACTTAAGAGTACCGGTGTGATGTACCGGTGCTCTGGTAGGATTGATGTTTGCCTCTGATTTAACCAATGACAACTTAAATATGTCAACAATCTTCCCCTTTGGCATTGGTGGCAAAACATCACCTGTGTCACCTATGAATTATCATATCACCTGTCTTGTAGACTTCCCCTATAGACCTTCTTGTCTACCTGTAACACACATTGTTTCTCTGATCATTTGCCTAATCTTCTTCCATTTCAAATGATCTACCCGGTATTTGATCCTATTCAACTTACCGTCTGATCTTCTTCACTTCCTACATCTTTCCTATATCTGATCTTCTTTCCCTTTTTACTTCCATAGGTCAAAGGGTGGACTCTTCTGAAAATGTGGCCTTTCATATCTGTAACTTATTGAAAATATCCTTGTATATTTTCTTTGTGGAATCAAGGAATGACTTCCATGTACCTGCTACATGGTCCAAGTTCTTTTTAGCTGCTTGCAGTGAGACAATAATGTTGTCCATGTCTTCTACGGTTTTGTAATCCAGTTCTTTGATCAGATTATCTGCATCGGTTGCAGTTGTCTGCATTAGATCAAATGTAGGTGCAAGAAACAATTGGAATCCAATGAGAACTTGAATTCGCTTTGTTTTCTCTTCTGATGCTTTTCTCAGAATAAGTGCAAGGCTGGTCAATTCCTTGCTGTAATCAGTTGCAGAAGAGGTCTTTGCATCAAACTTAGATGAAAGAACCCTGATCTCTTCTGAAGTCTTGGATGTTTTCTCAGTAATATCTAGAACAAAGTCTTCAAAGTTTGAAGTCCTTGTGATTAGTCTTCCTGCTTCCTGTTGATGTCAGTTTTGTACCACTACCTAACATATAGCAATTGAATACTTGATATAGAATACCAAATACTCAACCCTCTCTTGAAAAGTAAATACTCATGAAGAACATGAGAAAAAACTTCAAGGTTCCTTACACCTGTGGATACTAACTCAGTTATATTAATGTGATTTGCTGGTTAATCACGTAGGCGGGCTTACGTTGTTCACTTGAGGATGTCAAATTCTTACTATGATGATGATAGGATCTAGCTTTGCAATGTATACTCAAATTTATATCACTTCCAACTTTGCTCTTCGAAAACTCTAACTACTAAACTACTCACTGCTTTACTACTACTCCTATAGAATGGAAAGATTGGCAAATGGACGGGGATCAACCTAATGAAAGCTTGCTAGCGGCGCTACCTCCATAGATGCAATGATTCAAGGGGAATGAGACTACATTACCACACAAGGCTCCTTAACAAGCCGCTAAGATGCTAGTGGCCTAGTATATAGATCCCTATCAAACATTTACCAATATCACCATACAACTAGCCATATACTTCTATCCTTACTTAACAATTTTCTTGAAATGAAATCTACTTTAACAACTCAATGAAATCTAACTCTAACAATTGGAAGTAGAAACCATGCAATAACACCAAGTGTTCTTAATCACCTTGCAAGACACAACAATGACAAGAGAAGCAATTTTGGTATTATATTAGCAACAATTTTCTTCAACCCTTTACAAATGATAGTACTTGGCCTTATATAGAGGCTCAAAATTACAACCAACGGTAGAGATTAAGAGGCAAAATCAACGATCCAGATTAAATCCCAAAAACCCTAATTAGGGTTGCCACCCCATCGGCCAATGAAAAGATGCCACCTCATCAATGGACCAATGAGAAAAAAGGAAAAGTGGCAACCAATGAGAAGGCACCAAAATGGTAGCCAATCAGAATCAGACACCTATCCTACCCAAGAAGAAAGGAAAATTTGCCACTTGGGCTTACATCAAATGATCTTCTAATACAATTCTACTTCTTTCTTTCATCTTTTTAGCATAAGCAATGAATTTAGCTAACATGTTGTTGACTTCCTCCATGGGAGGGCAAGGTGTATGCCTCATCCTGCGCTCAGCTGTGTTCATCATGTTTTTTGCTGCTTGCAGTGTCTTCTCACTCTCCTTCTCATCATCTTTTGCAAACTCGATAAGGGCCTTGAGAGAGGCAAGGATGTCCAACATCATCTTCCTTTTCCACTAACCCTTGAATATCCTCAACTATCCGGATGGCCACAACCTCTTTCCTTGGCATAAGCATCTATCTCAACCACGGTGGTGCAATGCATCTCCCCATATCTGGATTTGGTTCAACTAGCATAGCATCACCAATGGCCTTAGGCGCTTGGCTTCCTTCCTCAGCCGATAGAGCCTCAATGTCAACTGGCCTATCTCCTTCATTACTAATTGCCATATCCTCCTCAACTTGGTTCTCTGAGAGAGGAGAGTACTCTGTACTGTCACTATAACCACTTGATTCTAAACCAGATCTCACCTCTACCGCTGCCCTTTGCTCACTTGTACCAACCTCTTGGCTCCTAGCCTCAATTATGCTCTCCCTTGATGGTACTTTACTCTATTTCTTTGCTGGAGGCTCTTGATGTTCTTTATTCTTCTCAACCTCCAAACTCCTCTTCTTATTCTTAACTGCTTGCTGCTGCTGCTAGCTATTGCCCCCACCTTGCGGTCCAACTGACTCCATTGGAGTCTCCTCCTCTAGTTTCATCTTCTCATAGGTAAGGTGTACCTTCCGACTTTGCAATTGCTTAAACTTCCTATTGTACCACCACTCAGTGTGTAGCTCAATTGTTCTTGTTACCGCATCCAAAGATGGATCCAGATTATCATCCCACTCAATTGGATTCAACTCCATTCCCTCTACTATATTGTAATCTTCCCTTAGCACATTTTCATCCTCTTCCAGCTGATCTGAAATATTAAAATTTCTCCATCTGATTGCCCTCATCATGTCCACTGATAACCTTGAGAAAGCCAACTTCCTCACATGAAAGTCATCCTGTGCATTGACCCAAAAATCCTCTAAAGTGGGAATGTGCTTGAATGGAGACCCATGAGATGCCTTGATTAGACCATTAGGATCAAATCCTTGCCATGCCTTATACCATGCTAGATGATATTGTTCTAACTCCTCTGCAGCTGCAAAGGCGACAGGATTGGGACAACTATCATTGCCTATCATGAGTGAGAAGGTAACCCATGTCTCACCTCTGAGCTTCATCATTTTGTCATATTGGTCAAGTTGCCTAGCCAACTCCATCAAAACCATCCTATCGGGTGGGTACCTTGGAAGCCTCTTGGGACAAGCTGTGCATCCAGCCACTCTGATATAAGTGAATTGTGGAAACTGGATGAACCAACTCCCAAACTTCTTGATTTTTGTCTCCGCCTCCGGCGAGAGCCTCCTTGCGGGTGTCCCTTGCAATATCCTTACTGTCTTCATGGCAAAGGCATCATAAAATGTCTTGTAGTCCTTGGTGTTGTGCAAATGAAGTTGTGAATAGCACTCATGCACCAAGCATTGTCCGGGCCCATTGCCAATTACCCCTCTAGCCTTAAGTCTAGGATGTTCATACAATCTTGCAACTAAATAGAAAAGGTAGGACCCCATATAGAATTGTTTCTGATTTTGTACTGTCCTAAGTTGCAACTCTAAATTTTCACTTATAATTCTAGCCCAATCAAACTTTCTTTTTCCATTTTCAATTCCTTCAATAAAATAGTACATCCAAGTTTCAAACTGCATACCTTGAGCGGAGCCCATGACTCGGTTGAGAAACACAATAAGATCGCCATATTCTGATTTGAAATCTGACCTGGTGAGCTTTGATGTCTTGGTGACTCCCTTCTTGCCTTCGTGCAACCAATTCTGCTTTAGTAGAGCAAAGTAGGCATCCTGACTATCTTGAAAGAACCTGGCTGCTTGATCCATTAACATCACTATCATTCCCTTCTGCTGGGGTATATTGAACACTTCCTCTATCACTTGCCCGCTAATGTTAGCCATCACTCTCTCTCTATCAAAGATTATAGAGTTGGCCACAATATTAAGCCGAGATGCACACTCTATGATCAATTCCAGACAAGGCAAGGTAGGAGGGAAGGCGGCAGCCTACACAATTCCACACTCGTAGATCTTCTTTGCCATAGAGGACTGGCCCCCTTTCAACCTATCTCTCAATTGTATCATATCCATGGTACCGATGTTGGTGTCTCCGACTTGCTTCAATTTCGAGAAGAAGGTGGTCTTTGACATCATGTCTTCCTTATCTTTCTTGGTATTAATTCCCTTTGGGTTCTTGCTTGCACTAGCATCCGCCATCCTAAACACTTATTTCTGCCCCTTCTCTCTACAGTGAGGTGGGACTACACTTATCTTTGCCTTTTCGCCTAGGGGTGATCAAACATATTTCTGCCTCGCCAATTCCTATCGCACTACACTTATCTCTGCTCCTTCGCTTAGTGAGATGGACTACCACTTATTTCTGCCTCTTCGTTACCTATGGATGGACTACACTTATATCTCCCAACTTCTTTCCTAGGGGTGGGACTACACTTATATCTCCTTTCTCCAAATCCTAAACAGAAACTACACTTATATCTCCCAACTTCAAGCCCTAATGAGATGATGAGGTGATGGATGGATGATGCAAGAAAAAAATAGGGAAATGTACCAAGAGAGAACAAAGAAGAAAATCCACCTTGTAGACCAACCTTCACCCTCAATCCTGAAACTTATCTTCTGCACCAAACAAACAACACCAAAGAAAAGATAACAATTAAGAAACAAGTTAAGTCTACTCACCAATTTTCGCCAATTTGTCCTCTTCGAATTAGATTTCCTTATCAAATCTTCAAACTCTTCCTCATCAACATGTCATGCCTTCTTCACAAAATCACAAATCTTTATCAAATGGTAGGGCCTCGGCAAAATCTGTAGCCTCTCCTTGTCAAACTATGGTTCTCTCTTCCAAAAAATCGTGGCCTCCTCCAAATTCGTGACTCCCTTCTCTGTCAAATAGTAGGCTTCCCTTACCAAATAGCAGGCCCCTCCTTTTGAAATTTGGATCTGCCTCTAAGAAGTTCAGATCTGCCCTTTAATTCGGACCCCTTGTCCAGATCTACCTCTCAGAAATTCGGATCTTGACCTTAGTATTCAGATCTGACCCAAAGGCTGCCCACAAACTCTCTAAGTTCTCATCCTTCTTAACAACCTCGGGCCTACTCCTCAACAAATTTCGCTCTACTCCCACTAGCTACAAATTCAGGCCTGCACAATACAAATTCGCTCCCCACAATACAAATTCGCTCCCCTTCTGCTATATGATTTCGGATCTTGACTCCCTTACGAACTCGGATCTGCTACAGTTCTCTATTTCGCTGCCTCTCTAATAACACCAGATCTGCCTTTAAGAAATAATTTCAGATCTCCACTTGAGAAATTCGAGTCTGCTCCAATACAAGTCACTCCTCTATCTGCTAGACAAATCGCTGTTTTTGGTGCTGAGGTGTGTTAGCATGTGCAGCCTGTCGGCTCTGATCAAACAAGGACTGCAGAATTATTTATTAATTCACACCCCAATCTATGACTGGGTCGGCCCTCTTGAACAGTTCGGCCTTTATGGATAAGGTCGGCCCTCTTCTTAGTTGCTATGACTCCTATTAATAGGAGATCTTGTCATTGAGGGAAGACACACAAAACATAACGTGCTCTTCCCTCTCCAAGAATCGCACAACGCAGGAATCGCACAAGGCAGATTAGTAATAGTAGGGCATCAGCTACAGGAACAGCGAGCCCCTCTAGGGCATCAATGATAAGGAACAGCAGGCCCCTCTAGGGCATCAGCATCTGGAACAGCGAGCTCTTCTAGGGCTTTAGCAATACCAGTTAAGGGAACAGCGAATCCTTCAAGAGGTTGCTGTTTGCTTGAGGCAATACAATTGAAGAGCAGAAGTCTGACCACGGAATTACAACAGATTGAAGACTTCAAGGGAATCCCGGGTACCATCTCACCCTGCTAGTACATATCATACTTGATTCTATGCTTAGCATTTGAAAGTACTTCATAGATTATTCTTTCCTAAGAGAATCTGAATAATAATAACATGTTATCAGAGCTACGGTAGAGAAAAGATCAAATTCAGATTTAGGAATTCAATCTAATGGCATCTAGGGTTTTGTCTAAAATTGAAATAAGGGTTTCTAAATTTTCAGTTAGGTGCTTCTATGGTCTAGAAGGAGTAGATCATATTAAGATTAAGTGCATGGCATGCATGATTCAGAGGAAGTCATTGGATACATATTTAGTATTGCAAACTCCGCAAATTAACTTTGACATGTATGAGTACACACACTGTCATAGCTGAAATATAGCAGCAAATCTGACATTATAAAATGCATACTCTGCCTAAGTATAGGTTATACGTTTCACCTTTATAGAGGTCATGCAAGGTTGATTGCAATATAGCCTTGTATGTGTTATTGGCATTTCTGTATATTAGTTGAAGTCTCATTCTTGATAGAATTGCCCTGGCTAGTTCTGGATGGAATCTAAGCTTAAGGGGGAGTTTATTATGGGCTCACTTTCCTATCCCTCTTATATGGCTTTTTGGATCATTAGCTAGATTTACATATTGGTTGGTTCATAACACTTGTTCTATGAAGAGAACCACTACTCACTGTAAGCAGCATACCTGATTTTCCTTAGCATGTATGAATGAAGTTAAGTCCATCAGGAGGGAGTAAGTCTCCTGTGCCCTGGGTGTCTTAATCATAGACATATGGTTTAAGAGGGAATACTATCATGGTCTCACTGGTTTGGATGGAATGGTTAAAATTGCCTCATTAGCATATCTGATTATTTGCTTAGCTGATCATGCATATTTTATGACTATGGAGTATACTGGGCTATGATATGTTTTGTCTTGTTTAGGAAACTATGTGAGTATATCCATCTCTTGGTTTATGTTAGCATTGGAATATGTTGACACTAATTGTCTATGTTATGGGAAACCATAGTTGACTGCTAGATGGATGCTAATTATTGTGAATAGGTACATACATTATTAGCTAGAACCTTCTTACATTGGCATATGTTAGAATTAATGTTGTTATCTGCATAAGGACATTCATATAAGAAAACTATTGCATCCTGCTGGTTAGATATTAGTTATCTTTAGGTGATAAAGACTTATGTGATTATTCTTATGCACTAATGCTGGTTGTATGGGGCATACATCTTTGTATCATGTATGAATGGGTCATACTCTCTTTTATTTACTGATTATGGCTAATGACTTATAATTATATATGGACCCATGTTGCCTTGAGTCTAAGCCTAAGAGAGTTTTATTACAGGCTCACTTACACCTAGTATAAACCTCTCCCTCCTACATGAGTAGGAACATTCCCTATAGGCATAGCTTATATTTGTGACATTCATAGCAGGATGGAATGTCTGTTTAGCTTGGATGGCTAGGTATGAGGAACATACCTTACTCTATGACACGTATCATACCTTACGCTGTCAAGTATAGGGAACTTATACAGCTGATTGTGAATATTATTAATTAACTATTTCACATTGATGCATGAGTGCATTCATTATTGATTAAATGTAGAAACATACTCTATGTTATGTATGGGAAACATACCTTATATTGCCTTGACTCATTGGCATATGTTGTATTGGCATACTTTATGGGTACATACACTTAGAGATAATGTTGTGGTATGCATGGAGCATACTATATATGGATATATATCCCTTGCATATGATATGCCTTGTTATTTGTATTCATGATTATTGATCATATATATGTGTGAATACCTTTCTTTATAGTAGAAACTATAATACATATGGCTCTATATGTGAACTTTACATCTAACTTGAATCTTATGATCGTATTGGTCAATCTTATACTTTTGAGATGAGTTTTTGTTTATGAGATTCATGTGGTTACTCATCTGGATATACTTATGCTTTGATTAAGTTATTCTTATATCATTTGATGTTCTTCGAGTCCAAGGGACTCGAGAATCAAGGGTTCACATTTGCATGGATCAGGGATCCATTGTTGAGTAATGGGTGAGACATCATTGATGTCAAAAGACCATTACACCTTGTGGATAGAATCGCCGATGGAGGCAATCCACCTAAGAGCTTGTGGATAGAATCGCCGATGAAGGCAATCCACTTGAAAGCTTGTGGATAGAATCGCCGATGGAGGCAATCCACCTGAAAGCTTGTGGATAGAATTGCCGATGGAGGCAATCCACCTAGTAATGGGTGAGACATCGTTGGATGTCAAAAGACCATTACACCTAGTAATGGGTGAGACATCGTTGGACGTCAAAAGACCATTACACCTAGTAATGGGTGAGACATCTTGGATGTCAAAAGACCATTACACCGAGTAATGGGTGAGACATTGTTGGATGTCAAAAGACCATTACATCCAGTAATCGGTGAGACATCATGGATTTGATGTCAAAAGTCCATTACTACCAGCAATCGGTGAGACATCATGGATTTGATGTCAAAAGACCATTGCCCCGAGCACTTGGTGAATATCATGGACTTGATATTCGTGAGACCAATGTTCTGGATATCATAGAGTTAATATCATCTGAGTCTTGGAGACTCATGGATCAGGGATCCACAATTGAATATTTGGTAACATCATGGACTTGATGATACCATGAATATCATAAAGTTGATATTCTAAATTCTTAAGTCATAGGACTCGTGGATCTTAGTTGTCCACATTTGGATAGTTAAACATCATGTACTTGATGTTGGTATGATGTCATGAATTGACATCTCTTGAGTCTTGGAGACTCGTGGATTTAGTTGTCCACAAATTGGATAGTATACATCATGGACTTGATGTTTCTATATATTGAAGAATTTGGCAATCCTATGTTATCATGAATATCATGGTCTTGATATTCTTGTGGATCTAATCAATCCACTCATTCGGAGGATAACGGATTTGAGCCAAATTTTTGTATAGACTTGGATTTATGGTAGATAGGATCTACCTTCATAAAATCTATGGATAGGGTATCCAAGGTGATTATGTTTTTGGTTCTCAAGGGTGATAGTTTAGGGTGTGTCCGAAAATAGATGGAATCTATGGTTTGATCTTACCCTCCAGTCTAAGGGGGAGTGTTAGCATGTGTAGCCTGTCGGCTCTGATCAAACAAGGACTGCAGAATTATTTATTAATTCACACCCCAATCTATGACTGGGTCGGCCCTCTTGAACAGTTCGGCCTTTATGGATAAGGTCGGCCCTCTTCTTAGTTGCTATGACTCCTATTAATAGGAGATCTTGTCATTGAGGGAAGACACACAAAACATAACGTGCTCTTCCCTCTCCAAGAATCGACAGTAGGGCATCAGCTACAGGAACAGCAGGCCCCTCTAGGGCATCAATGATAAGGAACAACAGGCCCCTCTAGGGCATCAACGATAAGGAACAGCAGGCCCCTCTAGGGCATCAACATCTGGAACAGCGAGCTCTTCTAGGGCTTTAGCAATACCAGTTAAGAGAACAGCGAATCCTTCAAGAGGTTGCTGTTTGCTTGAGGCAATACAATTGAAGAGCAGAAGTCTGACCACGGAATTACAACAGATTGAAGACTTCAAGGGAATCCCGGGTACTATCTCACCCTGCTAGTACATATCATACTTGATTCTATGCTTAGCATTTGAAAGTACTTCATAGATTATTCTTTCCTAAGAGAATCTGAATAATAATAACAAGGTGAATGGTGAGTGTGGAGGAGAGGGAAGCCGCCCCTCTATATACCTGATTTAGCCTCCCAAATAAAGGGCCGACCTGCACATGGACAAACCAAAAATAAAATTAAATGCCAAAAGGAGGGACGACATTGTTAGAAGAAAATAATAATTTTGCATTGAAATTAAATAACCAAAGTTAGATTTTCAAAAAAAAATCATTGGGATGATAGGGCACGCCACCCAAAAGGAAGCCCAAATTTGTATTTCCATGCCGTGCGCCCTCTACAAGGGGTTATATTTTCGAAATTAAGGCTCAGGCCTTTAAAATTTCAAAGCAGATTTTAATACATGTGCCCAGATTTTATATTTTCAATGCCCAAAATTTATTTTTAAAGTGCCCAGATTTTGATTTTATTGCACAAATTTTATTTTTTCAAAGGCCAAAATTTTGGATTTAATTGCCCAAGCCAGATTTTCACCGAGGCTCTAATTTTTTATTTTAAGGGCCTGTTATTAGCTTGAATTTGGGGCCAGACTCTATTTATTTGCCCAAATTTTTGATTTTAGCCCAGATTTTACAATTTATTGGTCCATTTTTTGAATTTCAATGTCCAATCTTTAATTTGATGAACAGATTTTACCTTTTCCATGCTAAAATTTCGAATTTATGGGGCCAAAATTTTGATTTTACAAGGTGACAAGCCCAGATTTTAAATTGCCAAAGCCAGATTTATTGAAATAAAAGGCCAAATTTCAAATCTAAATACATTGATCAAGCTTTCATTGCCCAAATCTTGAAATTCAATGCCCAAATTTCGATTTCATTGAAGGAGATTCAATTCAATTTCGTTTTATATTTCATTTGGCAAATCAAAAACATTTTGGCCCTAATTCATTTATTTCAATCTCCATTTCATCATCCAAGTTTGCAAAATTCCAAGAAGATGGCCAAATTCACAATTAAATTCGAAAAACACAAGCCTTCAAATTCATTTTTACATCATTCATCTAAGTCCAAAAGGCTTTCCAAGCCATCAGGACATCAGGATCGAGGAGAAAGCCAAGGCCTAATCGAAAATGGGGGTCCCCAAATTGTTTGGGGTGATGATGTGAAACCTCACAACACTTCTTATACTAGCTACATTAGCTCCCCGGTTTGTGCAGTTATAGTCACCTTCAATTCTTCAACCTGTTTGTGAAGAATATCAACTCGCTTCTTCTCATAATGATCAATGGCTATTGTCTCTGGATCGGTGACATCTTCTCCAATTGCTTGTGCTAGTATTTCCAATTGATCAATAACAGGCTCATCCTCATCAATATCTGCATCCGGTACGAAGTGGTGCAAGATATTTCTTACACTAGAGAGGACCATGTCTTGTTTCCTCTTAGTGAGCTCTTTCAGTTGTCTTGTTGACATCTTGCTTATGTCAACTACAGTATCACTAACTTTACTTTTCTTTGATTCTGAATCTGTAGCAAAAGTTAGTTTTCTTTTCAATATAGATGAGATGGGAATATCTACCAGTCTTTCCTGTGCCAGTTGCTCTTTTGTAGGCTTCTCCTTTTCTGTATTAACAGGTACTTCCTGTTGTTGAGGTATATCGTCTTGTTGTACCTCTTGTTGCTCATACACTTCACCTTCCGGTTGAACTACTTCCTCTACATGTACCTCCTCTTCTGGACGAACTTCTTCTGGATGAACTTCTCCTGGTTGGACTTCCTCTTCAGGATTCGTCTTCCGGTTGTTGCTCCATTTGTTGCTCTTCAGCAACCTGTTGTTCATTCACGACAACTTCTTCTACACTTGTTCCTTTATTAGTAGTCATCTTTTCTGATGACTCTCCCTGTTCTTGATCTTCTGGTTGAACTTGTTCCCCCAGATTCACCTGTTCACTGAATGTGAACAGTTCAATTGGAACTTGTTGCTCTCTGGTTGAAGATTTTTCACAAGTTGTGAATTTTACCGGTGGTACCTCTACTCTATCAGGTTCCTCAAGAGAGATTTCTTGAGGACCTGTTGTTTTTAGGGTGCTAAAGTCATATTGCTGCCAGAGCTCTAGTGTATCATTATATACTTCATTTTCATGTCCATTGATTATTTTGGCGACCTTGTTCTTTGTGTCCAAATTCATTGACACTTCTTCCATTAGAAGTTTAGTTGTCTCTTCACTAAGACCTGGTTTTATCTGTGTCAATGTCTCCTTGACAATTCTATTGTTGGTTGCTAGACCGATTCTCCATTTAACCATAATTCTTTGATTCAATTCTGGAGGAAATTTAGCCCTATAATCTCTAGGACTTCCGTTGAAATCTAAAAAAGTTTCCAACAGGGCAATCTCTATTTTCTGCTTATCCTCTTCTACTAAAACAATGAACCATTTGGCTGCATTTGACACTTCGCCATAACCCATAACCTCATTAACAATGTTATCTACAGTTAGGGTTCTAGCCTTACCTTTAATTAGGGATGCAAGTAGAGTTGGTGGAGTCAGATCACCAGCTTTATTATCAGTGATATCGACAATGACCGGTCCAGTCAATATCTATGCTTTGCCTTGAGTCTCAGCTCCCAGTATGCCTTTTCCTTTTCTGGTATCTATCACCGGTGGGGCTTTGGTATTCTGACATTCTTCTTCTACCTGATGTTGTTGCTGAAGGAGATTTGTCCAGGTAGTAACTCCTTCATGCACCTTGTCCACCTCTCCAATAAGCACCTAACTTATTCTTTTTCTTATCATGAAACTTTGTTTGTGCAGGTTAGCTTGTTGGGATGCTTCTTCCAAAGTGAGATGATTTTGGACTTCAAGTAGAGCTTTTATCCTTAGCTCTCTTTCCTGTCAATCGAAGACTTCCATCTTCTTTCTATTATCTCCAGTAAATTACCCAGTATTATTTTGTGAAGTTTGGTGGGAGTGTAACTGAACTTGTAGAGATAGAAAACTACAACTTCTTCAATTTTTCTCTTATCTTCCTCACCACTCATTGTATATCTTCTTCCGGCTATTCCTAGTCCACCTGCCTCCTTAATTCCTTCAACTAATTCATCAATTGTTGGCTTCCTTCCTCTTGGTGCATCCTCTTTCACCGGTTTCCTGGTCTTTCTCTTTCTATGAAGAGTGGCAGTCTCTTCAATCTCAATTTCTTTCGTTTCTTCCCCTCGAGTACTGGACACTTGTTGTGCTCTTTTCCTTTGAACCTTGGGTTCTTTTGTTACTATTTTCTTCTTCTTCAGTGTGGGAGTCCTCTTCACATATACCTTTTTAGGTTCTTTAACTGATGACTTTTTTTTCAGATTTTCCAAAATTTCTTCATAAGTCCCAAACTGAAGAGAGATCTAGGTCACTCTCTTGCAATGCATTTGCATAAGCCTTGGCTACCTTGGTAGAGGCTTCATAACCAAGCTCCGGTGCATACTCAGTTTTGGGCTCCACAACCTGAATTATACAGTGATTGATGGTGACCAGAAAATGCACCTCATCCTTGTATAGATCAACAATAGCCGAGGGAATTCTTTCCCTGGCATGCATTCTCAACTGGAAGGCCTCAAAATAATTTGTCATTACTTTATTAAACTGATTTCCCAGTTTGTTCGCCATATCTCCTATTTGAATCATAACCGATTTATCTTTTAGCCAAGTTACTTTTGCTATGCCTGGAAATAAATTTTGATAATAGAAGAACAAACATACTAGTAGAGTTCCATATTTTAGAAACTTTTTCTTCACAAGACCAAGCTTCTTTAGATTTTCAAAAATTTTCCCTCTTAGCATGGCACAAATGTCATATTGTGCGTTGTCATGCATGATCCGGTGCAACATGTATAGCTCCTCCCGGTACACTGTTGATGTTGCTTGATTGATAGATTTTGTACCCTATTACCGTAGATGCAAACCGAACGCCTTCGTCCTCTATGTCGTTAACAGTCATCAACCGACTAGCGGACTTCAACTTTGTTAACCTTGCGACTACAACATTCGCAATGGTTCTAAGGGTAAGAGCTTCCCCTTTGTCGCTATAACCAGTAACCCTTCACAAATCCTCCTTGGTGATCAGTGTGACTGCTTTTGCTAGCCACATCCCTCGTTCATGAACCCTGCTTAGAACCAGTCTTATCCAATCCGGTCGAAACACGGTTGGATACCTAACTCCATTGATCAAACTTGAGGTTTCAAGCTTTGCAGACTCATCTTGAAGCTTTCCATCCTGGCAGAGTGAGAGATACTCGCTTTGGATGAAAGTTTCATCCAGTTCTTCTTGCTTGGCATGAATGAATGCCATAATGTCTTCAGTCAGCAGAACTCCATCAGGCACCGATTATAGCGCACATGTCATATCGTTCTCTCTGTTCTGCATTGGCATGATGTCATAAACTGGTCTATCGAATTGGTTACCTTGAATTAGATTGACAATAGAAGATGATGATGCCATCGTATCTGATTGGTTTACACAGAGAATTCTTGATAGGATTTACAGAGTTCACTTAGCAAAGACCGTAAATCAAAGCAAGAAGAGATTACTCAATCTTAAGAAAACAACAATCACAATTCGCATTGTAAAGGAAATGAGTAATCATCCTTCCCTTAAATAGATTTAGGGTATAACGGTAATTACCAAACAGTAACAATTATTAACGGCTACAGGTTTAATTACCATACCTAATCTTTCTTACGACAATCGGTTCTCATGAGTTTACCTGTTGATTAATCCTCGATTGTGATGTTAGCACTTACCTTTCCGAAATATTTGATAGACCGATGACTTCTTCCGATTACACTTTTTGATTGTGTGAGATCATTGCTCACCAGTTCTACCGGGAACAGTAGGCGGACTACCGGTTCCCTCTAAGCCCTTAGGCTTAGTTTGCCGAAGAGATATCACCATCAGTAGATGATGATCTTCTTTCTATCTTCTCCTCAGCGGAGCTCTTTGATTCCTTCTTAAACCAAATCTTCTTGACTTTCTTTTTTGTCTCTTTTCCCTTGTTACCCTTTTGGTTGGAAGACAAGGTCTTCTTCACCAGTTTGGCCGGTCCTTTTCTTTTGTTCATTGGCCGGTTCCTGCATTCTTTGGCCAGATGCCCAATCTTGTTGCAGTTGTAACAAGTCATCCCGGTTGCTCTCCATGGATTTACCCTTCTTTACTTGTTCATGGATGAGTGACATCAAGAGTTGCTATGGTCAGATGTTCCACAGCTAGCACAGTTGGTTGTGCTCCGGTTTGTGTTCCTTTTATGGAATACCAGTCTCAGTGGGGATTTGAATGCCATGGTTTTAGATATGCATTCATCTGCTTTGTGTCCAAACTTGTTACATGCATGGCAGTAACCTTTGAAGCTTCCTCTGCTTCCTCTAGACACACTGTTGGGACGTGACCTTCACTCAAAGGTCCTATGACCATACTTGTAACAGTTTCTGCAGTAACTGTTAGAAGTGAATGATTTCACCAATGCATTTCTACAGTCATTTGTTTTATGACCCGGTTTACCACAATGATTGCAAGAGGTTTTGAAGGTCTGCTTACCCTTATCTTTTGTCGGTTTCTTCTTTTCCTTCCTTCCCTTGTTGACTTTAGAGGATTCACCGGTTTCATAGATGCTTTGACTGGTGTAACCAATTCCTGTGGGATCCTTGTGCTTTTTTTGAGCCTTCAATTGCTCATCAAGCTTAGCTGAGCTTTCACTATACCTTTTGAGTGTATCATTTCTCTCTTCAAGAGTCTTCAACTGTTCTTTTAGTTGATACAATTCAATGGCCAGCCTTTTGCATGCATCATCTTTATTATGCAAGTTCTTTTGCATAATAGCATTTTCTTGAGTTACGATCTGCACGTCTGCTTGAAGTTGTAAAACAACAAGATCACTTTCTCTTATTGCATCTTCTACCAAATTTCTTGCCCTTTCAGAGGCTGCCAGTGATTTCACGGCACTGTTCCTTTCATCTTTAGCTTTCCTCTTTTCTTCAATGATTTTAGTCATTCTTAGAGCATTACTTTCTTGCTCCCTTTTCAGATTTGAGATCTAATCAGTTAGACTCTGATTTTTCTCCATAAGTTCAAAGACTGCCTCCTCTGCTTCATCAGATCCACTTTGCCCAAAGAGTTCCTCAATTGTTTCATTGTTCTCACTTAGTTGCAGAACCAACTCCTTTCTTTTTGCAAGGGACCTCCTTAGTCTATTCTCAAGAGAGGCAATTATACCATTCGCTTCCTCAAGATGTTTTTGATACCTGTATCCCTCCGTGATCTTTTACTCAAGCGGTTAAGGTATATATCTTTGAGAACCAAAAAGCTTAGATACCAATTGTTAATCCTAACCGCTTACTGAGAGGGGGGGGGGGGCGGGGGGCGGTGAATCAGTAAATACAATTTCTATTCCAATTTAGCCTTATAAATTTATTCTTGCAGAATTAAAAGAATATAATCAACACTCATAAACAGAAATAGAAATACACAGGTCAACACAACATATATACGTGGAAACCCTCGGTTAGAAGAGGAAAACCACGGTGGGACAAAACCCACAACTTTACTACTGCAGTAATAAAGGTGCCCTGTTAAGAGCTTACAAAGCACTGATAAGAGTGCTACTCGGTAAAGGGATTTGGTAGAAGACCTGTTAGTATCTTGACTCTGTAAGGAGTCGTCTGGTGAGAGGACTTTCAACACCAACAAAGATGTTATTCGGTAAAGGGATTTATACAAAGAACCTATTAGGGTTCACCCTGATTAAGGGATTTGAATATGCTTTACAATCTAAAGCAATGATCTTTAATGACACTTTCTGTCTGATTAGATCATACCTGTTACCCTTTCCTTTGCTTGGTTGTTGAACCTTTCTTTGTCTTTCACTTCTCGTGAGTGTAGCTCCTCTCAGAAGATATCTCTCTCCTGCTCTGAATATTCAACAACACTTCTTGTGTATTCTGTGACTTGTATTTATAAGACATTAATCTTATTAAAAATACTTCTCATAGTTCCGCCAAGATGTAAACTCGCCCATAAATCATGCATGCGAAAAAGCTTGCAAAATGATCTTGAGTTTACCTTGAAACACCCATAGAAGAAATAAAGCTAACTCCAGTTAAAAAGCTAACTTCAGTTTCAACTGTGAATGCTCCGTATAATCCGGTTTTAGCTGAGACCGCTCCGCATAATCCGGTTCGGATTATCATGCACTCAACTGGTATTAAACTTGTACCGGTTGGTCATACTTTCCCAGTATGTCTCATAAGACCAGTTGAAAACACTTAGACCGGTATAAGCATGACTTAGCAAAGTACACTGCTTACATGTTTGGTCTACCGGTGCACACTTAAGAGTACCAGTGCTCCAGTAGGATTGATGTTTGCCTCTGACTTAACCAATGACAACTTAAATATGTCAACAAAATCCTCACAGTAAAATTGTGATCTTTAATGCTTGGAAAAAGCAATTTGAATCTCATCTGCATTTGATACGAGTGAAATTCTTTCGGTCACTTGGAAGCAATCCAGAGTTGCCTTATTTTTAACCGAAGGGGATACAGAGCAGCAGTTGATATAGGACCTTCCATGGGTTCTTGAGGGTCTATTTTTGAAGAAGAATCAAACAAATCACTTATTATGTCATTATTAAACTGGCATAGAGTTGCAAAGAATTCAAAACAAAAAAAGTGGAATTTAAGTTTTATTATTTAAGAGAGATATCTCCTAATGCAAATTAAGTACCTTACAAATGAATTTCAAGGATTGCTACTTGGTAGACATTGATCCCTGTCCAGTTTTAGGTTAACCAAAGGACTAATGGAATGTAACTTTGTTCATCCTTTGCACAAATTTTCACGCTTCTCTATCTTTATATGACTTGAAATTTTGTTGCAAAGACATTCTTAGCTCCATACAAGGTTTTTAGTATTGGATTCATGTCTAAGTTAACATGCTAAATTTTAAGCTGGTGAACCATATTTTCTTGTCTTAAAACTATTTAGCTGTTGAGAAGTTGCAGTGTATTGTGTGCACTTGTTCTGATGCTATTCATTTTTTTATGCTCTTAGGGGACAATGATCAAATTTGCAAAGAATTTGTCTTCCTGGGCATCGGCTGTGGGCAAGAAAGAAGTCATCATCATTTCAAGTTTGGACTCTGGGAAGATGCAAGAATATGGTTTGAACAGGTATGCAGCTAAGTTCTTGTTTCTAATATAGAAGGGTTTTGTCATCATGATTAATCTTAAAGCTGCAATTCTATTTAAATGCAGGCTTATTAGTTCCATTTTTTGAAAACTTGTTGAGTTCATTAAAAAGTTTTGTTCAAGATGGCCATTGAAAAGCTTTAGAAGAATTTTCCCCACTTCACAAAATGTTCTTTTTCCATTTTTCCATATTCTTGATTTTAAATGTACATTTTGGTAATGCCATCTATATTGAAAGCTCATTTTGATATTTAAAATGCTTGGATTTAACTGTAACTGTTCCTGTATTTTATTATTTCTCTTTAATTAGTTGTTCTGTAAGGAGTTAATATGTTGGAATTTCTAATTCATGATTACAACGTTTACAGCACATGTTGTCGAAGTAATTCCTTTTGATATATATATTATAATAATAATATTTTTTCTGAAGACTTAGTCAAAATAAATATTTTTTATTATTAATCGCAACTGTTTAGAATTGATTCCTTTCCTGATGCATGCCGACTTCTCTTTAGTAGTTAAGAACCCACACATTTGCTAAAGTTTCTTTCTTGTAAAACGCAGTCAACAGATACATTATATTTCCTCTGCCAAAGCAGATGGCACGGATGAAAAATGCGAGGAATTAGGATGGAAGAAACTAGAGCAGTTTCTGCCATCACAGAAAGGATGGCAGTATCTGTATTCTCAGTTGTCTCAGGATTCTGTACAAGATGAGTTGTTTTTAGCAGATGATGAATTGACAGATGAGGATTACTTTTCTAGTTTGCCTTTTGCCTCTTTGTTCTCAAGCTTCCAGGTGAATTTTTCTCCTTTTTTAATTAGTTTAGTAACTTAATTGTAGAGTCCTATCATGTACAGAATATTGTGTTTGTTAATCTACTAATAGTAACTTAAAATAATGATCAGGTATTCTATGTGTTAAATTGATGCTTGTTTCCTTATCTCACAGATGCATAAAATTTGACCCATTTCCTATCATTGGCTGATCTTAGGCAAAAGGTTTGAAGGTTACATGCCTTTTCTGTTTCTGCTCTGAAGGAGATAATATGAGAGATGCTTTTGTATTGGCTGAGGCAATATATAAATTGCTTGGCCTATGTGCAAGCACTTCTGCGAGTAAGTTACACCTTACTTCAGATAGTAGTTATAAATACTAAAATGGAGGTTTCCAGAAGTTATTTATTTATCTTTTTACTATCTCAATGAGCTGTTTCTTTTCAAGACGTAGGATTTTAGCAATTCCTTTTACAGGTCTTTCATATAATAATATTTGAATAATGAAGAGTTTTTTTGTTTTTTTTGCAGCACTATTAGTTTTTCACCACAATATCCTTAAATTATAACATTAGAAATCTTCTGAATGTGAAAACTAAGGCATCATGAATGTGTCAATCTTAAAAGAATCAAATTAGACACAGCCTAACTTACAGTATATATGATTTCCTATTATTAATATTTATTTTCCCTATAATAGGATTACCGTATTTAGAAGACAAAACTTCTCAAGTACCTTGTGCAGCATTACCAAATCGTGTACATCATTTTTCGCACATGCTTTTTAGAAGTGTCAGACTGCCTAACTTACACTATATAAGATTTCCTATTATTGATAATTATTTTCCCTCTAATATGATTACCATATTTAGAAGATGTGACTTCTCAAGTACCTTGTGTAAAGCTACCAAATTGTGCACATTATTTTCACACATGCTTCTTAGAAGTGTCATTGCTTTTTCTTTATTACTCCCTTATAAAATTTTCTGTATAAGCTTATACCTTAATGTGGCTGTCATGCATAACCCTAATTTTGGGATTACAACATGCTAAGTTTGGCCCAGTATTTTAAAAAACTTGGTAGCTTTATTGAGTATGATACATAATATATAATGCCTTATTCAGCTAGTGATTACAGATCCGCACAGACGTTTACAGTGTACATTTCTTCTACATGAACCCTGGATTGCTGGAATGAGGTGCCAATGCATCCTCTGCAACATTCCATGATGCAAAGGATAAAAAGAGAGCTTGGACAGCTAGGTTAGTTTCAACAAGCTGCCTCGGCACACAGTAGAATAAGATTCTACACCACATACTCTGCTAGTATACACAGAATCCGAGCTTGAAAAATATGTCCACACTAACCAAATAAGCTATGCAATGACACCATCGAGCTTTAGCAAGCTCACTTCAAAGAAAAGAGGAAGCATATGAAACCACGAAAACTTGAAATGCATGGTTGACTGTGCCATATGCTGAGGATTCCTGCTGGGAGATCTGCACCTTGATTAACCAGATTATCTGCAATGCTGTTGTTTGCTCTCTGGAATGACGGAAGCCAGTTTGTATAATAATAATCAGAAGTAAAAAATTTATTGATATAATTTACATAATTTATATGCTTAATCATTTGCTGCTGAAATACACTTTTGTGGTGAGATAGTTTAACTGCATCAATTATTAACCAAGTCTCTCCATTGACTTGGAGCTAATATATACCTTCTTAAACTGTTAATTGCAAGCCAATTTCCAATGCCTGGGTTTCTGTGACATTGTTAGAGGTCACTCCCATACCTGTAGCAATTTGAAAATTAAATTTCCAGCAGAAAGAAAGGAACCTCCAACTCCAGCAATTCCTGGGTTAGATTTCAATGCTCCATCAAAATAGAGGATTTTGCATCTGTTTTGGATAATTGGGTGGTTAGTATTTTTTTTTTAGACTTTCTTCTGACCTTGGGACCATCCTGGGCTGAATCTCTATGGAGATTGACGATGTTCATGGCTGTAGCCCAGGAAGGCACCTTTTCCTCTTTAAAGCTATGGTGGTTCCTAGCTTGCTAAATATTCTAAAATATGTATCTCAGGATTCGAGATCTAAGTGAAGTGATCCAGGTGGCTGCTTTATGAGTATCACGAAGGCTATAATGCATAACAACCACTCTTTGGAATGATTTGTAGTAAAAGCTTTGGGATATGTTTTGGATAAGACTTGCTTCCACACTTCGTTGACACATCAATTAACAAATCATTTTGATTTTCTTTCTCCTTGAAACATAGAGCACCTCTGTTAGGACCAAATTGTAATGTCCCATTTTGGTATTGCCCTAAATCTTGCCCTAAAATCACAAATGCAATTAAAAAAATAGAGAACATGATACAGTTAGAATCATTCCTTTACCAATAAAATGTGTTTATCAAGATAAATCTGGTTGAGATCCTGCAACCATGTTAGATAATACTTGAACTATAATTCATAATATCAATTCTTCCCATTAAGGTTATGTAATGTCTCCTTTTCCAATGCCCTAGTTTTTGCCCTATATTTCAATTCCAAGTAAAACAAGAAATGGGATAGAATTAGCGATATCATTTACCAATTGTGGAATAAGATAGATCCCGTATGAGATCCTACAATTATGTTAGGTAATCATTGAAACATAATCCATAAAACATATCTTTCCCACTATGGTTAGGAACATTAACTCAATCATATGATATAACTAATTTCATTGATGGAGTTCCTTGGAAAAAATATAAGGTGCCTCGAGCTTAATCCTTTCTATCAAGCTTAGGAGCACGGAATGATACTCACCATTCGGCCTCCTAGTCCCTTTCAGGTCACCACTACTCAAATGGAACTTAGGTGCTACTTGCATTCCTTATATGTATCCCATCATAATGTGCATGAGGAAATCTCTTAAGACCTTCCCCAATAACCCATGTGCATCATGAAGTACCTTGGGGGATCTCACAAGGCGCCTCGAGCCTATGCATCAAACCCAAGAGCACAAATTGACACTCGCCATTCAGCCTCTGGGTCTCTCATAGGTCACCACCACTTGAATGGACCTTATGCTACTTGCTTGTGCCCTATCCCCCTTCGTAATGGGACAGTTTAATGGTTGTAGGTCTTAAAGGACTCTTCATCATTATTAATTATGCATACATTCCTACTTTCTATCAAATGGAAGACAAGATAATCAATCAGCCTGATCAGAATGCACTATGCACCATACCAATGCCTTGATCAATGTATAAACTTCTGTCTAATTTATTAACTATTAGACGGTCTGCCCTAAATCAGCTTGAAGGCCTGCTCTACTAGTGCCTTATATCTATTCTTAGTTCTGCTCAAACTCTGCCTAAAGATCTGATTATAAATTTTCTCTAGATCTGCTAGAAGTATTCACAAAGATTCGCTTTTATTAATCTTTCTCCTCTTAGCACAAGTCTGCTGCTGTCCCATAATATCTCCCTTTTTTTCTCTTCCTCAAATGAAACCTTCTTCCCTTTATATCTTCCAATGTAAAGGAGAGGTCACATCTCTTAATCATGTCTTCCTTTTGGCAAGAGACACAATCTTCCACAGTTAGCACCCTTTGGAAGTGTACAACCTTTCATAATTTATCTCCTTTGAAAGAGTCACTTCCTTATTTACTTCTCATTCCTTTATTAATCCTTCCTTAATTCCCATGCTCCATTCTTTCTCACTTACTTTCTTCCCCTCAAGTGAAGTTCTTTTCTCTCCCTTTAATAGCTCATGTTTGAGGAAGACAAAACTCTTCAATTCATGCCTTTTGACCTACGTTACCACATTCGCTCTACAGCAATGGAATTCGAAAGTCGATTCACTGCAAATTCGAATTCGATGCGAATTCGACTTTAGACTGAGAAATTTGTAGTAAATTCTCCATCCAGGACCCTGGACGAATTTGGAGAGAATTTCGTTGACTTTGGAAACAGCTGCGCGAGCCCAGGAAGAATTTCGGTCAACTTTGGAACATTCACAGGCGCTGATTCACCCAATCTATGTCTTCCATGTGCTAATATATTACTCTGACTAGATTTCTCCTTATAATTCTTACTTTTCGACTTTTCAATCCCAACTAAGACGGATTGAAAGCCATTTTCTTGAGCTTGTTTGTCCCCCCAGAAGATATCTTGTTCGTGGAGCTCCTTCAACGTCTCCTCTGTTTGTGACTCTGTAGTTTGGGCTAAGCCCAGAAGAACTTCGACGTGGCTCATGCTGGACTTGAACCCGCAACCTCCTGCTTCCCCATTTTCGGTCATTTCGTATGCGCAGATACCTTGGAATAACAATCAACAGCACCAGAAAACCTGCGGTAAAGAAACATAAGAAGCAGGGAATATAGACACCCCGCGTAAAGGTTCGTCTATATATTATGGAAAGAAAGGCAATCGAACTAGCAAATCAAACTCAATATTTATATCGATTTGCTAGTATATTGATTATTTATATACTAGCAAATCAATATAGGGAGTTTGATTATTTATATACTAGCAAATTAATATAATAATATTTTTAAAATTGTTATAATGTATTGAGATTTAATAATGTTGTTTTGTTTTTAATAATTTTATTTAAAATATGTAAAATAATTTTAAAATTAATATAATATTATTTTATTTTAATAAAGAATAAATTTGACTATTTTATTTAATATAATAATTTAAATTTAAATAGTATTGTAAAAATATTTTGACAATTTAATGGATTTAATATTTATATATTTTTTAATTCAAATTTATATGTGGTGGTGTATTTTGCTATGTTGCTTTATTATTAGCATAGTAATGTATGAACTTATTTGTTGTTGCATATGTTTACATATAGATATATATTTAAAAAAAAATAAAAACTTCTTGTACGAACGAACCCAAAACGAATCGAACCCAGCCCAAAAAAATTTTGAACGAATTTCGAACCCGAATCTCAAACCCACATCCGAACCGGCAACTTAGCTTTTGACCATTCATTTAACTTAACAAAATTTTAAATTATTTTAAATTATGTTGTATTATATTTTTGAATTAATTATTATTGTTTATTATTAAATCCTCTTTCAAGAAGGGGACATGACAATCTACCCTACTCAAGATTTCATGTCATCAAGAAATCATAAAATAAGATACTTTCTTAGAGATATACATCTGTTATAAACTAGACAAGGAGCATACACATAAAAACACAAATTATACAATAAATATATGAAAACACAGAGTATACATACAAATACACGTATTGTTAGATCCTTCTTATTGACTAGAATGCATTCGTTGGTTCCTCTTTATCCTGTAGGATGGCATGATCCAAGCTCTGATACCATTTGTAATGTTCCCTTTTCCAATGCCCTAGTTTTTGCCCTAAATTTCAATTCCAAGAAAAGCAAGAAATGGGATAGAGTTAGCAATATCATTTACCAATTGTGGAATAAGATGGATCCTAGTTGAGGCCCTATAATAATGTTAGGTAATCATTGAAACATAATCCATAAAACATATCTTTCCCACTAGGGTTAGGAACAAATTCTTTTTGTAAAGTGCCTAGTAAACTTTTTAATGTGACCGGTGATGCTAGCACAATACGCCCTCCGGCTCCACGTGAAACATTTTTTACTTGAAGCTATGAACCAGTGAGGCCACAAATGAGGGACCTCATCCCCTTATTACACAATTGAGGTCCAACCTACAAGCACATTGGATCAATGAAGGCACAAGCCCACAATCACGATGGCCCAACGAAGGTTTGAACCTGGGCGGGGACAATGACACTACTTAACCAACACACTAAGTGGTGAACCCCGGGTTAGGAACATTAACTCAATCATATGATATAACTAATTTCATTGATGGAGTTCCTTTGAATAATATGTAAGGCATCTCGAACTTATTTCTTTCCATTAAGCTCAGTAGTTCCAAATGACACTTGTCATTTGCCCTCCTAGCCCCTTTGGGTAATCACTACTCGAATGGGATGTAAGTGCTTCTTGCATCCCTTTTATGTATTCCATCATAATGTGCATACATAATTCTCTTAAGATTTTCACCAATTACCCATACGCATCATGAAGTACCTTGCGTGTTCACACAAGGTGCCTCGAGCCTGTCCATCAAGCCTAGGAGCATGAAATGACATTCGTCATTTGGCCTCTTGGTCCCTCTTAGGTCATCACTACTTGAATGGACCTTATGCTACTTGCATGTACCCTATCCCCCCTCCATAAGGGAACAGGTTAATGGTTGTAGGTCTAAAAGGAATCTTCATCATTATTAATTATGCATACATTCCTACTTTCTATTAAATGGAAGACAAGATAATCAATCAGCCAGATCAAAGTGCACTATGAACCATACCAATGCCTTGATCAATATATAAACCTCTGTCTAATTTATTAACTGTGAGGCTACAGATCTCTTGCACAGTGGTATGCTTATTCCCTCTTCGATGCCTTGCTGTCTTCTTCCGATTGCAACTTTATATCTTCTTGTTTCCCTGAAGAGATGCGTTCTTTGGAGGTATCTGCCCTTCCATAAGGGATTATGTCCTTTGGATCTGACTGTTAGTGATGCCTCTTCATAACTATTATTCATCGCAAATGATTCCTTTACATACTTGAATTGCTGGAGTGGAATTGTTCTTCTTTTCTCTAGGGAAGCTTTAAGATCTGCCTTAAAGGTTTGCCCTAAATAAGCGTGAAGTCCTGCTCTACTTCTACCTTATACCTGTTCTTAGTTCTGCTCAAACTCTGCTTAAAGATCTGATTATAAATTTGCTCTTAGAGCTGCTAGAAGTATTCACAAAGATCTGCTTTTATTAATCCTTCTCGTCTCACATAAGTCTGCTGCTGTACCCATAATATCTCCCTTTTTCCTCCTCAATTGAAACCTTCTTCCCTTTATATCTTCCAATAGAAGGGAGAGGTTACTCTCTTCATCATGTCTTCCTTTTGGCAAGAGACTACCTTTGACAGTTAATTTCTGTCCTTTGAAAGAGTCACTTCCTTATTTACTTCTCATTCCTTTATTAATCCTTCCTTAATTCGCATGCTTCATTCTTTCTTCCTTACTTTCTTCCCCTCAAACAACATTTTCTTCTTTCCCTTTTATATCTTATGTTTGAGGGGGACATGACTTTTCAATTCATGTCGTTTGACCATTCTTTTAACTTAACTAAATTTTAATTATTTTTAATTTTGTTCTTTTATATTTTTTATTTAATTATTATTGTTTATTATACAGGCCTATTTCAAGATGGGGCCAGGACAGGTTATTGTTTCTAATATAATTGATGATGGTTGTATAATATCCATGAAAGATTGGAAATCATATAATCAATAATATTATAAGTAGAATCCTAATCCTTACATCACCTTTGCAAATTACATGATGTGCATGTGGGATTCACTTTAAGGCTTTCCGTGACAACCAATCTGCATTATAGAATCCCTCAGAGTCATATAAGGTGTCGGGAGCCTGTCCTTTCCAATCAACACCCAATCATTCGGCCTCTTGGCCCCACCTAGGGGCTGACATACTTGGTGAGGGACTCAGTGCTGCTGCCTCCTTATCAAATATTTCATCCTTTACTCTATCATGGGATGGTTGGTTGGTATCCATGTTTCGTTATTCATCCTCTTATGATTGAGAGCATGATAGGTTGGCCCAAAGCAAAATCCCAGTAAGCCCAAGAGTGGACACTCACCCTCTTGGCCCCAAGTGGTAGGCATATTGGACTTCCATCATGGGATGGTCTACCTCGATGGTGATCTTGTATCTGCTTTCCTTCTCTACTTGATTACTTGCCGGTATAATGTTATAAAATATTTATTTTACATTATTATTAACTATAGCACACACATAAGAATTACATGTTAGATAACATCTTCATAAAGCATACACTAAGCATTCATCTTCTGCGTACAGCAATTAGATAAGATTGCTGATGACTGCAATATATAGATTCTATATTTGTTCAATATGCTTAATTGCTTGGGACATTTGTATTCTCTTTTGTTGCTGCCTCATGTGTTTCCTGTTGAAAGTCCAATCTCTATATTGGATCGTTGGATGATGTTTTGCTCTTTGTATAGGGATTGATGTTTTTTGCAATGACTGTTTGATGGATCGATTACTTGATCTCCTTCATTGCCTGATTGATTATTCCTTATTCCATCTCTTGTCGACAGCCATGGTCTTCTTGCTTTTATATCTTTCTGTCTATTATTAAGAAAGGTGACCTTTGGAAGTTGATGTCCCTTTAGAAGGGTCATGTCCTTTCTTAATAATGCCTCTTCATAAAATCACTGCTATTAATAATTATTATTACTTTGTTCCTAATATCAGTTGGCCTGCTTTGGAATAATTTGTTATTTTTAAGTTATATTGCTCAATTATCATTATTATTTATAGTAGTAATCTTAGTTGGCCCTCTACATTTATTTGCTACCGTCCGTATTTAAGGTTGCAATTTAGTTTGGGAGCATGACACAAATGTCAATTGTTGGTTTTGTAAGAAAAACCAAAAGAAGAAATCAATTTGGGGATGACACTAATATGCCAAACGTGCCTCCATTTGGGAAGAGTGGGATGATACCATCTCAAAATTTTCTATCCCTTTCTGACTGAATATGATCCCATCCCTTAATTGCTTCCCTGAATAACCTTGTCGTCAGCTAGAAGTTCGAGATAGGTGTGCCCTTCCAAACTGTTAATCAAGGCCTTCCAATCTTCCCATCTGACTTGAAATAAAGGAAGTATATTTTCTGGTTTAACCATTCCTTTATCTGGTCATACACTCTGCACTTGCAATTTCTTATGATTTTGTCCTCTAGAAGGTGAGTTTTAGGCCCATTTCAATGTTCCTCCATATATGGGACTCCTTGAAAATAGGAGGTAAGAGAAATTTTGTTGAATAGGGTATATCACCTAACAACTTTCCCTTTCAGGTCCTTTTCACATCTCTTTAGTTAAATTCATTGAGGGTATTTTCTTTTGTGTCACAAGTCATAAAATCATGATAACACTCATAGTCTCATGTCCTAATCTCACCCTTGCCCATATGTGCAAGGTTCCTTTATGTACATTTAATTTCATTGCATTGTATACCATTGTATGAGTATTGACATTATAGTATTTTCAATGCTTCTCTCTTTTGTGGAAAGTTATTTTGGTGTTGAATATGATCCTTTCTACTGTGAGTTCTTTTGGTGACTTCAACATGGTATTAGAGCTTTAGATTTGCAAGCTCCATTTTTCTGAGATATTTTTGCCAAATGCTATGGAATAGAAGAGTCAACCGTTGATGTTTTTTGGCTACTATGAGGATGTGGAGGCATATAGATTATTTGACCTCATCACTTGAGATGTCTAGTTTTGGAAAAATGTCTAGTTTGATGAGCACTTCACTCAAATGGATACACCTACCTATTCCCTCACTATCTACTCCTCTATCTCGAGGACAGTTGGCTTCTTGAGGATGATGACGATAATGGTCATGATTCACCAGCTCTTGGTGCACAATATTTACCCCTTTGGCCCTCATAGTACTCTTGACGAGGTTGGACCTTTGGTTAGTGATCCTATGAATTCTTACCACACTTATCAAAAACAAGTATTAGTCTTTTCATTTTGAGCCATGCACTTTCAAATGATCATTTTAGGTTTCTATATTTTGCAAGTATTCTAGAATGGGACAGTGCTATGGCTAAGGAGTATTTTTCTTTGTTGAAACTCACATATGGGGTCTTGCACTTCTTCTTAAGAGAAAAAAGTTAATCCAGTGCAGTTGGGTGTATAGAAATAAATATACAACAAATGGGTCCATTGAAAAGTACAAGTCATGGCTTGTGGCTAGGGGGTTTTGATTATTAAAAACCTTTGCTCCTGTTTCTAAGATTGATTCTGTTTATGTTGTACTTTCTTTTGCTACATCACAGGTTTAGTGATCTTCATGAGGAGATCTATATGGAGCAAGTTCTAGGTTTTGTGCTAGACTCTTCAATTATTTTCTGGCTTTATTGTTCACTATATGGTCTTAAACAAGGCCCTTAGGCTGCTTAGTATGAGAAAATAGATAGCTTCTTGCTTGCTTTTGATTTCTTCTGTTGCCATTCCAATTTGACAGTTTACACTTAAGAGACATGGGGCAAATCTTTAGATACTTGTTTCATTTGTGTATGTCTTTATTCTCATATGTAGTTCCACTCCCATGATTAAAGCAATTTAGAGAACATTATTGAAGGCTGGAGCAAACTAATATGATCAATATTGGGTATCAGCATTCTTTCGTGATCTTCAAGCTCTTCAATCCCGAGAGGATTTCCAGTTTTCAGCAGAAGTATGTCTTGATTTGCTTTAGAAATTTGAGGATGTGTTGCTAATGCGGTGAGTAATGTCATCAAACTACGAGTTTCTCCAAATAATTGACAATAAACCTTCAATTAAACCCAATGAGTACTCATGGGGCAAAAAAACTTGCTGAGTAAACCCGATGAGTACTCATGGTGCAAAAAATCCTGTGAGTGCTCAATGCCTTGCCTAGTACTCAACAAGTTTGCAAACTGTAGATTTGACCTTACATTGTAGGATTTTGGCAAACTCTCATTGATTAATTTAGTTGTAGAGCATAGTACAAACATTTGTGTATATTATACAACCATGCTTGGGTCCTCAACTTAATCAGACAATACATAGACAAGGAGTTGGCTTTAGTCAAAGACTATTTGTTAGCGAGGAACAGTTTAAATTTTCATATGCTAAGACTATTGTGGAGTTGGCATGAGTGGGTTTTGAATGAGTGAGTAGAACTTTTGGCTCTCAGCAAAGGAAATCATAGATGTAAGTTCATATTTTGACAATTGTTTCTACTTTTTGTTATTTTGCTAGTTTATCATTTATAGTTCTTTAATTTGTTTATAATATTACTTTGTCCTCTTTAATCTATTGACCAGTTACTTTTTATGTGATTGTTTGACTGCAGTTCATAGACCCTTTAGTTTTTCTTCATGTTGCTCATCAAGAGAAGTACATAGTGGTCTATGTGTATGAGGATATGGATAGGGCCAAGGAAGCTCTTAGATCCATTTATGATATGCTTAAGGAGAAATATTGTCCCAAATTGGTTATCATTGATTGATGATGGCACCATCAACTTCACATGCCTTTACATGCGGCTTCTATTTTTTTTTAATCCAATGTTCCAATTTTGCTTGGATTTCAAAGTCAACGATGAGGTTTTGGAAGGGCTCTACATCTATGCTCCACGGGGACACATCCCCTGGTAAATTTCCCCCGCACTCGTCTCGGAGACAGTATGGGGACGTAGGGACCAGAATTTCCCATCCTCAAATCCGTTTCTTTTTTTCGAAAAAAGGGGATGTTCCGAAAACGCCGTTTTCATGCCAAGAGAGGACTTGGGGATGGAATTCCGTCCCGGGGACAGCATAACTATCCCCTGATTGTCCCCAGGACAGAACACTGTCCCCGATTTCCCAGCCATAAAAAAACGTCTGACGAATTTAAAAAAAGACATTTTTTTTGTTTTTTACTTGATTGCACGGGCCCCATGTGGGTAGACAAGGCAATTAAAAAATAAGAAATCCTATTTGAGGAGCTGAATAGACCAAAAAGGTAAACACTTATTCATTTTAACCATTCTTGGCAAGAATAAAAACAAAGAGCAGCAGCAACTAGGGAAGAAAGTTTTCATCTTTGAGTTGCAAGAGGAGGGTTTGCCTTAAAATCTTCTTCATTCCAGGGATGTTTTTCATCTTCCATTTGCTTGTGGCCATTTTTTTCATTTTTCATTTGTTTTGCATTGTGCAATATATAGGGAAGGCATTTTGAGTGAATTTTTTGAACTTGCAGCACTGTTTTATTTTTCATAATCATGAGCAGCAGCAGTGAGAGTGAGGGGAGTACTAGTAGTGATAGCATGGATGTGGAAATTCAAGAAACTCAAACATCTCAAACTCAAAGAAAAAGACCTAGTACTAGGGCAGCCATAGAGGGGTCTTCAACTTCAACTATTGTGAATGTAGTAGGGGCAGCAACCTCTACCCCAGTTGAGTGCCCTTTTGAACCCCTCAAAAAGTATGCAAAAGGCCCATTCAACCCCAAGAAATCTCTCCATCAATTTGCCACAAGAGTAGACAAAGATAAGAAAAAAATCTGGGGGTAGTAGGGAATGGGAGTGCCATTTGTGCAAAAAATGTTATTATGGCAGCTATACTAGAGTTTATTGCCATCTTTTGTAGATAGGTGGTCAAGGGGTCAAAGGTTGCAAAGCTATAACACAAGTAGAAAAACTTGAGGCAACTAGATTGCACATAGAGGGGGCGGCATTAAAATTAGGGACTTCAATAGAGAATGTGCAAGCTAGTATGCAAGCTTTGACTCAACCTTCTAATAGGGAAGAAAATGCCACACCTACTCCCACTTCTACCAAATGAAAGGGAAAGAACCTTCTAGTAGGGAAGAAGAGTAAAAGAGAAACCAATGTTGCTGATTTATTTAATTTGCAAGCAAAAGAGGTGGCTGAATCATCTATTGGTAGATTTCTTTTCGCTCATGCTATACCATTCCATGTGACATGCTCATCCTATTTTAAACAAATTTGTAAAGATATCTATGCTACTGGTGCCTCATTTGTACCACCCAAAGAAACAAAAATACACACCACTTTTCTTGACAGAGTACTCAAAAATGAGCATTTTGATGGAGGATATGAGACAGACATGGATTAGGGATGGATGCTCCATCATCATGGATGGGTGGATCGATATCAAACATCGACCACACATCAATCTTATTGTCACTAGCACAACGGGCTCTTATTTTGTTAAAGCTATAGATTGTTCAGGGGAAAGGAAGGATGTTGCCTAAAAAAATTTCAGATTTTGAAAGATGCTATAGAAGAGGTTGGACCTACAAATGTTGTGCAAGTAGTCACTGATTCAGCCCGAGTGTGTAAGCTAGTTGGATTGATGGTAGAAGGTGCTTATTAGCACATTTTTTGGATCCCATGTTGTGTACATACATTGAACAACACCTTGAAGGACATTGGAAAAATTGATTGGATAAAGGATATGGTGTCTAAGGCTAGAGATGTGCAAATGTTTATTTGCAATCATAACACTTGCTTGCATTATTTTGGACATTTTTCAAGAAGGAATTCCTCAAGCCCATGGAGACTAGATATGCTAGCTACTTTATTTTTATTGGAGAGGATCCCTGAGGTCCAAGAGAGCCTAAAATTTAAGGTGTTTCTAACTTGTAACTTGCTTGCATTTGTAGATACATTTTCTCCTTCATTGAGCCTATTGTGCGGGTCATTAGATATGCTAATATCGACTCTCCTAGCCTTGGAGAGATTTATGAGACCTTTTATAGCATGCTTGGGTAGATCAAGCAAGTTATTTATAGTAGGGACCCTACTTTGGGATTTTATGAGGAGCATCTTAGGCCCATTGTGACACGACAGTGGAACATTATGACCACCCCTATCAATCCTAAATGGTATGCACCGAGACTTGAGAGAGTGGCTCCGTCTGGGGATGAGGAGATGAGTCTCAAATCTGAAATCTCAAGTTTTCAATTGAAATTTGAAATAGCAAGCTGCAAAGTAGATCTCTTATAATTATCTCTTCAATCTTCAATGTTCAGTAATCATTATTTAATATGATTTTTATTTGTTCAACTTAGGTGAAGGAGGGCTTCTTCAAGGCCCTTTCAAAAATGTACAATGGAGATGATGCTAGTAAACTTTGGGAACAGTGGCTTGACTTTGCCAATCTTCGTGGTCCAACCTTTAGTAGACCAGAGGCGAGGACAAATAGAGCTACATCAGTTCAAAGGGACCCTATTGGATGGTGGACGTGGCATGGTAGGGATGCACCTGAGCTGAGAATTCTTTATGTTTGTCTTCTTTCACAAATTGTGAGTTCCTCTGTTGCAGAGAGGAATTGGTCCACATATAGCTTCATCCAATCAGTCAAGAGGAACAACCTTACCTCTAGACAATCAGAGAAGTTAGTGGTTGTTCACAGTGCATTGCGGCTATAGGATCAACAAAGTGTTCAATATCGTCAGACTTTAGCATTACGTTAGGATGTTAATCTTGAGGATGCTAGGCAGGTTGAGGAGGATGACACACCTCCAAGATTGCTTGGGGTTCCATTGGATGAGGAAGACCCTCATCCTACTGCTACCAGTGACTCAGAGGTTGACTCTGATCTTGATTTAGATTCCTAGACCTACCATATGCTGTTTATGGACAGCCATACATTTGCAGATACATTATTGATTTGATTATTAAAGACAACTGATTATGGAGTTGGACTTTTATGTTATTGTCTATTGTTTAGTATTTTTAATTTTAGTTATAGACTTATAATAGTATGTCTATTGTTTACATTTCAATATTTTATATCATTTCATGCATGAAACTTGGAGCCTTTGGGCTTTTTGCTATATGTACGCCATATTTTGACAATGAAAGCATTTGAATTTTGTTAATTTTCTATGTATTGAGCTTCTAAAATGTCTATGGTGAATGGTTTATCAATGTTATGATATGCATATATGAAATCTCTCTCTATATAAAAATTCCCCTATTTTTTTAATAGTTGTCCCCTAAAAATTGGCCCTACACCGTACGCATACTGGACACACATCCTCGTCCCCTAAAACGTCCCCATCCCCAAAACTTCGTGAAACATAGCTCTACATGGTTATAGAGTGAATGGTGCTTGGTTTATAGCTTGGAGTGAGGATCAATGTTGAGATTAAGATCTTCAAACTTATGTAGGGAGATCTCTTTGCATGAGATATATCAAGGCAACTTAGATGATAGTTTAACGAGGTAAAAGTTTATTAAGGGTGTACTTTAAGTTTGGGACTTTTCTATTTTTCATGTTAATGTTCAAGTTGAACAATGAGATTGGGAGATGTTTATTGTTAAGGTGCCAAATCTTTAGAGGATTGTTTTACTCGTCTTGAGCGATTTGAGCATGTTTGGGCACATACACTCCATAAGGCACAATGAATTACCAATACAAAAGTTGAATGATCTTGTCTATGTTCATTACAACCTTTGCCTTCATCACAAGTAAATCTTTGGGTTTCAACTTATCCCCATAACATTAGAGGTTGATCTACAATCGAAGCAAACTAGTGAGATTGAGGATAAAGCCTACATGTAATATCAGTGTAATCTTGAGGTAGAGTTAGTAGCCTTGGTAGAGGAGAGAGAATGAGCATATCCCTTGGATGTTTATGTCACCCATAGAGAAGCATATATCATGGCTACAACAATGTTAAGGACCCATCTTAGATGCAAGCACAAGACCTACCATAGAGCTATAAATGTTGGTCCAAAGTAGGTTCTTCTCAACCATAGTTGTATTTTTAGTTTTTCTTATTGCTGCCATCCATTATGAAAATATTGTTTCCTTTAGCTCAAATCCACTTTGCACTCATTAAATCAATGCATACTTGTGTATGCGATCAAACTAGCTTCTATTTGATTAGTTGATTTAGTGAAGGGTGTATAGTAGCAGCTTTAAATCCATAAATATCTATAGATTTTATGGTTTTCTCAATTTGCCTAAGTCTTTACTAAGTTTGAGTTCCAAGTCTGAGTTCGAGTCTAAAATCATCTTACTGAGTACGAGTCATGTGTATGTGTGTGGGGGGAGGGGGGGGGGGTGGGAGAGTAAAAGAACTGAATTGGTGCCTTTCTTAATGGTGATGTTGAAAATCAACTTTATCTTTACCTTTTTGCTAGTTATAAAAGGAATCCATCATCTTTACTGGAGGGAATTTTCTAGTAGGAAGCAAACTGGAAGCATTGCATCCTAATTTTTCCCAACTTGAAGATAAAAATGTCTTGACATGCTACTGTGGCATGTACTTATCTTGATTGCAGGATATCAGGATAAGTACATTAAAGTTAAAACCGGTGTATTTATAATTTAGCTCGATTGCAGGATATCATGCCCCTAACATGAGGGAGATATTGATTCCCTAGAAAATCGTCTTATCCTTAAGACTTCATAATTTATTAAGAGTATAGCAATCAGACAGCATGGCAATGAGAAGAGGTAATTACTTAAAGAACATCGAGTAATAGAATTAGAATTCAAATACTACATTGGCGATAGTTAGACCAGAGATGGAAGAAGCATGAAGAGGTGCAATTAATTGAACCATCAATAGTAATAAATGATTATGAAGAGGCATCACTGAAGCTCGGCTCTGAAGAGGCACAATCCTTTTTGAAAAGGCAGCAACTCTCAAATGGACATCTTTGTTCACGGAAACATTAAGTTATAAATTAGGGAAGACCACAATGGGAACAGGCATCAAGGAAAATATTCAATAAATATCAGTGCTCATAATATTTCAGTGATCAGGATCAGATCAGAAATTAATATTTATTGCAGGCAATAGCTTTCTTGATTTGTTTGTGGTATGTATGAATATATGTTTGATATGCAAGCTTAATATGCAATATGAATAAATTTTATCATATACCTCTATGATCTTTATTTATCTCTAACTAGTTGTTAATAAACATGTTATGCTTCTTAATCTATCCCCATAAGCAATCATATGATAATGGAAGGAAGTATGTTAGGGAGAGGTAGCAGACATAGGTTCCCACAGATTAAGTAGCCCACCCCAAGGGATGGAATCATCACAGGAAGTTCCTGCTGCTTGTGGCCCTAGGGGCGAGTTGTCTTGGTCAGGCACTGCACGATCTTGGGCTTAATCAGGCTGAACAGTCTTCCTCTATAAAACTGGGTTCCTTCAAATTAAGTAGCCTACCCTAAGGGATGGAATCATCACAGGATGTTCTTGCCGCTTGTGGGCCAAGAGGTGAGTTGTCTTGGTCAGGCATTGCATGCTATTGGGTTTAATTGAGTTGAACAGTAACCGGGCACCCTCTGCAAATTTCCTTTCCAAACCCCAGATATGATTAATTATGGGAATAGAACCATGGATGGTTATCGTACGATCTATCTAAATAGAATAAGATAATTATTGTTATGTAAATGCTTATAATTGTTGATTAGGAATCCTCAACCCTAAATAGAAATAATTGGTCTTATGAAATATATTTCAAATATTATCTAACTTGATTGCAGGATCTAAACCAGGGTTTATGTTGATAACTATATTATATTCCTTATTTCAATTAAATTTGTGATTTTAGGGCAAGATCTAGGGTCGTCCCAAGAAAGGGGAGATTACACAGGATATAATGGTCATTACAATTTAAATGACTGAAATTTGCTCTTCGATTATTTGTGGAAAATGCAGTAAATAAATGATTATATCATTAAACATAAGGTTCTCATTGGTATTGACTTGGAATGGATATTGTGAATATTAACATTTGGTTCTCTTAACTATTTATTATCTCTCTTTTTCAGGCAATAAAAATACAGAGTGGGTGATTCCATTGTCATGGAAATCTGTTTATGGTCCAGGTCCAGATATTTCAATGTTCTGAAGAACTCATATCTATGTTTAGTGGCCAGGTTCGGTTGGTATTTTTGGTTTGTTGGAAGGCATGCTACTTGCGTTATCAAATATATTTGTTGTAATCTATCTGGCAAAGGGCATTGATATAGATGTATAGGCAGATACAAGACTACAATTATGCATCTGAGCTATACAAAGGAGGCCTCATAGGTATTTAATTTGAGGTTGACCTTTCATTTATAGCCCTTAAATAGTTCAACTCAAAGGAAAATGGACTAGCAAATGTATTATAATAGGCAAGTTTAAATAGCTCGTATATCTCTTTCATTTCATGCTGGGAAGATTGTTTTGTTACCAGAAACTTGAAAGGTATGCCACTGCTTTTCTTATTCAAAAAGGATTCTTTTTGTCCAGAATAATATCAATGTTAATGTACAAGCCAATGAGCCATGCACCATACTTCATCACAGTTTTATTCAAGGATTGAAAGGAATGTGAATAAGCCAATGAACCATGATTTATACTTTGTCACAATCTTATTTGAGGAGAGAGCACTGAAAAGTGTTCGTATCAGTGAACACATAAATTTAATATTTTTCGACTTGCCAAGTTTCAGAATCTCTTTGTCCAAAGTAGAATAGGTCCATCAGCATTAAAAATGCATTTTTTTCTGTCATTGGACATTACTCAGGAAGCCCCTGTAACTGTAGTGGTACTGGTACTGGTACTGGTACATGTCTAGGTATCTCTCAGGTTTACATCTGTTATTCTCTATTAAAAACACAAAACTAAAGTGCAATTAATTCTCTACTGTATGTGCCATGTGGTGAATGAACCAATTGCTGACTTTGATGTTCATATTTAATTCTTGAGTTTGATCTGACTATTTACTATTTCCCTATTTTGAATCAGTAATATAAGTCTGATATATCATGACATGATTCATTTTGTAGTTTGTTTTCAGTTTTATTTTAACATGTGGCAATGATATTATGGTTGATTTTATTTTTGATTTGGTAAGCAGGATTTTGAAAGGGCCGCGATCCCTTTTACAATGAAATTACAGTTGATTTTGTTAAATTGTCGATAATTTGTATATATTTGAAATTTATTTTTTGAATGAGGTTCAAAAATAACAGTCTACCCATGGACAGGTACACGAATTAAATTCATATAGATGAATTAGTTTTTTGTGAGAATGAAAGCTTTTGATAAATTCTTGTTATCAAACACAGATTTTCTCTTTAAATTGCAGTTTTTTCAGATTAAAATTAAAGATCTTTCTCATAAAGTTTTGGAAAAATATACACGGAATAAACAGAATATAACTATGAGAAATCAGTAATCAATGTATTAGTGTTGAATATGCCCTTGGCCTTTTGAAAATATACCTGGGGTTATTGGGCCCTACCTCTAGATAGTTGTTAAGATGCCAACACCCACATGGTATTTAGTACCTCACGGAGTTATTAAACAGATGCATATAGAATGCAGAAAATAAGAAACTGAGAAATCAGCTTCTTACCAACATCCAAACATCTTCTAGTGATATTGTCATCTACTAATTGATAAACCAGACAAAAAGCTGCATTCATTATTCTGCCAGTTGATCCCTACATTCTATAAATTGAATCACTGATTCGGCATCATTTGAGGAAAAGGTATCAAATTATAGCTAACGACAACAGTTATATTTTTATTCATCATAGGCAGCCCTGCCCTGAACCTATTGAAACTTTATTAGCAGAACAATATTCATGCTCTACACAGGTCTCTATTGGTCTCATTTCCTTCCTTAAAGCAACCAAATTGAAGTGAAGGTTGGACCGAAAGCTACTCTGCACTTCTTTCCGTCATTTGCAAAATCTCTCACCACTCTACCCATTTACTTCTCATCCACAGAGGAAGGGAGAACTCTGAAGTCATCTATAAAATAGCCATTCAAGCAATCTTTTCAATGAAGGTAATATTATTATAAAAAAAAAGAGGAAAAACGTAGACAAGAAAAAATAAAATGATATCTGACCTCATCTGCATTTTTCAGTTAGGCTGAGGGAGGAGTAAGGAAAATGTTACCAACACATCATAGCCTTGACCTCTCAGAATCATTCAACCAGCAAACATACCTGAGCAAGGGTATAGGGAAAAGCAAGAAGTGACCTTAATCATCGTCAACTTGAAGGAAAACTAAATTTTTAATTAGAAGTCTTATTGTGTAAATATTAAGAGCCTTCATACACCAAAAAGTTTCAATTAATGGCTGGTATCATTAAGGTAGAGAAACAGACACAAAAAAGGTAAAATAAGAAGTGAGCTTCATTACAAATTTCAGTGAGATTTATTAAGAGTTTATATTGCAAAAAAATCCACAGACCAGGATCCTTCCAGATTAATTCACTTTAATATGTTTAAGATTTGGACGGACCTTCTATTTTATCACATCTTGGCACGGCATGAGCTGTTGCATCCATGCATGCAAGTGTTTAATCAGAAGTTTTATGTCTTTATTCTTACCTTCACTTTTCACATGATTTTCTGTTGTTAGATTTGTGCACACTGCACAGCAATGATCCTTTTTGTTGAGTTTACTGTAATAGCCACCAACGCTATGGCATAATGGTTATGGGCTACAACCTATCTTATATATTCCTTCTGCTAAGTGTTTGATCCAGATCGAGCCCTTGTATCCACAAATGCATGTTAGTGTTTAATCTAATTTCTTGTCTTTAATATTACCCTTGGTTTTACCATGATTTTGCCTGTTGATGAAGTTGTGTAAATGATGGTCCTGTTTGTTTTGGAGTTAACTGCAATAGCCACCATTGCCACGTGACATAATGGTTATGAGCTATTGTTAATATTTCAGACTTTGAAAGGAAATAACAATATATAGATGATCTTTTAGAACTAAGATTTAGACCCTTTCAAAAATATAGATGAAAAGAAGATAGATAATACTCGGTTTAAATGCTTGAAATCTGCTTGAAAAATTGTAAGAAGAAGTTTTCAATCCAATGTTATTATTCTACTCTAATCGCCTCTTTAAGTCTGCCACAATTTGCTATTTAAGGTCTGCTACAATATCTGAACTTAGGTCTGCTCCAAGTATGTATTTAGGTCTGCTACAAGTGTGAACTTAGGTCTGCTATCCTTCTTCCTAAATTGCCAAGAAGCTGCTATGATAACTATGTAATAATGATCTGAATTATATATCTGTTGAAGGTGTGAATTTAGGCAGTCATGTGATGTTTTCTACGATGCTTAATTCGCACACTCCATTCCCCTATAAGTATGCTTCAAGATGGTGTAAATACAATGCCATAAGGCAGTCGACTTGCATATGCAAGTCGGCATTTAATAATTATTTCATTCAACCGCCTCAATTAATGTAGGTCAGCCCGCATAGCATATTCTATAATCCAATATGCAAGGCGTCCCTCTAAGCATACGTATAACATTTCTTTAATCTTTGCCAAGACATAATATTAATAATTATTTGTAATGTTGATATCTTTGTTTTAAGGCCACAATATATTAACACTTCCTCTTGGACTTGAGGGAAAGATTAATAACATTGACCTCATAATGTAATCACTCGATCTTCTGACATATGAATTAGAGTTCTCAATAGATTTCAATCTAAGTGATCTTAATGGATCCATCAAAGAAAACATAATGTATTCATAATAATTCATACCTGATGTAATCAATGTAATTAGTCATCCTCAGGATGTCCCAACCTTTGTAATATCATCTACTACAAGATGCAAGGTTATTCAAACATAACACTTAATGTAAGCATCGTTCACATGTAAAGAGAGGTAAGAAGCATCATTGACATAATCCTCATAATAATCACATATAGATCTCAGCATAAGAATAATAGATCTCAACTCTATGTAAGAGAAAAGGTATCATCAATATAACAATGGATCTCAAATCAATGTAATCAAAAAATATCTCAAATCATAGAAATGTATCATCAATAGAACACAAGGTAATAACAATATCAATCACATAATGTTAGTGGATTTTTTTTCATGTGAGATTTTATCCATAAGATCTCTGAAAGATAGCCTCAACACTCAATGCTCAAATATGAAAGAGCTTCAATGCTCAACACTCAGGAGCCTCAACACTCAAATATCAAGAGTCTCAACGCTCTAATATGCAAGAACCTCAGCGCTCAAATATCAAGAGCCCCAATGCTCACATATGGAAGAGCCTCAATGCTCAAAAGTTTGCAAATATGTTAGTATAACAAAATACTCACATAATAATTTGATCATTACTTTAACATAACAAAGAATCATTTTGATGCCTCTTCTGAGACTTTTGACAAGGTTCCTACTTGGGTGCAGTTTCCCAACCTCCTTTTTCATTTTTGGGTAGATTCTCTACTCGAGGCTGTGGGTGAGGCTCTTGAGGACTTTCTGATGGTTGATGAGGAATTTAATGATATCTTTCATTCTACTTATGCTAGGATTTTGGTTGATCTAGATTCTTCAAAGGGTATGTCGGAAAAGATTATGTTGAAGCATCCTAAAGGATCTTGGATTCAATCCTTGGACTATGAGGGACTTCCCTTTAGATGTAGGAGATGTTTTAAAACTGGTCACTTAGCAGATCAATGTGGATTGGAAAAGGTTAAGAAACATGCTTCTTGGTGGAAGGGGGCTTCTTCCCAACATTACTCTGTTGTGAAGGACTCGTCTATCAGGAGTTTTTCTCAGGTTGTGTCCTCTTCTCAGGAGTTTGCTAAGGTAAATGTGCCTCTTGGAACTGTTGTTGGTTCTTCCTTGTGTGCTGATTCCATCCTTGGGACGCCTCTTTGTACTGATTCAGTTGCTCGGGGTTTTTATGGTAAGGCTTTTGCCCCGTCAACTGTCAATAGTACGATGGTTCTTTCTGGATTGGATACTACGGATTCACCTCTTGAATCAGCTTCTCTGGATACTTTTGGCCCTATCTTGGATCATTCTCTTGATTCTCAAAATTTGGGTGTCTCGGTTCTTGATTCGTTTTCTTGGCAGGATTTGGCTAAGAAAGCGGAAGATGGGTGGACTTCTGTGAAAGGGAAAAAAAATCTAAACATCTGCCCTCTTTTGATATGTCTCTTCGTTCCCAAACGGGAAAGAAATCATTTTTCTCTGGTTTTTCTTTCCGGGCAGCTGGACCTTTTTTGGATATATTTTCTTTGATGTCCGCTGGAAGTGTTAGGGTTGTTGGACTTAAATGTTCTATCTTTTGTAGTGGTTGTTCTTGTTGGGGATCCAGATTCTTTACTCTTTCTGGTTCTTTCTCATTCCAGGTTGTAGGAGCCTATTGTAAAACCCTCGATGTGGTCTTGATCTGTTCCATGTTTGATTTTTTTTTTTTTTAAATCTTTTCGAACCATTCTGTATAGGGTTTCAGGGCCCCTTTAAAACATGATTTTCCTTAATCAAAACGAAGAATCATATTCTCAATGGAAAGTAATATTTGATTTATTTACAACAAGTGATGTTAAAATCTAACAAAGAATTAGAAAGAGCTTATAACACGAGTTTTAAGTTCATGAAGGCTCATATCTAAACTCTCTCTCAAGGTGAAGACTAAAGGACAAGGCGTCCAGATTCTATTTCGTTTACTTCTGCAATAGAGGGTTGTTTGTTTCGTTCAGGATAATTTGTTGTCTTGTGACCAAATTTGTCACATCTATAGGATTGTACCTTGGAGAGATCTTTTTTTTGAAATTGTTGTTTTGATAGTCTCTCCCTCTCCATCCATTATTGTGAGAGTTCCCTTCTTGCTTGATTTGATAATCTCTTTCTTTTGTTCCTAAAGTTTTGATTACGTAAAAGCAGGTTTTGAAAGGACCCGAAACCTTGTACAAGAGCATTAAAAAGATATGGCAATAAAAGACAAATACAACTGTGGTGCCCCACCAAACAAACCAAAGGAACAAACCATAGTTCTTACCAAGTGAAACAACAAAACCAAACAAAGGGCAATCAAGATTTCCATTTTTGCCCATCCTTATAAGAATGAAGATTCATATCAAAAGAAGGCGTGGAAGATTTACATTTCTTTCCCTTAACTATTGTCCATCCATCCTTCACCAAACCAGCAGCCTTCTGCCAAGCCATAAAATCCATAGTAGGGGCAGGAATAGCACCACTACCAATCCCCCAAACACTTCCAAGAGAAGCTTGGACAAGAGATTGCAGAACCCTATCATTCAGGACAACATCAGAACCAAAGACAGCAAGAGCAACATCAGACCCAGGGACACCCACAACTGTCCGATCAGTAACAGAAGGGACAACAGCCATAGTCTGAACCAAAATGTCATCAACAGGGACAACACCATCACCATCCAAGTCATTAACAGTTTGAGAAGCCACAACCTCATCCATGGAGGCTTTATGAACCATATAATGGTGGGCAGAAGCCCCCACCCACCAAGAGGACAGTTTCTTAGTTTTATCCTTATGAGAAGAACAGCGAGTAGCCAGATGGCCAGTCTTATGGCATAATCTGCAACGGAATGGAATTCCCCCATAGTCAAGATTCTGGGTCCAAGAGCCCAAAGAAGAAGCCAAAGTTATCTTCTTAGGGAGCCCCTTGGACACATCAATATCCACAAGAATACGGGCGTACATCGGATGAAGAATATCAGAGGAATCTGAATCCACCATCTAAAAAACCCCAAGAGTCCTCCCCACAGATTCAAAAACAGAATCCAGCCAAAGATGGAGAGGAAGATTCAGTAGTCTCACCCATAAGGGAACAACATTAAACGACTCAGTAAGAGGATCAAACCCCTAAAGCCAGGGTTTGGCCAGTAGGGGGCAGCGATCCCAATTGAAACATCGATCACACATAATGGCATTTCTATCTACAACATTTTCAAATTTCACAATAAAGAAGCCTTTTGCCATAGGGTAAATCTTTTGTTTCTAAAGTTTATTTCTCCTTTGTCTTGAGATTTTCTTTTGAAATCGTCTTTCATTATTTCTTTTTTGATTTGGAATATAAAATTTGAAGGTCTTCTTTAAAATTCAATCCTCTAGATATTAGTCTCGATTCTTCTTGAAGACAAACCATTTTTAATTTATCAAATTTAGGCATTTTAGGACGTGCACTGATTCCTTGAGTAAAGATCATGAAAGAGGTAACACATTAAGTGTTATCATAGATAGTTCATTTTCATCGTAGGTGTGCCCAATAGTTGCTAATTGATTTCTTTACTCAATAATTCTCATAAAGTATGATGTGATAGATTCTCCTTGACTCATCTTGATTCGTGAAATTTCATTTTTAAGTTATAATTCTACTTGTATTATTAATTTTAAACATTCCTGATAATGTAAAGAACATTAGATAGGCTAATTCTAGACAGAAGATTGTGTGTATGAAGTGGTCTTTTACGCTATCAATTAGAATTCGCATAGCTTTGTTATTCTCTTTTTCCATTCACGTGTTTCATCTTCATTCATTTCAATTTTGGGTGGATCTTCTATAATTGAATCTAGTTCTAGTTCTCTGAAGGCAAGTAGTATTCTAATTTTCCAAGATAAGAAGTGTGTGGCTCCTTCAAGTCTATCTTTTGGTCTAACTCCACTTGTCATATTGAATTTCTTAGTTTTAAAAGTGTTAGATTGATTTCCTTAACTTGAAAGTAGATCTTTTACTCACCAAGTCTTTGATACTATGTTAATATTTCAAACTTTGAAAGGAAATAACAATCTATAAATGATCTTTTAGAACTAAGATTTAGGTCCTTTTGAAAATACACATGAAAAGAAGATAGATAATACTCGATTAAGATGCTTGAAATCTGCTTGAAAAATTGTAAGAAGCCTTCAATCCAATGCTATTATTCTGCTTCAATCACCTCTTTAAGTTTGCCACAATTTGCTCTTTAAGGTCTGCTACAATATATGAACTTAGGTCTCCTCCAAGTATGTATTTAGGTCTGCTACAGGTGTGAATTTAGGTCTGCTATCCTTCTTCCTAAATTGCCAAGAAGCTGCTATGATAATTATGTAATAATGATCTGAATTATATATCTGTTGAAGGTGTGAATTTAGGCAGTCATGTTATGTTTTCTATGATGCCTAATTCACACACTCCATTCCCCTATAAGTATGCTTCAAGATGGTGTAAATGCAATGCCATAAGGCAGCCGACTTACATATGGAAGTCAACATATAATAATTATTTCATTCAGCCACCTCAATTAATGCAGGTCGGCCCTCATAGCATATTCTATAATCCAATATGCAAGTCGTCTGTCTAAGCATACTAATAACATTTATTTAATCTTTGCCAAGACATAATATTAATAATTATTTGTAATGTTAATATCTTTGTCTCAAGGCCACAACATATTAACAACTATCATATATATTCACTATCCTACAGGTTTGCATTCTTTTAGAAATAATTAGCTTGATAACGATGCTTCACTATCACCAAAGGACTTAAGAATGTGACTCCAAGCTATTAAAAAATCTAAACTTAAAACAACCTAATGCCAAAACAACTAGAGACATAGACATAACAGAGATGAGAAATGTCATGAGCAGCATTGGCTATTTATTGTTGGAAATATTCAAGACTATCCAGGTTACTAAGAGGGGAGGGGTGAATCAGTAATTTCAAAACTTTTAACAAATTCAGATCTTAACCATATTTCAAATAACATTAGATTGATAATCTGACTGCATGCATGAGTAACAAAAAGAATAAAACATTCATAACACTTTGAACACAAAGATTTGGTGACCCAGAAACCTTCCAAATAGAAAGTAAAACTGGGGTGGGGATGATACCCACAAAACTTCAATACTGCAGTATAAAGTTTGTCGATTAAGGCTTACAATGATCACTTCTGATGATCTGCCCTGTTAGGAGCAATAAGGACTGTTAGGTCCACCTTGTTAGAGGATTTACAAACATACAATAAAGTATGCACTCGGTTAAGAGATTTTACAAAGACTGTTAAGTCTACCCGATTAAAGGATTTTAAGCTGATTCACCTGTTAGGATGAAACAGTAGATCTCTTACTTGCAACTGTACTTGCTAATTGAGATTCTCTAATGTACTGATCACCTTCTGTGATGGATAGATCTTTGCTGCTTCTTATACTGTTGTAGCCCTTTGTAATTTGCTTATCTCTGCCTTTCTCTTTTTTTCATACTTCGCTACTTCACACCTTAGATATGATACAAAACATTGTTTATATATCAATCCAAAACAATTACAAAATAATTACAAAGTCAGCTCTTAAACAAGCTAACACAAATATTACTGAGTCGGCCCAAATATAGTTACGCGGTTACTGCAAACTAACTCGGTGACTTTCTAATACTCGGCATCCACTATGTTACTCGGCATTGTCATGCTCTCGGTAGAAGTGGAGGCTCGGTCCATACTAACCACTCGGTTGTAGTTTCGAACTCAGTATATACTGGAGACTCGGTAGATATAGTGTCACTCGGTAGAAACTGAATTCCCTATTTACCATGCTGGCACTCGGTAAACACTGCTCATTTCATCACTCGATAATGATAACACTGCGAATCTCGGTCTGTCCGGTAAACACTGTTCTGTTTGCTCGGTAAACACTGTCCTGTCTGCTCGGTAAACACTGTCTTATCTGCTCGGTAAACACATAGAGTCTGAATAAGTGTTGTCACTAATGACAAACATACTTAATGCCAACAATCTCCCCCTTTGGCATTAGTGACAAAACACTTATTACCCAAAACTTATATACACAATCATGCTGATACTGGTTTTGATTTTTTTAAAAATTTATCTTTGTCATACTACTGTATATACATTTCATGTCTCCCTCATACAGTATATATACAAATATCTTATTTCACCTCATACTCATATTTCCTATTTCTCTCATATACTTTCTCCCCCTTTCATATCTCATATATCTTATATACTTTCTCCCCCTTTTTGACAATAATGCCAAAGGTGTATATACAAATATTTTACACGGAGATACCAAAATGTGAGAGAAAATCAGAATGTACCTTTCCAATTAGTGCTAGAGTTCTATCCCAATTCTCTTGCAGAATCTTGCATGTATGGAGTGCAACTTGGACTTCTGCAGAGAGTTCAATCATGTGATCTGCAATTGAAAACCGATTGTCATGGATCAATGTTTTTGAGTATGCAATATGCTTCTGCATTGTATCCATGATGAGAAGGATCATGTTCTAAATATCTATTAATGTTGATCTGATCCTTGCATCTTCTTTCAATAACTCTGACTGCTTATCAGATAGGAATTTGACTGTCATATGATGTGCAGAGCTTGAACTAGGTTCAAGTTGCAACTTCTGTGCACTGATCTTCAGATCCTCATCAATCTTATTTATTTTGTCTTTAATCTCCTTTGAGAACTCGGCAACATTACATACTTTGACAAAAAATGATGTTACCTTGGAATAGGAGGACTCAATGCTAGACAAAACTGAAGATAACCCTGCCTGATTGATAGCTATTTGCTGAGCAATGTGCTCAAGCACTTTATTTTCAAACTTCTTCTCAGCCTTCTCAAGCAACTTATCTGATCCAGAGGAATCCTCATTGAACTTGTTTACCGCCTCTGCCAACTGCAACAAAATGTGTTGAGAGGAATCAACTTCAACACCTATTGTTTCTGCCAAAATGTTCTTGGCATCCTCAATGATCTTATATTCCTTACCTCTTTCTTCTTATAGTTTCTTCTTCTTTGCTTTCTTCTGGAGGAGTTCACCAACTGTTTGCATTTGGTCTGCTGTGAGGTTTGCAAAATCTAATTGGGGAATTTCTATCTCCTCATCTAAATCTATATCTTCTACTACACTCTTACTCAAAAATTTTGTACTCAGTTGAGTCTTTATACTTATTGCCTTTGTAGTAGAAATTATTGTAGACACAGTAGGACTTGTAGTGAAAACTGATAAACTTTCGACTGATGGGATGCTAACTGGAATACTTGATAAATAAAAAATTGAAGTATTTACAACTGTAGAATCTGAAGTACTTACTGCTAAAAAATTTAAAATTGAAGAAGGTACTGAAGACTGCAACTTGGTGGAAGGAGGCTGAAGCTCGGTGGATGAAGTGGTAGCCACTTCTGTCATTGATACATTGAGCTGTGCTAGTGATGATTGGACATTTGATGTATTTGAGGGAGTTGTCACAATCACACTTGAAGTTTTCTCCGGGCTAGATGTAGTAATTTTTACTAGAGAGTGAGGAAGTGAGGCAATCACCTTTGCAGCTATCCGAACTGGATCATCTTCCTCAACATTCTTCTTAGCTTCCTCGGTAACTTCTTCCTCTTCTTCTTCTACCTCAACATTATCAATCTGAACTGCTTCTTCTTCTTCTTCTTCATCACTGTCATCTTCAATATCTTTTATTATCATGGTTTCAGTACTCGGTTTGTGAAGATGATAGATGTTTTTCCAAGTAAAATTTGCACTCTTCACAACCGACTCTATATCTTTGATCAAAATCAAACAACCATTGAATTTTAGTGTCATCTTCCACTCATTTTCTATCAATGTCTTATTTATTTCATCATTTTTCAAATTTGGCATCAACTGTCTTAAGGTTTGAGCATATATGTCCTTGATAGTTTGTCTTGCATTGGACCATTTCAACTTGACTTTATCCAATAGAACACCTGGAATTTGAGAAGCCATATCATTAGGTGAGTACTTCCATTTTCCCATTTTCTCAATAACAGCATCTTCAATTTCCTGCTGCTCTGCCTCTGATCTAATTTCATATTTGAGAGATTTGAAATTTGAAATTCCAGATCCTTGTCTCAAATCCTTAATCTTTTGTTCAAATGAGGGAGGAGGCCTTTTGAGTACTATATCATCATTGACTTTACCTGCCTTGCTCCTTGATCTTTTCCTTGTGAATACTGCAGTGGATTGCTCAGGTTCCTTGGTGATAGTTACCTTTCCTTTCTTCTTTACAGGCACTTGTTCTTCTTTACTCTCATCCTTTTCTTCTTCTTCTACAATATCCTCTCCTTTGCCCTCGGTTAACATTAGAGGTGTGCTAGATTGCATCTTGGCCATCCTCTTTCTGCCTTTGTTAACCGCCTGTGGAAGTTTTATGCTTAGCTCAATTCTTACCTTAGCTTCATCATATGTTCCAAAGTATGGAGCCTTTGGATCAACAGGTTGATTTACTAGGGCTTCAATTATATCCTTTGTTTCATCAATGTTTACCTCATAAGGAAGAGGTTTCACCCATACAATCCTAGGCCTTACTGCCTAAATGTATACTCTATCACAATCAACCATGAAACAAACATCATCTTTATAATCTTCCACCAGCTTTAGTGGAATCCGGAATCTGTTATTCATCTTTTCTTTAAAAGATTCAAAATAGTTATCCATTATGCTTACAAAATTTTCACCCATTTCTGCAATATACTCATTTATCTGATAAAGAACAGGCACATCCTTTCTTCATTTTACCGTGCCTTTTGATGGGAAAAACTTTTGAGCATAGAAAAATAAACAAACCAACAATGAGCCAAACTTACATGGATTGTTCTTTGAGGTTTGGATGCTCTCCATGTTCTTGTTGAACTATTTCAACAATAAATCTGCTAGGTCAAATGATAGATTGTTCTTCACAATTTTATAAGCTAGGTCAACCGCTTCACACGGAACACTATTCTGCTGACTTGAACTGTATATCTTGTGAGCTATGACATATGTGCCAAATTTTAGTTCTACATCGGTAATATTGTTTATTCTCATACCTCTAATTATTTATAGATAGGCATATTCATTCATTCTAATATTTTATTCACATATAGGATGCTTATGGCCACATTTTCATATATAAATGTGTAAATATCGAAGAACATAAACATAGATGTAGTCACATTTATGCATATATGCATTATTATTTTTATTTGTAATAATAGGTATTTTATTAATAATAATATAAAAAAAATTACAAAAATGATTTTCATTAGAGCCAACTAAACACAAAAAACCACCACCACCACTAGCAGTGGACATAAACCACCAAACCCTAGCCTCGACAAATTTGCAACCACCTCAACAACATACCACAGACCCAAAAAATCAGAACCCCGCCACCCATTACAGAGGTAAAAAACCATCCCAATACAAAGGCGACCAAACAAAAAATAGGGGCCATGACTAGTGCATCGATAAACATGGGTTAATGGGCATAGCCGGGTTACATGTTTATGTTCTCATTCTTTTAATTTGCATATGTTGATTCATATTTGCTTTCATACTCATTTTCATATGAACATATTTTCACTCTTGAAAAACCATATATATTAACTACACATTTTTTTATTGAAGTTAAAACATGTTTTGAAGGGCACCTCAAACCTCTTTCAAAATGTTATCTAATTGCATTACAACAAAAACTTGAAAACTTTTAGTGTGCCACCAAGAAGGCAACATCAACTAGGAACGAAACTCCAAAGAATTGGCCAAAAGGTATGAGAGGCCTCATCAAGACCAAACTATAGAACACCAACAAGCCACACCTATCAAATGGGGCTTGAAGCTAAGTCTAACCAAAAAGTTCTGAGAAGCTTGGTCCAAATGGGTCATTCTAAGATTCATTGAAGAATCGATCTCAACTACCAAATATAGAATATTTTTATTCTTGAGGGGGGCTCCCCGCAAGATCTTAATAGAATCCTCGACATTCAACCATTGTCAAGATTTAAAGAGGAATCATGATCCAAAGGGCCCATCGCATGTTGCTTGTTTCTTATGAGGGATCCCTTACAAATTTCAACATGTCTTACACCAAAGAAGCCCAAAACATTTCCTTAAACAAGTCTTCCTAGAAGATGGAAGGGAATGTTTGAAGACCTAACACGAGTAGGGAAAATGACAACAAGAGTACACCAAAGAGGAATACTTTAAATGAATAATATACTCCCGAATACCCTAATTGGAATGAAACTTAATAGTTTAGGATAAAAGCTTACTAATCTCAACGCAAACATAAATTATGGCAAAAAATTAAAGATTCCATGTCTTTTGTGATCCTGTTTGTGGCTAAAAAATAACCAAGAGCATTAGCAATACCTCACGAGATCTCTTAATGTCATAATCCCAAGGGAAGCACTCAGAGATTCACCCAAATAGGGAACTAGTTGATTTCCTCCTTGGATGCATAAAATCTAGTTGTCCATCTTTCAAAAATATGATAGATTTGCAAAAGAACCATGACCACCAAGCATGACACCCTTGCTCTCCTAGTAGTTTTTGTAGGAGAAAAGGAAGAACCCATTAGGCATAGAATCCACATGTGGTTGACCAGCAAAACTTCATCTTGTGTAAGCTCAATTGCGAACATATTTAGATGGGGGCCTAAGAGCCTCCCAGTGAGAGTGTTCTTTGTAGAAGCAACAATTTAACAATCAAGGAATTTGGAACCCTAACCGTGAGACAAGGCATGTTGGGACAAGCGAGTCAAAGATAACAGTCAACATCTCCACCCTAGTGAAGCTAGGAACTAAAGTTGAAATCCCAATAGAGAGAGTTGCCTTCCACAAAGAGGAAGAGAGGATCTCCCTCACAACGTCCTCTAGAATAATGGAAGTTGTCTCATCCTTCACAACAAGGGAAGTCATCTCATACTTCACAATAGGGGAGTTTATCACATTTTTTGTCCTAGGGATGGGAGAGGGTAGAAGAAAAACCCTCTTGAGAGGACAACCAAGGGCAATCAACTAGATCTAGAGCACATAGATTTAACAGATGTTTGCAAAACCTTCCTTTACATTTCATACAATGTTGAAGTTGGTCGTTGTTGATGGATATTTCTTTTAGCCTCCTTCCATAGTGCCATGAGATTTGTCCTCTTCAATCTCCTTGTTGCTTCATTTCTTAGTTATTTCTTCATTTTAATCATCCTCAAACCTCTGAGCATTCATACAAAATTCGAACAAAATATTGAGGAGAATTTATTCTTCCTCAACCCAATCAACCCCCCAATTGTTTGTCGCGTCGTCCTTTGATGGAGGGTAGAAGAAAATCCTCTTGAGAGAACCAAGGTCAATCGACCAGATCTAGAACACATTAATTTAACATGTGTTTGCAAAACCTTCCTTTGCATTTCATGCAATGTTGAAGTTGGTCGTTGTTGAAGGATGTTCCATTGAGCCTTCATCCAGAATGCCATGAGAGATTCATCCTCTTCAATCTCCTCCTAGTTCCATTTGTTAGTTAGATATTCAATCTAATCAAATTCAAACCTTTGAGCATTCATAAAAAATTCCAACAAAAGTTGATTTTGAGTTATAGTTCAAAAGTTATGATCAAAACAAGGGACGACTATTTTTCAATCATCAATACATAAGGAGAGAATCAATGCATAAATGAAATTTCTAGGTAGAAGTGTTTGGATATGCATAATAAGTTAAAACCATGTGATAGTCATTGTAACTTGGCTTGGCCTTTGTATTAATGAATATATCATTATTTACCTCTTCTCTCCTTTGGATGTGTTGTGAAAATATCCATTGCCTTCATGTCTAAATGCATGCTTTATATTTTTCTTTGTTCATCTAAAGTGTTAATCATGTTTATAGGTGTTGGCTATGAATGGCTCCTTTCCTTTCAACATTCTATTGAACTCTAACCTTTAGAAGTGCCTTTAGAAACCTATAAGATAGAGAACTGTGTAAATTGTTCTAGATATTTTCATAGGTGCAATGTGCTATTCTAGGCAGGAAGAAATGTGTTCAAATTGTGGTGTATCAACCCTCTATAATTTCTAGCATTTCTTCTTACCCTTTCCACTGAAAAGCTAATATAAAATTATTAGAGTAGAATTTATAAGTGCTAGGTTGGTCCAATTCTACATTTTGTCATTGGAATGTTACAATAATCCAACATGGTGCATTTTTGTGTGGCAATAGTTTCAAAGTTAGTTAGCTTTCAAGCATCTTGGCATCCCATTGTTTATTGGTGCTAGTAAACCGACCTTATGGGAGGCTCTATCAAATTGTAGTTGAGAATTGTCTCCTTGGAAAGAAATATGGTATTCATTTACAATTAGAATCCAAATGTGAAAATCAATTATCTTTGCAATTCCCATTTATAGCATGTCTTGTATACAATATTAGAGATACATGACACAAATGATTAGAAAATAAGGAACAAATTTTGTAAAGGTGTCTTAGAGGAAACATGTTTATCTCATAGCCTGCGATAACATGTTAAATTTAGTACCAAAATTTTTTTTAAATAACAGATAAATCAAAAACACAATAACACCATAGATACCCTAGAAAAACCCTCCTACTCGAAGGAAAAACTCAACCACACCAAAAGTAATCCTTTATTTAAAATAGTGCTAGAGTCTCAATACATAGCTCACAACATTTGAGCCTTCACACACCAAATAAATTACACAAAAAAAAACTCTCTTTACAGAATAATGAGTCTTCTACTATAAGTACTCATATGATGAACACTTCATACAAGATGAACACTTCATACAAGATGAACAAATCCTTACTCTAACTTCTATCAACGAGAAACTTAATACTGAAAAAAATATATGTTGATCACCAACACAGTGATTTCAATACAACTCTACAATACTTTCCAATCATAAACAATAGACTCCAAAGAGTATATCTACAACAGCTGAATGATCAAATGTTTCTACAGAAAAGAAAATGTTCCATACTCAACTATTGATCATACCGACTTCAATAGAATTGAGGAACACAACCTAACCCACCCGATTACGATACAACAGGAATAACACTAAGTTACATCCCAATCAATACTACAAACCAACGCTACACCCAACTCATCTCCTGCATAGAGATGAATCCTCATACCATAGAGTGACTCAACAGCCACACCCCTAAGACTACGATCATTTACCATTACACATAAGGTTCGTGAAAAGGAGGAGAAAATTGTCGTTTCAAATGAGTGGTGACCTTTCAAATTCATTTACGAGTTGTGATGTCATTGTATGAGCAATACAATCACCCACGCAATAAGGAATATGAAGCGCATGAACAAAATCAAGATTTTGTTCAACGATAGAGAATAACTGCCAGAAGAATGAAGACAACCCGCAAAAGAACCACAAGAAAAGTATTCTTCCATATGGTAGAGAATAGCAGTTACAGATATGCCCAATACAAGAAGTGTAATCTTTCAAATGTGACAAAGGAAGACTCTTCACAATCTTACGTTTCCCGATAGAAGAGAATATATAGCTAATGTCTCAGAATCAATACTAGAGCAATCACAGATACAAGGATAGCTCAAACATAACACAAAAGAAAATATCATAGGTATGAAAAAGTGCCTCTTGTAGCTACAATCTCTAACACGTGTTGTCCTAAAGAAGCAAGTTGGGTTAGATTGCACAAGTGGCCTATTCTTGATAATGTCTTGGAGGCTTGTTGGAACCAATACATTGAATACCATCTAAAATGCACAAGAATATTACAAAACTATTATCTTGATTATATGGACCCAAATAGAATTTTTACAACTACAAATCCTCTCCAATGGTTTAGATATACGAAATTTTATGTTGTAAAGTAGAGATTTGATAACCAAGCATTTGAAATAGTAAAAAGGCCTAGTTTTGGGAGCACACTTAGAATGGATACTATAGAGATGAAGAATAGAAATCAATGTGAAAAAATAACAAGCGACTACAAACCCTAAGAAACTCGATATGTTCTAAAATTCAAACAGAAGTATGACAAATGCAAATAAATCAAACAATGACAATAATACATTATACAAACATCATTTCATCTTCCATTTCTCTTCTTGACCTTTTTGATGTGAAATAATGTTTTTCTTAGAATTTTATTCAAGCACTATTTCAGCAGTGTGATCGCATGAAAGCTCAAAGACTATGCTTCCTCTTGAATGATGGATGAAAGTTACTTTTATAGATTTTTTATATCAACCAATAATGGAGATTTATATGGAAGGATTAGATATCAATTGATGAGATTCAATGAGAGGAATTGATCAAACTATAATTATTAAGTTAAGTAGTTAACATTTATTTCTTCTAGCTCTTCTCATCGTGATGATGAATCACAGTCTTATTCAAAACGTTGAGGCAAAAAATAGTGACAATCAAATTCCAAAAAATTGCAAATATTATTGATGGATTGTGGAAATCTCTTCATGTTAATTAATACCCTTCAAGGGAGGGAAATGTATGTTAAAGCAAAGAAACTGGAGATGTTGAGGATAAATCTTGCAAAGAAAATTGTAGCCCTAACATTTGTTTCCTCTAGCTCTTCTCATCTTGATGATGAATCGAGTGTGATTCAAAACGTTGATGCAAAAAATAGTGACACAATCAAATTCCAAAATTGCAGCTATTAATTATATGTAATTAACAAAATTGATTAATCAGTTGAACTCAAAGTTAGTGGTAGTTGAGATGTGGAAGTGAAAGAATAATTAGCATTAATTAACTTAAAATTATTTAATTATGTGCAAGAGAAAAATAAACAAAATACAAATTTTATTTATTGTTAGAGGAACTTAATTTAGATAAGTGAGTAATAAATAAATTATAGAATTTATTTAATTGTTGAAAACTTATATAATTAAATAATTATTTAATTATGGGAAAGTGGAAGAAATGAATTTATCAAATAATTAATTTTCTTTAATTTATATTCATAAGGGAAGAATAATTAAAATAATAAAGATTATTTATTTATTTGTGCAAAGAAGAATTAATTAACTAATAAAATTATTTAATTAATGTTAGAGGAAAATATAATAATTAAATAATTAAAAAGTACTTAGTTATGAAGAAAGACAAAAAGTCTATTTTCAAATTTAATTTAGAAGAACAAAGTTACTTTAATTAAATAATTAAAGTTATTCAACTAAATTAAAAGAAAATTATGAAAAATGATGTTTGCACGTTATGGGCATTTTTTAATATCTACATTTTATCCCTCTTTGAGACAATGTGATTTTAGTGTTGTTTCAAAGAAATGAGAAAAATGCATCAAGTCCTACCCCAACATGATCTATCAGTAGTCGGCTATTGTTCTACTCCCTCAAAAAATCAAAGCAAAATTTTGAAAGTTGAGTCCAATTTAATGATAATGTCATTTTCTGCATTTAGATATGTTTGTGTCAAAAAATTAATGTTCATAAGATAATTTTGCAAGCTTGGGAGGCTATGGGCACCACCACCGATAGAAAAAGTGGTAAGGGGTCGTCTAGGTAAAAAATGCCTATATATGACCCCTTAGGCCCTAATCTCCTCATTTTTGCATGTTTGTTTTGGAAAATTTGGAGAGAAGGGTGCCATAGGAGAAAAGCAATGAAGAAATGGTATAAATTTTGTAGCATGGACACCAAGCTTGGACTATGCGGAAGATGTGGTTCCCCCAATATGTACACCTTTCATGCTTTTTAATTTTTTCATTTATAGGTAGATTTAGGTTGCCAAAATGAGGGTAACAATTGAGGGTGGATCAATATAAGTTGTCTGTCCTATGACACAATTGTTGGATTTCGCACTGAAACTAGTTTAAAGTGGCACAAATGATTTGCAGGTGGTCACACATGTATGGCATTGTGACACCACTTGACTAATAAGGAGTGAGATAGTTTGTACCACATCACATCCATTTCGAAGATTAGTGAAAATAGGAGTCTCTTGACTGCATTGCTTGAGATGTGATATTCTAAGACCAACTCTTTTCACCTTCCCATTGGAGAGGCAAGTGTCATTCTTGAGGACATATTGACGATTCTACACATGCCCATCCATGGAAAGGTCACATGTGAGCCTCCTATAGTCTCATAACTTTGATTAGATGTTTTGAGACTAACAATCTCAGGATAGACTATGAGATCCGTTATGATACAATTGTTGATTTTCATGAATCGTTGATCATGGTAGTTTGTGCAATCATTACAAGTATTCTAGCACATGATAGGCATGGTCATGGATTCTCAATTGGTTGGGGAGAAGATTTTCAAAGCATGATGGAGTATGATACAATATATGTCTGGTGACCTTATGTGCTCGCGATGCTTTATTTCTAACAACATGTTTCCTATAGTAGTAGATGTTCCATTTGATGTGGGGTTACATATTATAGGTATGGAATTGGGAGCGCATTATGATGTGAAAATCTATTTTTGACAAAGCCCTTGGAGAGGATCTTCCTTGTGTTTATAGATATGGAGGTGTAGTTACACAATCCCAATTAGGTCATGCTATATATTGGAAGTGTTATGGGTTTACTTGTTGAGTTCATATAGATAGCTTATAGGAAGATGCAATCATGGGATGATGACACAGATCACTTGCACTGTTGTCATCAAAAACATTATTTGATAGGATGAACTATATAGAGTCAACATATTATTGACAAGAACCTTTCTAAGATAATTCTAAGACATGTTGGAGAGCAATAAGATGAACCCCATGAAGAGGTTCACTTTGCTAGATTGGCATAGGATGTTGGGTACTTGGGAAAGTTACCAATCCATAGGAAAAATATCAAGAGTTTGTTGAGATATAGCCTATACAAGGGGAGTTGATACCGATATTGGTGATGTTAGGACTACATCACCATATAATTTTTTTTTTAACACTCACTAGCTAACATCATTGATAGATTCAATGATAGCTATCTCTCAAGAACCACAAGATCAAGATCAAAGGGGTCTATTAAAGGGTAAAGGTAGAGGAAAACACATAGATAGGGGTGATGAGGATGATCATGATGGAGATAGAGATGTTGGGATTGATGGAGGCAATGTAGATGTTTGTAGGGTTTTGGAGAGAGGGGTTAGACTAGTGGTTCTTCAACAGGTCATGGCACAAGGGGCACAATAGGTACAATTACAACCATATTTTAAGGAGGCATCTAAGGATGCGGAGATGGAAGAGGATGATGGTCTCCATGATATACCTATTTACAATGAGGACATGGGAATATTAGGAAGGATCGATAGGAGGTGGATGCACTTTGGGCATAGGTTGCAATGCTACGGGCATGGATTGATTAGCTTACAATGGAGTGAATCACCACAGTTATACATGAAAACTAGGTAGACTAGGCATCAGTGAGGTTTTTTCATATATTGGAGGGTCCTCTCTCAAATTTGGATTTTCAATTGCTAGAGGTCAATCAAGAGACTTCATAATATAGATATTTGTATGAAGATTTTGTACCTCTCAACCAAAGGGCACAAAGATACACATGTACCAACTCACATAGTTAGACTAATTTATAGAGGAAAGCTAGTAGTGAAGGGGTGGATGGACCTATGATGCCACCCAAGTCACCACAAAGGGCATCATTAGAGTAGGGTTAGTTAGGACAATCTAGGCCTTGTGTTAAGAGGCCTACTCAATTAGAGGGTGAGGAAAAAAGTAGTTCATTTACTATATTTGTACATGAAACATTTATTTGATCAATCCTACGAGCTCCATTTTTTTATAGTTACTCTTATTTTGTACATTGACATGATTTTTGGTATATTATATGAGATGTGGGATGTTTTGGAACCAACTACATGATGTGTACATTATTTTTTATGTGTGATTTTATGATATTGATTATCAATATTATAGTGCTTATCTTGTGCATATTATATTTCCTATATGATTATGATGCATTTTTCTATGTTATTTTAATGCATTAATCTTATGATTAATGGTTATATGCATAGATGTTTTATGACTATGTGTACACTTATGATGTGTGATATTAATATGATTAAAATTCTTTATATATTGGATGTAATGACTCTAGTATGTATGGTTCGATGTATTGATATGCAATTGCTATATGGATTATGAGGATGCTAACATATTTGTATGTTTAATGTTATGATATGCACATGTGTATGATGTTTATCTAATAATTTTGCATTGTGTTGATACTACAATATGTGATGCCATATGATGACCATTATCTTATATGATTACTATTTCCTAATAATGTTTCTGTAAGATGTGATGATGCAATTAATATGTAATTTGGATGATGTCTATATGTTTGCAATGTCCTAACATGTGTTGGATGCAAGATGATACACTTATTTTCTATGTCAAAAACAACTGCAATGACTAACAAAAGAATTGTTTGATGGAAGAAGAGTTGGCAAAAAAGAATAAAGTTGGCTAGTGGCGGACAAGGATTGATAGATATAAGATTTAGATAGGGCTCAATTGATTAGATATAATAGATAGCTTGGGGTTTATTGATTGATTGAATGAGATTGATCATTTGGTTTGAAACATTCTTTTGATCTTTCATTGTATTTTCACTAGTGTGTATAAAAATCATAGAGAATTTTTAGTTACAAATGGATACATTGCACCAAGGTATGGAAATGCCAAGGTTAGAAATATCCATTTGCATAGATAGACATGTTGCAAATGAGTGCCTTGACTCATATTAGTGACAATAGAACCTTGTCAAAAATGTGAGGAAGTAACCATAAAGCATGTTAATCCTTATGCAAGAAAGTGTTAGATGACCTTTGACTTGCATAAGATGCTTTGATTTTTCCATATGGAACCCCAATCACACATAAAAAAATTAGTTTCCCCAAAAAAATTGTCAAGACAAATCGCAAACAAAAATCATGATCCATCCTTTTTCCTCTAATTACTTGTGGATATTCTCAATTAGCATAAGAACGTGATGCAAAAATAATTCAAAGAAAAATTAGACATTGCAGAAAAATGAATCAACAAAAATTGAGATTTTATTTCTGAAGATGAGTTGCTTGATAGGATGCTAGGGATCTTTTTTTGTTTTAGGAATGAAACATATTGTAAAAGACATTGAATCTAGTTTGGATAAGGCAAAACCTTGTACATGACAAACCACAGATGATTAGGATAGATCATGTTGACTAGGAAATTGATCAGTTTGATTGTTTGCTAGCTAGGTAGTTTGTCTCTTGATGTGTCATTTTTTATGCTCAATCTCAGGCATGATGTTCTTGTGTTTTCTCAAAGTCTCAATGTCTTTGCAAGAGAATTTATTATGGATGATGGCTTGTGATGGGTGAAATTTTATTGTAGTTGATTGTACATCTTTCTTAAATTTGATAGTCAACCGCCCCCCCACCTAACAAGTACCTATTATTATTGTTGTTTACTTATGGGCTTCAATTTGGTTTTAAATCCAACCTCTCAAGATCATTTTTCTGATAGTTTTGCATTCATAGTTGTCTTGAGTTAGACATATTTAGCCAAATGATAGTGGGTCTAAGTTATAATGATAATTTTTAAAACAATGCAAGTTGCATAATGTTTTAGTAAGTTTTGAGATTAAAAATACAATTAGTGAGAGATAAGTTAAGATAAATAAATGTTCTTATACTAATTGAGTAAATTATTGGTAGATAATGAAAAAATCAACTTTTTAAAAATGTTAAAAAATATGTATGATCAAAATATCTCCATTTGAGGAAATTTTTATTTTAAAATTAACATTGGTAGTAGGATTGAGAATTAGGGTGACATGAAATTGCCAAGAGTATTTGACATTATGTTTTTTTATAATTAAAGCAGCCTAACAAGGGGGTGACCCTTACAAAACCACAATCCAAAGGCGTCAAGAGGAAGAACAACACAAAGAAAGGGATGCTATAAAGAAAAAGCCATCGATGACTGAACAACAACAAAATAGATGTTGTCAAAGATAGAAATTAGAACACTTAGTACAAAGGCTAGAAGCCTTCCAAAAGGGTGGGAATGCCACACTCACACCACAAGTGAAGAATAGCGTAATTTGGAATAATAATACTTCCTATGTCATTGGACAACTATCTAGGCGATGCTATCCCTATGATCCCAATGAAAGAAACTTTGTTAGGGTATATGTCAGCACAACGACCAGAGTGTTGAGAGAGTTGTGGATTTGCAACAGGATCTTGGAGCTTAGAAGGAGAAGAGGTGGAAGGTGAGGAATGGTCCTCATGGATAGAGGGGGGCACATCATAATTAGAAGGGGCATCCCCCAGATCTATAGCAGGCGCAAGCTCCTTATTAGCAACAGGAGAAATACCTGGATTAGCAACAAGAGCAACACCCAAATTTGCAGTGGGAACTTCCTCCTCAACATCATCTTGTGAGGAGTTGTCATAGGTAGACTCAAAGAGGGAATTCAAAACTTGGACTATCAAATAATTCTCATTTGCATGCTTCCACCAAGTAGTAGCACATTTGTGATGCAAAACAGAACAGTCTGAAGCCATATGCCCAATAGAGAAGCATCACCGACGTTGAAAAGGAAGGCCCTCATAATCTGACGCTTGATTCCAAGGCCTTTTTCCAATCATGAGAACCAAACCCCTCAGAAGTGGTATGGAGATATCAATCTCTACCAAAATGTGTTCAAAAGTAGAGTGTCCCATTGTTTTTGTAGCTTCATCCACCTTCAAGAAATAACCAATAGAGTTTAAAATGGCCTCAAACAAAGACATTTCCAAAAATGGAGAGGAAGATTGGGAAGACAAACCCACACTAATCACACATTAAGTGGTTCAGTAAGAGGGTTGAAAGAGAATGACCAAGGTTTGGCAGAAAGAGAGTGATTCCCCCAAACCCACATCTTTTTCAACACCAAATCACGATCTTCAGAAGAAGAAAATGTAGCAATAAAAATCCCTTTTTCACAAGGGAAAAGCTCAATGTTACCAGATACAAGAGATTGCCAGGAATTAGTTACCCAATAATGTAGATTAGGAAGAGAGGGCCAAAGACCAACGAATCTACAGATCAATGCACAACATTGGTATAAATTCACATTATCCACCACATCAAGCCATAAACCACCACAGGGTAGGTCTTGGCACATGCAATAGGGTGAGATTTCACCTTTGGAGGGATAGTAGTAAAAGATTTAGAAGCATGGGCATAACTCCATCCACCAGTGGCAGAAAACTTTAGGGGGGGAAACCCAACCAAACCAAAGGTTGAATCCCCCCCCCCCCAAGTGTTAGGAACTATTCTATTTTCCACCAACCCAATCCTGGCAACAAAATATGGATCCCTTTGTAACCCACTAGGGAAAGAAGAAGTAGGTACCCTGTAGGGAGCAAAGACCTTTGTCGAAACCTACAACATTTCAAAGGAAGCCCCATCCAATAAAAATTGCACACCATCCAAGACATGCAAGAAAAGGATATCAAGAGACTTTGGAGATGGTTGAGCATCCAGTGAAGGCACAGACTCGTCCATCCCTATGACAGCCTTAGCGCCAGTCCCAATATTTCCAATCAAGGCACCAGAGAGCCAAGAACCAGAAGTGGGAGTGAGAGTCATTGAACAGGAAGGAGAAGGCATTTTGAAGTTGTAATATTTCATTAATGACTATGTTAGAACTATCTTAGCACCATTCCCAACATTGTTGGTCAAGGAACCCGCGAGCTTAGAACCAGAAGTAGGAGCGAGAGTCGTTGAAAGGGTGAGATAATGGATCAAAAGTGTATATTAGAACAATGATCTATGGCATCATTAATGACTATAGGTGCATCTTGAATCAAATAGACATTATGTTGTTAATTTGTATTTGTGTCTTCATTAGCTATCTCTTAATTTTTTATATAATATTACATTTGAAATCTATTTATGTTAGCTATTATGCCATAGAAGATCTTATAATCTATAACTATGACACAAATAATTTTCTTCAAATACATTTATTCAATCTAATAAAATCAGTATGTATAATTTTATATAAAGAAACCCTTTAACATATAAGCCTTAATATTATTAAACTATGATGTCTCCAATGGCTCTTTGCTACATTTTGAACCTTGCAATGGGTCAATCTCCCACTTTTGAACCTGAGCTCTTGATGTTGGGATTTTCCCCTAGGCTAGAGGCTCGTGCGGTGGTACTTGGAGTTTCTCAGTCTTCTACTCCCACATCTGTGGTGTAGCGGGTTGTTTTCATCCCTAGTGGGAAGTGGAAGGCAATGATTGTTGATCCCTAAACCTCTTCTTTTATTGGGTTGGAGGTTGGTACTTTTGTTCCTAGTGTTTGAGGTGGAGGAGTTTCTACCCTTGGGACTGTTAAGGATGGATTTTCGCCCCATAATTTATTGTTGGTGGTGGAAAAATCTATGCTCGTGATACCAAATATATTGCTACTATTCTTCCAAAGGTGAATGCTTGACCTATTTCCTATGCCAAGGCAATGATTGTTGATCCCTAAACCTCTTCTTTTCTTGGGTTGGAGGTCGGTACTTTTGTTCCTGGTGTTTGAGGTGGAGGGGTTGTTTCCCTTGGGACTGTTAAGGATGGATTTTTGCCTCATAATTTTTTGTTGGTGGTGGAAAAATCTATGCTTGTGATACCAAATATACTGCTACTATTCCTCCAAAGGTGAAAGCTTGACCTATTTCCTATGCCAAGGCCTCCCTTGTAGTGGTGTGTGGCCCGAATGTGGTAGATAATGTGTATTTCTACCTATTTCATGGGTTGGTTTGTAGATTTGTAGGGCTTTGGCCTTCTCTTTCAATTCCACATCACTGGATAACAAGTTCTTAGCAATCTTTAGTCTCTGGTAACATCAATATTTTCCTTTGTTCAAAAGGGTTTTTTCTTGCTACATTTTCTTCTTCTAGAGATTGTAATTTGGTGTTGACAAAGCTATAGGTTTGGGGAAATCAATCTCTTTTTTCCAAACCCTAGATAATCTCCTTCAACCCAATTATTGAACCACTTAATGTGTGCTTAGTATGGGTTCGTCTTCCCAATCTTCCACTCCAACTTTAGGAGATTTCTTGTTTTGAGGCCGTCGGAAACTCTATTGGCCATTTCTCAAAGATGGATGAATCTATGACCTCATTGGACCGCTCTACTTTCACTCTCATTTTTGTTGATATAGATATCTCCACACCACTTTTGGGAATGTGGTACTCATGGTTGGGGAGAGTCCTTAGACTCAATCACTGGATTATGAGGGCATTCCCTTTCGATGTGGGTGATGATTCTGTACTGGTCATATAGTTACAAATTATTCTCTTTTATGTTGTAAAGGTTTTGCTAGTTGGTGGAAAGATGAAAATGATGATCATTTGATTGTTCGATCTTCAGATTCTCTCTCTAATTCTACCTGTGAGGACTCCTCACAGGTTGACAATGAGGATGAAGCTCCTACTGCAAATCTGGGTGAGGCTCTTGCTACATATCTGGGTCATGATTTTTCTACAAATATGGGTGATACCCCTAATGTAAACCATGTGGATACCACTTCTTATCCTACTAGTGCAACTCACTCTATCCATGTAGATCGTTCTTTTCCTTTTCCTCCTACTTTGTTCCAAGCTTTAGCTAACAATATTCAACTTTCTTAAAAATCTAGACATTGTGCTAACATATATCCCAAATGGAGTTTCATTAGTTACTCCCCCTTATGGTGAGGATCCTAAGGAAAACATCACTTGGATAGTTATCTGACGGCATAGGAAAAATATTTCTTCAAACTCACACTCTTTCCCACAAGCAGTGAGTGAGCAGCCCTCCCACTCTTGAGGAGCGTGTCTAGCCTTTATGCTAGTGTACTATTTATTTTGTATTTTGTCTTTGACAACACCTATTATGTTCATGCTCTATTAATAATCTATTGATGACATATAAAATCCAGCACCTTATTTTAGTGTTGTTGTTCTCTTTGATGTCTTCAAGCTATGGTTGTGTAAGGGTTGGCCCCTTGTTAGGTTGTTGATTATAATAAAAAAAAATATAAACATTAATGTAAAAAGTATGGCTATGAATATTGTGTAAACACATGAAGGTTTTTTATATCATTACAAGCTAAAAAACTTGTTTCAACAAATACCTTATGCTACACAAGCATTATATCAATAGTTTTAATTAATCTTATGGGTGTTTAGCCAAATATAACTATATGCATTTATGGGTTATATCAACATGTGTCACTCTTATTCTAAAGTGACACAACTTCATATGAACTTTAAATATTACTCAATTTTTTGTTTATTAGTCTTTATATTTGTTCAAAACAAGCTTCACTCTCTTCCTAACTATCATGCTTATATGTCATAAAATAATGTTTACTTATTTTAATACAATATTGGTAAAGATAATTCTACTCATTAATTGTATGATATATGGACCAAGGAGTAGTGTTATTATTGTTTCCACATGTGTACGTTACTATTTTGGGTATAATTAAGTCAAATTTGGGGTTCATGTCTATCAAGCGCTTAAAAAATTATGTGCAAGATTATTTTAATGAATTTCAAATCATTAATCAACCGCATTTTTTAATTATTTGTAGGCATTTGAAACTTAGTTTAAAATCACACATAGTGCAACATGTTTCCTCAGATTGCACACCAAAAATCATGCAAATTTTTTTGGAGCATTTCTTTATGGATATATTTCTTCTAGAATCTTCAAACCTCATTGACTTTCATGTAATAAATCCATTTTTTTTTAAAAAAATCATAAAGAATCCAATGATTTATTTTATTTTTTAGTTTGATATCTTTTTCATTTAGCTAATCGTTTATGCACCAAATTATTTCAATATTGTTGTTATCTTTTTTCCTACCATAAGTTCATCACATATTCATAAACATCCATATCCTAGGTTAAAGACATTCTAACATCCTATGTCTGACATTATTCTTTTATCTACAAAATAGGTTGAAACCTTTGTAAACATTCATCTCCTAGGCCTACACCACCATCATATTATACATAGTCACATAAAATATTAATAGACATCCATATCCTAGGTTTGATCACCATCCACTCCATATCTACATTGTAATTTTACTATTTGAGCTCCTTTACTAAATGTCGTATTAAACTCTTCTTTAAATTATTAACATGTCAATTTACACAAAATAATGTCTATTTTTTAAAAAAACAAACCAAATAATAATATGGCTCTGACTTTGTCAATGGCTCTTTCCACTCATGAGACATTTTCAAATATTGCAACAGTGCCTTCTAAAAATACAACCACAATTTTTGCTTGTGGGGGATGGTTGGGTGCCAGTGCAGCCCTTGGGCTAGGTTCTACAATGGCTGCTCTCACTACAAAGACAATGGTTGTGGCCAATGATTTGATTTTTTCTTCAAGATTCGTCAAGTTGGCCTCAGTGTTGGCCATTGTGTTGGATTCCTTTTCTCCACCTAACCTTGGTGGTAAGGGGGCTTATGTTGATACAAGGCAATGTTTTGAGAGAATTATTCCTAAGTCTGCTAAGGGTAGGAATGAGGGGTCCCTACCCCCAAAGCCTCCTATTGGTGGATAGAGCTTTGCTCAAATTTCCAAATCTACTACTGCTCCTCTAAAGGAAAAATCTCAACCCCTTTCTTGTGCCAAGATCTCACCTGTGGTGGTTTGTGGCCTTGATGTGATGGATAATGTGGAATTCTACCAACATTATGGGTTGGTTTACATTTTTTCTATTTTTGGCTTTCTCTTTTGGACCTTCATCACTAGGTGTCAGACTCTTGGAGGCCCTTTTTTGGTAACATTGAGCTTTTCCCTTGTGCTAAGGGGTTTTTTATTGCTATTTTTTCTTCTTGTGATGATCAAGATCTAGTGTTGATCAAGTTGTGGGTTTTGGGGGATTCACTCTTTCTCGACCAAACCTTGGATAGTATCCTTCAACCCTCTTACTAAAAATTTCTCAACATATGTCTGGTGTTGGTTTTTCTCCCCAATATTCCCCTTCATTTTTGGGAGAAATCTTGTTTTGAGGCCATCAAAAACTCTATTGGTCATTTCTTAAGTGGATGATACCATGACCACCATGGGTCTCTCTATACACGCATTCTAGTTGACATTTAAATCTCCACGCCTCTTACTAGGGATGTGGTTCTCATGGTTGGGGAGAGACCATGGACTCAATCATTGGATTATGAGAGCCTCCCTTTTTTATGTTGTTGATTCTTCTCAACCGGTCACCTTACAACATATTGTTCACTCTTGCATCATAAAGGCACTTCCTTTAAGGTGGAAGGATGTTAAGGATGATCATCAAACTGTCCAGGGTTCTAACTCTTCCTCTGATGACTCTTAATAGGTTGTTGATTACTCCCTTAAGGGTGGCACTCTTGTTGCATATTTAGCCTCCTCGAACCCCATGGACCCCCCTTCTCCACCTCTTGTTGTTGGTGTGACCCCCTCTAGTTGTGTGGAACCTTCTCAGTCTATTGTTCTTGATCTTCTTCAACCTATGGCTGACGATATGTAGCCTTGTCAACACTATGCCACTGGTGCTAACAGTATCTCTAAGTGGGTTTCACCACTTACTCCCTCATGTGGTGGATTTTCTAGTGATTGTATCACTTAGATGATGATCTGACAACATAGAAAAATTGTCCTTTAGTCTCTCATTCTCCTCCCCACATTGTGGGTGAGTTGTCTACCCACCCTTGGAGTGGGTTATTAGTGATTCAGCTAGTGTGTTATTAATGGTCTATTCTTGACCTTGTTTTAATTGTCCTTTTTGGCCTATCTTTGTAAGATCCAACACCCTTGTTATGCTACTTATTAATATATAAAAAATGTCTATTTTATTATAAAAAAATCAATTACCCATAGTATATTTTGTGGCACTTTTTTGTGGGAGGGGGTATAAAATATTATATTAGTTACAAGTTTTGTTTTTACATTATCATTTTTTTAATTTTATTTTAATTTTTCAATATTTAAATTACGTTTTGAATTAATTGTGTGATTTGTTGAAAGAATTTTGAATCTTTAAAATTCAAAATAATTTTAATTGACATTATTTTTTGTGAATGACTTTTAAATATGGATTTAAAGTATCAAATGTCCCATTAAGGCTTATCTAAGGCATCTTGCATTCTTGCTTATTATCTTTGGACATTTCCTAAATCCATTAACTCGATATCTTAAGAGTTTGACAATATGAAGACATTCATTATTATTGGCAAGCTTCCAACCATTAAACTAATTTTATAAGATTCAAATCATATTTCAAAAATTACTAATGGAAGTGCCTATCCTTTTCTCATACCTCTTTTGATGACAAGATGACAAGAAAATGGGAGTTGCCCAACACCTATGTCCTATTTGACAACTCCAAGAGATTGGCAAGGAGGAACACCATATATAAACCACCAAATCTAGGTTGGTACAAGCTTAACTTTGATGGAGCTACAAGAAGGGAAAAGGTTGATACATGTGGGGTCATAAGGTCTACATTCACTGGTAAATTGAATGGACACACTAATAACTAAATGGAAGGGTTGGCCCTGTTGTGGGGAATTAAATATTCCCTTTCACTTGGTGTGAAATTTTTGGCAATTGAAGGGGGCTTGAAGCTAATTTTTTATGTTGTTAAAGGCCTTACCAAAACTAAATGGTCCATAGAAATAATTATCGATGATATTCAAAAACTCATGATAAGGCATGATCTATTTGTTATTAATCATTCTTATAGAAAGGGTAACATAATGGAATCCCTGGGTCTTGAAATTGAGGGTCTCAGATGCTAAAAAAATATAGATTGCATCCCACCTCATGTTAGAACTCTCCTAAAGGGAGAGAGTAAAATAAAAAATAATTATAATGGGGATTAAAAAGTTATGGCTATGGTATACCATGCACTACATAATTTTGATGGTGAACATGGGTAACAACAATAACAACATTTCAAAAAAAAAGAGGTGGGAAAAGGGTAATATTGTCAAGGGTTTGAAATTGATGACAAGGAAAAAAGGAATGGAGGGGTGGTAAATTTATGTGGAGGAGTCTCCATGGGACAAGATGAGGTGGAGTGTTTGGGAAAGTAGGATCCATGTGAACATTTTGCAAGGCATCTTAATGATGAGATATGGAAATCTAGTCCAATTTTATTATTTGTAAAGAAATGTATTATCCACATGAGAAGACTATTATGAGGACATGAAATAATAATGACGGAGATGGCACATAAATTAGTCATTTCAACCTTTATGTATGGTTATTCAAACTAATTTTTATCATTGTGAATTGTGGTAAGGCAAAAACCTGGGTGGGGTTCTCTGTTATCATCATTGTGATTGACAAAATAGGTGGGGACAGGGTTCAAATTGAGCCAATAAAATTTGAAGATTTCAAAAATGATGCGATGGTCTGGCACATATGTTATGAGGGATAAGTCTCGCAATTCATAGAAATCATCAATGGCTATGATGAGGGCCTCTCTATGCAATTGTATTCCTCATTGGTGGATAGAAGGGTCATAGTTGGTAGAATCTCTTTGAAGTGATTGTAAACTTCATTTCCTAGACTACTATTTTGTCGACCATGGATTGAAAATGGAAGAACACAAGTCGTGTAGTTGACAATGAAGATTTTAACCAATTTTTTTAGGGGAAACGAGATCCCGATTAAGATGCATAGTGGGTTTGAGAGGGAAAAATTACTACCCCTATCAAACCAGGTATGTTTAATGACAATGAAATATTTCACTCTCGAGGGAAGGTTTAAATTTTATTAATTTTACCATATGTCTTTGCTAAACCACTTTAGGAATCATAGTCTTGTCTCTTTTTCTTTTTTTTCCTAAATTCCTTAGAATGTATTTTTAAGGAAGTGGCAGAGAATGCAAAAATTCAAGGGTAAAAACCCATCCCACTCCACCAAGGCCTCATTTATTTCCTTTACCATTTTCACCCCGCCTTACCCACAAGAAAATTATTGTGTGAGAAGCTCCTAAATCTATCACTCCTCCCTCAGCCATTATTATAGACACCTAAGCCCTAGTAAAAATAAATGCATTCGGTACCCAAGTACTTCTAAAATTGCTTCCTGGTCAAGAACCCCAAAAAACCCCCACACCCCCTGTGACTAAAAATGGGCTTGGTGATCTTAAACATAAAGACTCACTTCCAAATATTAGTAAAAAGGGGGGAAAAACCTTCCACCTCAACTAAAAAAACCAAACTGACCATCGAAGATATTTTGAGTGAAAAGGAGGAAGCAGAGGAAGGGACCAGTAAAAATGAAAGTAACCCCATGAAGTCCCATAGATTGGCCACTCGTTCTATGAAGAAAGGAAAAATGAAAGACTTGATTATGGTATTGAGGAGGATGAGGAGAAGGATAGGAAGAATAATAATGAAGAGGAAAGGAAGAGTAAGGGAGTTGACAAAGAGGGGGGAAAGGAGGAGGAGATGGAAAGCTTGGAGAAATCCAGTGAAGACAATTCCACCCATATTTTGAGAGCATAAAAAGGGGGTTGGTTGATCTAACCCTTGACATGATGCCACAAGAAGAGGAAATGAACAAAACTAGGGTAGAAGGGACCTATAAAACTCAGGAGGAAGGGACCTATGCTAAATGTAAAGCTATTTCTAAAGAGAAGGAAAAATTTAAAACCAAGGTCATGGGCATTAAAATAAAGTTAGGGAGTGTCTCTCAGTTTGGTATGAGATTCATGCACAATTTTTCCACCTCCCTTTTCTTGTTGCAGAAGAAGATCCTATGAATTGATGAGGTGGATGATGAAAATTGCAAGGAGTTGTTTAAGTTCCTTTTTTAAGACTAGTTCAATATGTTGCACCAAGCAAGCTACATAATTATGAATGCCTATTAGGGTTAATTACCCTTTAGTTTTTTCTGCTATTACTATTTATGGCCCTAGGTGTTCTTATGTTAAGAGTTTTTATAGTTTAGATATTGTTCATGGACCTAGGTGGCCTTATGCTAAGACTTTTTATAGTTTAGATAGCTTACTGGACTATGGTTCTAGAGTTGAAACTTTCAATTTTAGTATGTTGTTGAAATGGTTTAGTTTTTTATGTTAGTATGTTGATAATGTATTGTTAATGTGTTGAAACTACTTTTATGTTGATGACTTTACACCCTTTTGGTTGATGTTTATAGGGACAACACCCTTGTTTTGTTGCTTATTAATGTAATTGGGGTAATCTGGCAATTGTAAGCCTACAATAACAATATCTTAACCACAACAAGATTGTTAATAGCAGTTAGTATCCCAATATCAAAATAGGGAGAAAATAAACATCATGCATAATCATTCAATCATAATGAGATCAATTCAAAAACACATGAATATGCAAACCAAAATTCCTTCATCATTGTTCTCCTTCTCTATTCAACGTTTGGCTCTCAAAATTGAGCCCAAATTGTGCCAACATAAGAATTCAAAATGTGTGGTTGAAAAATATGAGAAAAGGCTCTCATTATATAGATTTATAGAGGTTTCAATCAAGATTTTGTAATTTTTGGGTTGATTGGTTGTGATTGAGGCGTTGAACTCAAAGTGAGTGGGATTTCAACTCAATTGATTGCTTTGTCAGCAATTTTGATTGATTTGTTTAGAATAGTTGATTGATTTGATTGAAGACTTAATTGATGAGGTGGAATAGAAGACTGAAATAGATTGATTAGTTGGGAGAGAGAATTATGGAGTTTGACATTTGTTTGTATAGTTAGGAATTGTGATTGATTAGTGAAGTGAAGGTTAGTATTAATTAGTTTTGGAGGAATAAATATGATTAAATAATTGAAATAATTCATTTATTTGCACATGTGGGGAGATATAAATAAATAATTACTTATTTATTTTTTAGAGGAATAATCAATCTAGTTAAATAAATATCATTTATTTAATCATGAGTGGGGAATTGATTTAATTATTACATAAATGTAATAATAAGAAGGAAACATTAATTAAATAATATAATTATTTAATTAAATATAATGACATAGGGAATAATTAAATAATGTTAATTATTTAATTATTTTATAGACAAATGATTGATGAAATATTTGATTAGACGGTTAATAATTAGGTAACTTATTAAAATCACTTAATTATGCATTTATAAGAAAATGATGATTTTGAATTCAAAATGTAGTAGAAAGACACAAATTGATTAAATAAAAGGTTATTTAAAAATTGAAGAGGAATGTTAGTAATTTCATTGCATTAGAGAAATAGGCCATTTTTAAGTGTCTACATTTTTCCCCTCTTTGATATAATGTTTTTTAAGCGTTATTTCAAAGCAGATTTGATAAAAACCATGCCCAAATATGCCCCTGTGGAAAAGCATCTGTAACTAGGTATTATGGTGCATTGCAATTGTAGCTTGGACCTTTTCAAGGTCAATCTTTATTTCTCTATGGGAGACAATAATCCCAACAACTTTCCTAATGTGACTCCAAAGACACATTTCTTTGGTTTTAACCGAACCTTGTATTCTTGAAGCTTGTCAAATCCTGGCTCTAATACACATAAATGTAGATTCTTTTCTAGGGACTTTTCCAATACATTGTCAACAAAATCTTCCATGGTGATATGCATCGTGTCATAAAAAATAGTTATAATTTCTCTTTGATATGTAGCACTGGCATTTTCTAGACCAAAAGGCATGACACATCAATAATAGGTGTCCCATGTACAAGTGAAATTTATTTTGTGTTGATCCTCTGGTGCAATTTTGATCTGATTATACCCAGAGAAACCATTCATGAGTGATAGCGTCTTATTTCCAGAAGTGAGGTCAATGATCATCTCAATGTTTGGCATGGGAAAATCATCCTTTGGACATGTCAAATTCAAGTCTTAGAAGTCTATATAGATTCTTATGGCTCCACTAGCCTTGGATACTGGTACTAGATTGGAGATCCAATCAACGAGTCTATAGGTTTTATAAAGCCTGCATCAAGTAGCTTCTTCAATTCTACTTTGACCAACAGTGTAATCTTGGGATGCATCTTGTGGAGTTTTTGTTTATATGGTTTTGCCCTAGCTTATGTGGAAAATGGTGGAGCACTGATTCTTGATCTAATCCAGGCATGTCAGTGTATGACCAGGCAAAGTTTATTTGTCTACCTTTGAAGAACTAAATGAATTGTTCCCTTTCTTCTTGTGTAAATGACTCTTCCAAGTGGATCAGTCTTTGTGTTTTTGCAATGTCAATGTTGATTGTTTGAGTTTTCTCTTCTAATAAGGGTGAATGCTCCTCAAAATGAGGATTATATCAATCTCTCCATCCTTGGGCACCTCGTAGAGGTTTTCACCCTCGGATACATCTTTTATTTTTACTATTTTGCAGCTAGAAGGTGCCTTTCAATTTTCATCCAAGAGCCTTACATTTTCTTTTTCAATTTTCTAACTAGAGGATTGATATAACTCCCCAACTTATTTTGTTTTATCCAATTCAATGTTGAAACCTTCCTTGTGGTCCCCATAGGTATGCAGTGTCTTAGTCTGAACAATTCAGTAATAGCTTCATCATTCTCGAAATCATCTACGGTTGGTGCATTTTTTTGTTCCCAATCGATAAGGTCAGGGTAAACCAAGGTTATGTTATCCTTGGTTTAGAAGGAGGATATAGGGAGTTCACTTATTGTGTTGATATATGAATCAATTACTAATTCATAGGTTTCAGATGAGGATGAGGGTTTAGATCTATTTTAGAATTGTAAAATCCATACATTTTAATGTATGGGTTCTTCTTGTAAAGAGAGTCAAGCAATGGTAGTGTTAAGATGTAGGGTATCCATTGTTGATTTTGTAAGACTTGTGGGATCTATGTTTTTAGAGGAAGAAACAGTCAATGCATCCTAAATGTAGGGTATCCATTGTTGATTTTGCAAGACTTGTTGGGTGCAAGATTTGTGTAGTACAGAAAGGGATCTCTATTACCAGGCATGGTGATCTCAACTCCATCATGAGGAAACTTAAGGACTTGATGATAAGTAGATGGTACGGCCTTCATGGAATGAATCCATGGTCTTGAAATGTTGTGTCTTGTATTTCTGGACCCAGTCTAATTGGGAGACTTATGATGCCCTTGAAGGGATGTTCTTCATCATCATAGGCTCTAATTATGATCTTTTGGGTGATATCTACACAACTCTCAAAGTATCCCAGTGCTTGTACCAATTTTAGTGTACAGATATTCAGATCTGCTCCTCCATCTATCAAGACTCGCCTGATTTTATGGAGATGGATGAAGACTTCTAAATGTAAAGGATCATTATGGGATGGTTTATGTGTTGGAAGATCTTTTTTAGTGAAAGAAACGTGATGGGGTGTGGACAGATATCCAACCATGGATTGAAACTCATCAATTTCTATGTCTTTTGGGATGGATAACTATTGTAGGGTCGTATCTAGGATTACCTTGTAGTTTGGCGAGATGCAAAGTAGTTCATAGATGAAGATTTGTGTGAGGGTCTTCTTCAAATGATCTAGCAAGTTGTACTGACCTTATGGTGGAGTGAATGATTTACTTGGTATAATATTTTTTTATGTGGCTCCTTGTACTATTATTTTGGAACAATGGGTAGTAACAACACAACTGGTGCCTAGACCTCAAATGTTGATGATGTTTATGGTCAAATTAAGGTCTTCTTTTGTGTACATAAGGTTTTATTGATTATTCATTTTTGATGTAGACACATTTGCTTTTCCATGATCCATCAGTGGTTTTGAGAAGATCTTATGGTCTTAATTGGTGGTGCCAGACCTTGTGAAAACTAGCAACTTGAAAAATGTGTTGAACATAGATTGATCATTTCTCTTTTGAGTCAGTCCTGTAGCCATATACTAAGTGGGTGATTATTGAGTTTGTACACATCTCCAAAATGGGTCCTACAACATTGTTCTACACAGAGCAAATTGAATCAACATGGGTAATACAACATTATCCTACAACAGAGAAAATGGAATCAACATAGGCCCAAAAGCAACATTCTACTGGTCTTTTATCTTGAAATCTTGTGATCGGCATACCCTTGCATATTAGTATTATTATTGCATTGAGATTTTTTCTTTACCGTGCATAGTCATCATTTTAGTTCAAAACCCCAAAAATTCCAAAAAACATAGCTTGCATATCTTAGGGTCAAGTATTACACTTTCTAGAGTCATTTGCCAAATTGTGGGGTACATTTTCTTAGGATATTCCTATAGTGATCTTGTGTATTATCTTGACTTTGTTGAAATTTTGATTCATGGCTTTGTCTACTTGCCTTGTCTTAGGAACTTATCATTCTAGTTAACATTTATCTTAGCAATAGACATCATTGGTAGAATTATCACTTTTTGTTATACCTTTTGAAGTCAAGATAGTCCACATATTAGTTGGTTCTTTTCTTAGAGAGTTCTCCTTTGAAATTTTTAGAATTTCTCTTAGGGTACAATACCTATACCTTAATCAAAATTTCTTTCATAGATTGCATTAGCATCCCAAAATCAAAAAAACCTTTAAAAAAATAGTTTCCCTTATTGTCTTGCATTTTAAAAATAGAAAATCCAAAAAATTAGAAACATTACTTTTCCTAGTTGTCTTAGATTTTGAACATGTCGTTCACAAGATCCATGAAAGGGAAGGACACAGTGGACCAAAACAAAGATCTCAATGATGTTTCTACCAGAACCTTTGACTTCACCTCGAGTACTTTGGCACTAGATTTCAAGAATCTTGATGATAATGGTTTATATAGCCTTAGAGACATGTTTGTTAGCGCAAATTTCTATTTTCATAGGTACTGACTAGATGGGAATTGGACTAGACTTACAGATTAGGGATGATGTCCTGATTACTAGGGAGAAACATCTTCTTGTGTTAGCTTATATACATAGACTATCTAACGATGAACGAGAGCACTTAGAGAACCTAGGGTTATTTCATGTGACACTGATGCCCGAGATTAGGGTTAGGGGGTTATTCACTGCATTATGCAAGTGGTAGTACTTAGAGATGTCTCCTTCCACTTGCCTAATGGGGAATGCGCATGATCATTTTAGAGGATGTACACTAGATACTTTAGATTCTTATTCAGGGAGAGAGAGTGGCGTACTCTATTTGAATAGGTAGAGAAGCTCTATGTGACTTTTTTTATTGAACTGTGTCACACTTGGGAGCAAGGGGATATGATATCAGATGGGTGGATATGTGGAATTGTGATCCATACTTCATGATGCTTTGTAGGGTTGTAGCAGGTGTTTTGGTTTACAATAGGAGAGGACATGGTTCACATTGGGTTTACCATTTTTAATCAAGGTAATCTAGTAATCATAAGCCTACAATAACAATAAGATCTTAATCACAACAAGATCGCTAATAGCAGTCAGTATCCCAATATCAAAAGAGGAAGCAAATAACCAGCATGCATAATCATTCAATCATAATGAAATAAATTCAAAAACACGTGAATATGCAAACCAAAATTTCTCCATCATTGTTCTCCTTCTCTATGCAATGTCGGGCTCTCAGAATTGAGCTCAAAGTGTGTCAGCATAAGAATTCAAAGCACATGTGGTTGCAAAATATGAGAAAAGGCTCTCATTATATATATTTCTAGAGGTTTCAATCAGGATTCCTTGATTTATGGGTTGATTGGTTGTGATTGAGGAGTTCAACTCAAAGTGAGTGGGAGTTCAACTCAATTGATTTCTTTATCAACAAATTTGATTGATTTGTTTAGAAGAGTTGACTGATTTGGTTGAAGACTTAATTGATGAGGTGGAATAAAAGACTAAAATAGATTGATTAGTCAATAGAGAGAATTGTGGAGTTTGAGAGTTTATTGAATAGTTAGGAATTGTGATTGATTAGTGAAGTGAAGGTTAGTATTAGTCAACCTTGAAGGAATAAATGTGATTAAATAAAAGAAATAATTCATTTATTTGCACATGTGGAAAGATATAAATAAATAATTACTTATTTATTTTTAGAGGAATAGTTAGTCTAATTAAATAAATATCATTTATTTAATAATGAGTGGGGAATTGATTTAATTATCACATAAATACAATATCTTGAAGGAAATATTAATTAAATAATATGATTATTTAATTAAATATAATGACAGGGAATAATTAAATAATGTTAATTTTTTAATTATTTTATAGAGGAATGGTTGATGAAATATTTGATTAGGTGGTCAATAATTAGGTAATTAATTAAAATCTCTTAATTATGCATTTATAAGAAAAAGATGATTTTGAATTCGCAATATAGTAGAAAGACACAAATTGATTAAATAATAAATTATTTAATAATTGAAGAGGAATGTTAGTATTGTCCTTGCATAATAGGTCATTTTTAAGTGTCTACAATTAATATCAAAAATAAGGTTATTTGTTGTTTATTTCCTCATTTTAGTATCAAATTGATCTTAATTTATTTATGGTTGTTTAGTCTTGAATATTTTTTTTAGGAATTATTTTATATAATTGTTTGTATTAACTTTAATTCAATTATGATTTAAATAACTCCTATATCTCATACATATTACTTATATTTAGTTTCAATTAACAAGTATATCACAAATATTTAGTTGAAAACCAATTTAGTCTTAACAATAATGGTTTATGATATTGCCACTAATGGTTTACTATTCTCAACTAAGGTGAATTTGTAAGTATTGTGTATTCTATTTTTTCATCAATAATTTTCTCCTTCAATTCAGTATTTTCAGATAATATAAATTTTGTACTTCTAATTGTTTGACCTAGATTTATTTATGTAGTACAATTATATTCATTACACATAAACCTATACTAAAATTCTTTAAAAAAGCATTAGAAAATAAACCATAAATTTGATGGTCAACATTGTTTATCAGACAATTTTTTTGTAACTATTACCTATTTATTTGAAAGTATCTTCAAATACTAATATATAACTTATTTTAAAAACACACTTATTTTACATACAATTTGTCTTTACAATATTTGAAAAGATATTATCTTCTAAAATATTCAATAAATATGATTTTGCATTTTTGGAAATAGGGGCAAAGATTTATTCAATCAAAAGAAGAGATATAAAGAAAGGGCCACAAGCCCACAGAGAAAGGAGCTAAAAGAATCTAGTAGACAACACCAACAACAACATTACACATTCTTCTCCTCCAATATTAAATTCTCTAAGGTCTCAAAATAAGGAGGTAAATGATCCCTCCCTCTGATATCCCAACCATCAACATTCTTGAAAGCCCATTTCACCAAAAAGTCAATCACCCTATTCCACTCTCTAGGAATATGGAAAAAGGAGACAAAATCCAAGAAACTACATAAAATTAAAATATGTCTAACCACAGAGGCTAATTGCTAGTTAACATCCCCCAAATTCTGTTTGTTCAACATGTCCATAACAATCTGAGAATCTGACTCAAATTTAATCCTACTGCATCCTAGAGAATATCTTAATTGTAATCTTAATAGTTAGAACCTCCATCAAATTATTGGAGTGCTTCTCCTTATAGACAAAGAAGAAACAAATAGCACCACCATCATTGCCTCTACCTATACCACCAATGAAAGCATGTATTGGGTTCCCATGAGAGGAATCATCTATATTAATCTTCAATACCCCAACAGGAGGAGGTATCCACTGCCCATCTCTACAAATCCTCTACTTAACATGTCATGGCCCTTTTTTTGGTAGCACAACCCCATCTATTGTCATTCAAGTTCAAATTTTGAAAAATAGCATAATCCCTAGGATCGACATTTTTAGACATATCACACTTTATAGAGATAGTCTCCTACACCCTGTTAACTATCTTCTACCACAACTCAAAACTCCCCAATTTGGAGTCACCAAAAATCCTACGGTTTCTTTCCAACCATAGATTACAAATAATAAAAGTAGGTTCAACAACTCAAGCCACCTAAAGAAAATATGTATTTGTTGGATGTCTACTCAGACTTTCCCAAAATTCAATTAAGGAGGTAGCGTGAATACATACATGTTAACATTTCACCCTCCACCTATGCCAGATCTCTCGAAAGAAAGGACAAAGAAAAAAAATGGGAGCTTCATTCCTCAAGGCTCAAACAAAGAAAACAAATTAAGGGACCTTGAAAGCCTCTCTTGCAAAGATCCTCCCATGTAAGGCATTTCCTCTAAGCAACCAACCATAAGAAAAAATTACACTTGGGAATTTCCATACCTTCTTCCACCATGGCACTTCTACAAAACCATGCAATTGTTTGTCTAACATAACATAACCATCAACAATAGTAAACTTTCCCTTTGGGTTAGGACCCAAAGTTAGTGTCTCTCTCTTTAAGGAAACTGCATAACCTACCCTCCAATATTTTAGCCAACTCGGTATGATCCTTAACAGAACCACCCAGGGGTCACTCATGAGGATCTTTCCAGCAAGTCACCTCCACCTGACCAATATACTTAATCTTTTTTAAATTCTCCACCTTAATACACCCAACCTCAAAAAAAATATTGCCAAGGGATTGGAGCTGAGGGAAGCTAGAAAGAATAGGAAAGTGACCATCCCGAGTGTCCTGCTAAAAAAGGGCTTCAGATCCTCTATTACATATCCATAAAAGACCATCATTAATAAGTCATGCTTCTTTTTAAGAGTGTTCCATATACAAGATCCCCTACCCGTCAAATCAAGACGTGGCACATACTAGCCTTTAGCACCTAGAAAGTAATTGTAGGTTAAAATCTTGGCCCATACATGATCTTGATTATTACACCACCCCCAATGCAGCTTGGCCACCAAGGCCTTGCTAGCCAAAGAAATAGATTGAAGACCATGGCCCCTTGAATGCTTCGGTCTATAGATAGTTTCTCGTTTAACTAAACTTCATTTAGAAGAAAGAAGATTTCCAGACCAAAGAAATTAGTGAGAGAGAGAGTCAAATTATCTCACAAAGCTAGAGGGGGAGTCTGCACAAAACACCTATATATTGGGAGAGTTGCACCATAGTCTTCAAGACAATCACTTTCGCAACATAAGAAAGCCACCAGTAAGTCCAATGACTAACCTTACCTAAAAATTTATCCAAAATCCCTTGCCAAAAAACTCTACGTTGAGATCCCAAAGCCAAAGGAATCCCAAGGTACATCAAGGGAAGAGATCCAATCTAGAATCTAAGGATCCTACCAATCTTGCTCTGAATAAGTCAAGGAGTGTTAAAGAAATAGATAGAAGATTTATATTTATTAATTCTCTGACTTGGGGATTTCAAATAGATGTGGCTCTCCTAAAATTCACTTCCTCATTGATCTTGGTCATTCCCATCAGACCGGTGTCGTCCACAAATTGAAGATGTGAATAGGGAGGAAGAGCATTGTTTCAACTCCATCCCTGAATAAGACCCCGCCTCACTTGAGATTTAATAAATATACCAAGTCCCTCTACCATGATAATGAAGAAGTATGGGGATATGGGGCCCCCTTGTGGAAATCCCCTCAAGGCACTAAACAACTTAGAAGGTTCCCCATCAATAAGAACTACGAAAGAAGTAGAATTCACACAACTGAGAACCCAATTCACCCACTCCTCTCCAAAGCCAAATGCCAAGAGGTTTTTTTGTAAGAAATCTCATAAGCTTTAGCCATGTCAAGTTTAATAAACATAGCTTTCTCCTTAGAGGTTTCCATATAATTAAAAGCCTCCATTTCTATCACCACACCATCAAAAATTTGTCTCCCACCACCAAAACCACCTTTCTCTTCAAAGATCAAAGTACAAAGGAGTGGTTTGAGTCTTTCACCAATCAATTTGGTAATAATCTTGTAGATCACATTACATATTGCAATAGGCCTAAGTTTATCCAAGCTATTAGCCCCTTCCTTCTTAAGAATGAGAGCTGAGAAATTAGAGTTCATAGACTTTAGCATTTGTTTGTTCTTATGAGATTCTTGAACCACTGCTAGAAGATCAAATTTTATATTCTCCCAAAAAGATTAAGAGAATTCAATCAAAAATCCATCTGATCTAGAAGCCTTACATTTTTCATATTAAACACAACCTCTTCCAATCTAGTCAACAAAATTGGGTGTATGAGGGCATCATTCATCTCAACAAAGACTAGTGGGGGAATACAATTCAAAATTGCATGCGCCTCCTCCTTAGTTGTGGGAATATCCTTGGTGAACAAATTCAAAAAATGACTAACAACCTCCTTGGAAATATCTTCTCTAGAAGAGATTTGAGCCCCTACTGAGGATATGAGAGAAGTAATAGAGTTACCATACCTTCGGGCCTTAACAAAGTTATGAAAAAAAGTTGTGTTTCTATCACCTTCTTGAAGCTAGTCAACACGGGATTTGTGGTCCTGAAAAATCTCCTACCACAGGTCTCATTCTTTGAAATCCTTAAGAGCTAAGGACTTAGCATTAAAAATCTCAAGATTCATCCCTTGATCACGACTTTGACGAGTGAAACTATCCAACTTAGACTGCACTGTCATCTTCTAGGCCTACAAATTCCCAAAACATTCTTTATTGCACCTCTTGAGCTTGTATTTCACATGTTGGAGCATTTTCCCAAAAGTATACATGGTTGTGCCATGGTAGGAAACCCTTCATACCACCAATCAACCATAAGATCCTATAGAGACTAGTCATGCAACCACATCAATTGAAATTTGAAAGAAGGATTTTTGGAGATTCTATATGAGATAGTTGAAAACTTGATAGACCAATGATCAGAGCCCCTCCAATCAAGAATTTATGAACTAGTAGACCACTTGTCATTCACCCACTAGAAGGAGACCAGAAGTCTCTCAAGCCTTTCTGAAATATCCTTTGCACCACTTCTCCTAGTATCCATGTGAAGACACCATTAATTGACTTCACATCAATTAGGTTCAAGAGATCAATACTCTCCCTGAGCAAATTTGAAGAGGGGTCCAACCTGACTAATCCACCATGTTTTACATCCAAACTAGTAACAACAATAGAATAACCAACCATAATCCAAGGGACCAAACAAACTTGATGTGAGACCAAAGAAGAGACTTACCTGGGAGGTTAGTGGGAGCATAAATATTAGAGAAGAGGTACCTTTTCATGTCTCAAACCTAGAAGCGACCAATGAAATGGAAGAACGACTAGAAATCCACCACAAGGGGGCAACCTTCTTTGGGTTCTAGATACAAGCGACCCCTCTTGAACTACCATGTGTGCCCACTATGTGCCAATGGTCATGGGCCCAGACATGAAGAGCACAATTGACCAAACCATCCACTATTAGCTTGGTTTTCTGAATAAAGACTATATCTGAAGAATAAGATTCAATTAATCTGCAAATAACTTTTTGTCTAGGGATGATATTCATACCCCTCACATTCAAAGAGATTAAAACCATTTAAGGGGTTGAGAGAAATGATAATCAAAGGTCTTAACAGAACCAAAATCCACCAATGTCTCCCCAATTAACTTTACTTTTACCTGATCTATTTTCCGTCTTGCCTTTGAGGATTTATCTGCAAAATTTTCTTAAGGGGTTTTTTAAGTATTCCCAAAGTCTTTGATGCACTAATGTCTTTTCCATGATCCAAAGCCTCCTTCATCGAATGAGACAAGGATTCTATCCCAATACTACTATCCATCTATGTACCAATACCTCCCAAGACTTGACCATCTAAAGTCTAAGTAGAGACATCGTGGACCATTTTCCTTTCTTGCTCCTCATCCATAGACATATTTAGATTTTTCTGTCCTTCATCATCAGGTAGTGATGCAACCTTTGTTCCATCACCCAGAGACAGATCAACTGGAACACCTTCCTCTTGAAGCAAGCCTTCTAGAGCCTGAAACCTGTTAAAAGTATCATCATTATGTTTGTCCCTCCAAGTCCTTTTTTGTCCTCTCCCCTTGTTATGAGGTTTCACTGGGATAAATCTTTCCTTATCCGCACTCTCTTCAATCATAGGTGTCTTCCCCATATCCTTCTTAGGAGAAAAACTAGGAGGGGATTTCAAATCAAAAGTGATAGAAACATATCGAGGAATTTCCTTTGCAAATGTCCATACTCATGAGATATATGTCTTCTAAAAGGGAGCATCTCATAGTCTAGTTGTTGGAAGAGGAAGCTCCTAGACAGATTTCCACAAAGTATGGTAAAGGATTATTCAAATCAACTTCGACACAAATTCAATCAAAAGAAATTATCTTGCGATCCTGAGTTTTTTAGCCAAACCCACTGGTTTACCTAGTGTATGCACCCTAAAATGGTCACCTAGACTTTGGGCCCCCATTCAACAATTTATCAAATCCCTGAATCAATATTTTCAAAAATCAGCATTTTATCAATTTCCTTGATCAAGTCCTATTTTATCATTTTCGATTATTTGCCTTTGGCTAACCATTTTATCCTCTAAGTCTTTATTTATTTAAAAGGAATATTTCCTCCCCTTTTAATAAATAAAAATCCCCCACTTTTCATCTTATCCTAAGTTGCACAAATAAAGCATTATTCTTATTTTATAAAAAGAGAAAAAAATACTTTTTGTCTCTCTTATTTTCCCATTGGAGGATACTTGTGCACATGGATTGCTCCTCTTTGATGCTCCACCATTGATTAAATCTTTTGTCTCTTAATCTCCATGGTCCATTTCTCCTCATTTCCTATAAAAGAAGAGCTCTCTTCCTCATTCTAGGTCATTCACTTTTATGTTAACTTTATGCTGCAGTAATTTTTGAAGACTTTGAAACTTTTTGGAGATCATTGTTGCATCACATTTTGGCTTTCTTCGTTGCTTCATAGTTTATTTTTCATTCTTGCATAGTAGCTTCATATTTCATGCTTTTATAGTTTAGATTCTCTTTCATGCTTTAGAATAACTCATCTAGTTTAATAGGAAGGATTGTAATACTTGCTATTTCCATTTCATAGTTTAGATTGTACTTCCATTTTCATAGCATAGCTTGCATACTTGCATCTTCATTCTTAGCTTACTTGCATTGCATTTCATTTGATTCTTGGAGATATTGGCATTCTTGCCCTTGTCTTCATTTGAATCTCTCATTGTGTGGTTGACTAGCAAGGTCATTAAGCCTATTAGCTCTAGCTGAGAGCAATTTTAAATCTTGCAACTCCATACATAGAGAGCTATGGATCAATTTTTGAGACCTCATTTTGAGTGTTCTTGATTGTAAGGATTCATAGAAGTGTACTACTTTTGTGTGTACACCTAGCAGTAGAGAAATAGAGTGTAGAATATTACTCTCCTAGAATTCAAGTAGAAGCCTAGGAAGGCAAACCCAATCCGGGACTCTAGAAGGAAGCTCCTTTCTAATTTAAACCCCACATGCCAGGATTTGACAAATAACCCAATCTTGTTGAAAAAATGTGACCCTCCATCAAAAGCCTTATGTCTATCCAACATGCAAGAGAAAACAACTATAAAATAGTTATTGGCCGCCAGCAAGATCTCTATATCCCCTTTAGGATTCCAGACATGCCACGCCCACATATCGAAGACCGGTAAAGATTGTCAAAGCCCCGTGAATTTACAAATTAAAGCATGATTCAACCAATATGTAATATCTTCTGAAATTGTCATTGGTTGTATAACTAAAACATGGTGATCTTGGCACCTAGCCAAGCATATGTTCACCTTCTTAATGTAAGAAGATCTAGGGACATTCACGAGCTCCTTCTAAAAAACATTAGTTGCATGCCCGATAGAAGAGGGTTCAGAACCCAACATATATGAATTCATTGAGGTTGGGATAGCATCAATCCCCGCCATGTCACAAGAAGAAAGCCCAACACCAAATAGGTAAAGTGCCCAAAGTATATCATTTTGTCCAATTCAATTTTGAAACCTACCTTGTGGTCTCCCATAGGTATGCCTTGTCTTAGTCTAAAGAATTCAACCTTCATCATTCTCAAAAATATCCACGGTTGGTGGATTTTTCTGTTCCCAATCGATAAGGTTAGGGTAAATCAAGGTTATCTTATCCTTGGTTTAGAAGGAGGATATAGGGAGTTCACTTGTGTTTATATATGAATCAATTACTAATTCATAGGTTTCAAATGAGGATGAGGGTTCAAATTTGTTCTAGAATTGTGAAATCCATGTCTTTTAATCTGTGGGTTCTTCTTGTAAAATGAGTCAGGCAATGGCAGTGTTTTTATTAAGTAAAAATAGGTTTTGAAAGGACCTGAAACCTTGTACAAAGAGAAAAGAAAGATAGAGCGATGAAAGATCATAAAAACCAATTGTGGAACACCACCAAACAAACCAGAGCAACTAACCATAGTTCCCTCCAAGTAAACCAAAAACCATCCCATCGAACCACAAAAAAAGGATAATCAAGATTTACATTTTGGCCCATCCTTATGAGAACGTAAAGACATCAAATGAAGGTTTGGAGGATTTGAATTTTTTTCTTTTAACTGATGTCCATCCATCCTCCACCTTCTCGGCAGCCTTCTGCCAATCCAAAGATAAACCTGAAGAGCCCATTATAGGGCAAGCAATATCAGCATCCACAGAAGGGATACGGATAGCACCATAATCAATCCCCAAAACCCTCCCAGGTGAAACATGGGCAGCAACACCTGTAGTATTGGAAGATAAGAAAGTTGCACCAGAGACAACATCAATAGCAGCATCAGAAATAGAAATAGCAGCAACAGGGATAGCATTCTGACCAATAGCCGCATTCGGGACAGCATCCATAACATCAGAGACAGCTTCAAAATCACCAGGCAATGGCAGTGTTAATATGTAGGGTATCCATTGTTTATTTTGCAAGACTTACGAGATCTATGTTTTTAGAGGAAGAAACAATGAATGCATCCTGATTGTTGGGTACCTGATTAGAAATAGCTCCTCTAAGATTTGTGCAGTACAGAAAGGGATCTCTATTTTTAGGCGCAGTGATTTCAACTCCATCGTGAGGAAAATTAAGGAAACGATGATAAGTAGATGGTAAGGACTTCATGGAATGAATCAATGGTCTCCCTAGGAGGATGTTATAACCCAGCTCTAGGTCTAGTCTTGGAATGTCGTGTCTTGTGTTGTTAGACCCAGTCTGATTGGGAGACTTATAATACCCTTGGAGGGACATTCTTCATCATCACAGGCTCATATTATGATCTTTTTGGTGATATCTACACAACTCTCAGAGTATCCCAGTGCATGTACCAATTTTAGTCGATAGATAATTATATCTGCTCCTCCATCTATCAAGACTCTCCTGATTTTGTGGAGATGGAAGAAGACTTCTAGATGTAAAGGATCATTGTGGGATGGTTTATGTGCTAGAAGATATTTTTTAGTGAAAGCGATGTGACGGAGTGTGGATAGATATCCAACCATGGCTTGAAACTCATCAATTTCTATGTCTTTTGGGATGGATGACTACTATAGGTCTGTATCTAGGATTGCCTTGTAGTTTGGCAAGATGGAGAGTAGTTCATAGATGGAGATTTGTGTGAGGGTCTTCTTCAAATGATCTAGCAATTTGTACTGACCTTATGGTGGAGTGGATGATTTACTTGGTACAACAATTTTGACGTGGCTCCTTGTACTATTATTTTGGAACATTTGGTAGTAACAACACAGCTGGTGTCTAGATCTCAAATGGTGATGATGGTTATGGTCAAATTGGGGTCTTCTTTTTTGTAGGTAAGGTTTTATTGATTATTCATTCTTGATGTAGACACATTTCATTTTCCATGATCCATCAGTAGTTTTGAGAAGATCTTATGGTCTTGATTAGTGGTGCCAGACCTTGTGAATTCTAGAAACTTGAAAAAGTTGTTGAACATACATTGATCATTTCTTTTTTGAGTCGGTCCTACAACTATATACTGAGTATGTGATTATTGAGTTTGTACACATCTCCAAAATGGGTCCTACAACATTATTCTACACAGAGAAATTGAATCAACATTGGTCCTACAACATTATCTTACAATAGAGAAAATGGAATCAACATAGGCTCAAAAATAACATTCTACTGGTCTTTTATCTTGAAATATTGTGATCAACATATCCTTGCATATCAGTATTGTTCTTTCATTTAGAGTTTTTTTTACCGTGCATAGTCATCATTTCAGTTCAAAACCCAAAAAAAAGAAAAAAAAGAAAAAAAAAACATAGCTTGCATAACTTAAGGTCAAGTATTACACTTTCTAGAGTCATTTTCCAAATTGGAGGGTACATTTTCTTAGGATATTCCTATAATGATCTTGTGTATTATCTTGACTTCGTTGAAATTTTGATTCACGGCTTTGTCTACTTGCCTTGTCTTAGGTACTTATCATTCTGGTTAACATTTGTCTTAGTCATAGACATCATTGGTAGAATTATCACTTTTTGTTCTACCTTTTGAAGTCAAGATAGTCCATGCATCCATTGGGTCTTTCCTTAGAGAGTTATCCTTTGAAGTTTCTACAATTTCTCTTAGGGTACAATACCTACACCTTAGTCAACATTTCTTTCATAGATTGCATTAGCATCCCTGTTAGGATTAACAAGATAGAAATAATAGTTACATGCAAATATAACCAATATCAGAAAATAATAAACAACACAGAAAGAGAACACAAGGCACAAAGATTTAATGTGGTTCACCCAATCCCTGGGCTATGTCCACCAACAGCGAGTCCAATATTATTATTATCCAGTGATTACAACTTGATTACAATCCGCAATCCCTTACAGCTCAATACCGCCGCAAGAAGCTACTAAAACATACATCATTCTGAAATCCCTAACCCTAAGCTATTTTATACAAGCTTATTTTATACAGTACTTCCCTGATCAATCACCACAATATAACAATCCCAAAATAAATAAATAAATAAATAAAATAGTTTCCCTTATTGTCTCTTGCATTTTAAAAACAAAAAATCCAAAAAATTAGAAACATTAGTTTTCCTAGTTGTATTAGATTTTGCACATGTCGTTCACATGATCCACGAAAGGGAAGGACACAATGGACCAAAACAAAGATCCCAATGATGTTTCAACCAACAACTTTGACTTCACCTCATGAACGTTTGCACTAGATTTCAATAATCTTGAGGATAATGGTTTATATAGACTTAGAGACATGTTTGTTAGCGCATATTTCTATTAGAATAACTGAGAGGGGGGTGAATTAGTTATCCAGTGTCCCAAATCAAAATGTATAATTCAAAACAATTTCTTCAATTTCTACTCGTCGGTAAACAATAATAACTCTCACTGTCTGTGCATTTACCGATTACCAGTCTAATGCTAAAACAGTTTACCGATCAAATCTAACATGTAACATGTAAAGAATGATAACAAACAAATATCACAATCAACACATAACACAAGAGATTTAACATGGAAACCCTGTAAAGGAAAAAAACACCTGGTACCCGGCAACCCAAAATTGTTCACTCTTCTGAAGTGAGGTCAGTTAAGACCCAACCCTGTTAAAGGTTACAAACACACTATAAGGTGTGACCTTGTTAGAGGATTTTAGACTAGAAGTTATCATCCAACCAGCATTCACTGTGGGGTTGACAGGATAACAATGTTCATTCTATGAATGATACATCATAAGACTTTCAGAGTCCACTCGGTTAAGAGATTTGACTGTATACAATGGTTAAATATGTAACAGTAAATGATCTTCCCTAATACAACTTCAATTTGCAGATTACAGATCAATAATTAGTCCATACAAATCCTTCTGATCAATAATTCACTTCAGATTCAATACTATATCAACTTACTGTTCATCGGTAATTGCTCTTTGTAGCTCGGTAATTGCTCTGCAGCTCAGTTCTTACTAACCAGTATGATCAGAATACATGAAATCCTTGTTCATGTGATATTCCTGCAGCTTCTTCTTTCCAGCATTTTCATAAAGAAAAATTGTTCTCTTATATAGACAAGTAAATCATTTTCTTCTCCACCATCAGATTTTGCTGCTTAATCTCATTCATAGATTTTGTCGCTTCAAAGTTCCTCGGTACTTGTGTCACTAACATGTTTCAATCTTTTTCGTTAGATCTCCACTGAATTTTGTCAATCGTCGATCTATGTAACAAACATTAACTGTTACCTTGATGTTATACTCTTGCCAGCTCATCAATCTTATTGGCTAAACTTATCATTTAATACATTTGGTTCTGCTCGGTTAACAAAGAAATGCATCGGTGAACACTACTCAGTTAATACTGCGATCGGTATACACTACACTCCGTCAGTGTATACTAGAAATGCTTCATTTACTGACAACACTACTCTGTGTCTTTCAGCGCTATACTTCATCATAGATGAATGCAACATAATAAATTCAATATCATCAAGTCATAGAATTATCAGCAAGTTACTCAATGTGTTCCTTATCCTCATCTGTCATGTACATCTTTCCTCATGTAGATTTCTCTGTTCTTCATCTCTTTCACCTTTCTTCAGATGTCTCGGTATAATAACTTACAAGATAAGTGTTGTCAAACTAGTTGACATCAATGACAACATAATATTGATTTAATCATATTACATATCTAATCATCAACTCCTTAGTGATCTTGCAATCACAGATTCTTCAATCAGATTCCAAATCAGTTGTAGTCAACAATCTCTCCCTTTGGCATTGATGGCAACTCAAGTAATATGAAATGTACCATACACGTACCAAACATACATTCTACAACTTTGTGAACAAATGATGTAAGTCGAATAGACTTAATATGTTTAATCACTACGTTACTAAACCAGCATTAAGTAATACAATTTTACCATTCTGCAGTTGTGACCTTTTCAGTTCTCATGTTCCTGCTTCTGTTCTGTGTAATTGACCTTCAATACTCTGTCTCATTGTCTCTCCCTTAGATAATTATTGTCGTCGGTGCTTGTTCCTTTTCATATCTTGTTTATCTCTCCCCTTTTCATTTCATAATCATTTCATATTGATTAGCTATCCCTTTGATAGCAATGCCAAAGAAACAAATAAACAATCAATTATGTCTTCCTCTGTATCTCTGAATACTGATATTCCAATCAGTTCAAGTTCTCAAACTTAATCACAACCTTGAATATGATTCAAAGTGTGAACTATGTTGCATCAACATGATTGATCTTCTGATAAAAGTTGGCTGATGCAACAACCAGATCACCTTAGTGACCGATAGACAGGGGACAGACCCTAAGTCTAGTCCTCAAGTATTCAAATGTGTCCTTTGGTAGGGGCTTAGTAAAAATATTTGCAAGTTGCTCTTTAGATGTAACAAATTCTAACTTTACTTGCTTCTCTTGCACTTGTTCTCTTAAGTAATGATACTTAATAGATATATGCTTTGTCTTAGAGTTCATCACAGGATTTTTTGAAATATTAATAGCACTAGTGTTGTCACAGTATATAATCATCGGATTAGTGATTACCTCATTCATTCCTTCCAACACTTGTTTGATATAGGCAATGTTTGAACAATTAGTAGCAGCAGCAACATATTCTGCTTTAGCTGTAGACTGAGAAATACAAGCCTACTTTTTACTTGTCTAGGTTACAAGTCTTTCACCAAATAAAAATGCTCCTCTGGTGGTGCTTTTTCTATCATCCACATTTCCAGCTCAATCAGCATCGGTGTAAACTTTCAGTTCAAACTTCCCTTCCTTAGGATACCATAATCCATAATTCTATGTTTTCTTCAAGTATCTTAAGATCCTTTTTGTAGCTATCATGTGTGATTCTCTAGGATTAGTAGAAAATCTTGCAACAATTCCCACAACATGTGCTATATCTGGTCTAGTGTGAACTACGTACATTAACTTACCAATCATGGATCGGTAAAGTGTTTGGTTTACCTCAGTAGTTTCATCCTCCTTTGTCAATTTGCATCCAGTAGCCATCGGTGTTCCTACAGGTTTAGCATCTTCCATGCCAAATGTCTTTAGTACTTCCTTTATGTATTTAGATTGTGTGATGAATATCCCATCACTCTGCTGAATCACTTGTAGTCCAAGAAAGAACTTAATCTCTCCGAACATAGACATTTAAAATTCCTTTTGCATTTCATCAACAAATGTCTTGCAGACAAGATCTGAACCTCCAAAAATAATGTCATCAACAAATATTTCAGCAATGATAACAGTATCATCAGTATCACCTTTCACATACAAATTGCTATTTTCACTTGTTCTTACAAATCCAATACTTAACAAGTAAGTATGCAGTATTTCATACCATGCTCTCGGTGCTTGCTTCAATCCATATAATGCTTTATGTAATCTACATACCATGTCTTTATTGTCGGGATCAACAAATCTTTCAGGTTGTTCAATGTAGACCTCTTCTTCAAGTATACCATTCAAAAATGTTGATTTCACATCCATTTGATAAACTTTGAATTTCTTATGTGCAGCATATGCAAGTAGCATTCTAACTCCTTCTAATCTAGCAACAGGTGCAAATGTTTCACCATAGTCAATGCATTCTTCCTGTGCATATCCCTTGCATACCAATCTAGCTTTATTTCTTGTGACTTCACTGTTTTCATTCAATTTATTTCTATATATCCACTTAGTACCGATAACATTTTTATCTTTTGGTCGGGGTACTAAGGACAAGGTTTTGTTCTTTTCTATTTTCTCTATTTCCTCCTTCATTGCATTAACCCATTCTTCATTCTCTAATGCAACTTTCACAGTTTTAGGTTCAAATTCACAAATTAAACATGTACCTTGTCTTGTTTTGCTTCTAGTTTGCATTCTGGCATGTCTGTCTCCAATAATTTGTGTCTTAGGATGATGTCTTCTGACAAAACTAGCCAAAACTTGATTTCTCCTTTCTTGTTCATCCTGTTTAAGGTCATTTTCTTGCTTGATAGCACCATCTTGTTCCTCGGTTTGTGTTGCCTATTGTCCTACATTGTTTCCTTGCTGACTGGTTGACACAGTCTGCAGTGTCGGTAGAAACTCTAGATGTTCAATGTAAATGAATCTACCATAGTCTTCCAATTCCTTTGTACTTTCCTCTGTGTACTTTTCATCAAACTCATCAATACGAACATTAGTACTTTCAACTATCTTATTTGTATCCTTATTCAAACATTTGTATGCTTTACTTGTAGTGGAATATCCTAGAAATATCCCTTCATCTCCTTTAGAATCAAATTTTCCATTTGTCTCATCTTTCAAAATAAAGCATTTACTTCCAAAAATTCTGAAATAACTTACAGTAGGTTTGTGTCCAAACCATAGTTCATAAGGTGTTTGGTTTGAGTCCTTCTTTAGTTGTACTTGGTTAAGAACATACACAGTTGTACTGACAGCTTCCCTCCAATATGTCTGAGCAACATTCTTTTGTATCATCAATGTTCTAGCACAGTCAATTATAGACCTATTCCTCCTTTCAGCAATGCCATTTTGCTGAGGTGTCCTCGGTGCGGATACCTGCCTTTTGATTCCATGCTCATTACAAAAATTAGTAAATTCATTAGAGATAAATTCACCTCCTCTATCAGATCTTAAACATTTTATTTCTTTTCCAGTTTCTTTCTCTACCTTAGCTTTATACCATTTAAACATTTTGAAAGCTTCAGATTTCTCTTTCAGGAACATAACAGTCATCAGTCTAGTATAGTCATCAACAAAAATAATAAAATATCTATCACCAGAACAACTCTAAGTTCTCATAGGACCACATAGGTTGGTATGAACCAACTCAAGTATTTTCTTTGTTGAATAGTCTTTGCTTTTAAAACTAGACTTAGTCATCTTACCTTTCTGACATTCATGGCACATGGCATGATCAAGTTTTGTCAAGTTAGGCAATCCTCTAACTCTTCTCTTTCTACTAATCTTGATCATGTTGTCAAAGTTCACATGGCATAGCCTTCTGTGCCACAACCAAGCATCTCCATCCTTTATTAACAAACAAGAAGACTAATACATATCAAGATAGAATAGATTACCTCTAGATTGTGTACTAGTTCCGACAAGTCTTCCTCCATCATCATAGATCTTCACCTTTTTGCTCTCAAAAGCCAGTTGATGGCCTGAATTGTTTAGCTGAGCCACACTTAACAAATTATAGTTCAATCCATCTACCCAATATGCATTTTCACATTGTAGTCTGTCATTGATCATCAGTGAGCCTTTACCTCTTACCATACAAGGTGCATCATTTCCCATTCTCACAGATCCTCCATTATATTCAACAAGATGATCAAACTTATCTACATCACCAGTCATATGATGTGTACAACCACTGTCTATGATCCATGTATCATTTCTGCTTACTTTAGAGATCAGTGTTGTCTCTTCATGTTTCTCTTCCTCTTCTGAGTCATCTTTCATAGCAACAAATACAACTTCTATATCATCATCAAAATCAGATTCAGTTTTAATATCTTTAGCTATGTAACATACCTTTTTTTCCTTTTTCATCTCGGTTATCTCTATTGTAGTGTCAATAGCCTCTGTTGACTCTTCTTCCCTAGCTTCCATCAGATCAGTCTTTGGATCTATCATCATCTTTCTTATGTGGACATCTAGCAGCGATGTGACCGACTTCTTTACAATTAAAGCATGCTAAAGGTAGCTTACCTCTATACCTTCATTTTCCTTTGGGAAATCTTCTGGCCATAAGTGCTTCAAGCTCATCAACTTCATCATCGGTATTATCATCACTATCACAATTTTTACTATTCCTGCTAGACTTTTCAATCTTCAAAGAAGACATGAAAGCGGATTCAACAGAAGGAACAACACTATTATCAAAATTATTTAATTCAAAGGTAGTAAGTTTACCAATCAAAGTGTCAAGGGTAAGGTTGGATGTAGCTCTTGTTTCATGAATTGCAGAAATTCTGATTGCATAAACCGGTAGCAAGGTTTTGAGAATCTTGCTTATCACTGTTTCATCATCAATCACTCCATCAGATGCTCTAATAGCATGTACTACCTCTTTGAGTCTATTTGAATATTGGACAATGTTCTCACCTTCTTTTTTTCTCATATCATCAAATCTGTCTCTCAGACTTTTAGCTCGGGCTCTTTTGACATTCAGATCTCCACTGTATATTTGTGCTAATTTATCCCACATTCCTTTGGTAGTTGTGCATGTCTTGATATCTTCAAATTCAGCATCGGTACAGGCAGTAGCAAGTTCCATCATAGTAACATTGTGTTCATGCTTGTCCTTCAGTTGATCAATAGTTAAGGGACCAGTGAGCGGTTGCATGTAGCCATTTTCCATTAGATCTAGTGCAGAGTTCCCAATTCCAGATATGTGCAGCTTCATTTTGCTTTGCCATACTGCGAAGTTCTCTTTGTTCAGTTTTAGCACTTCCCTCTTATACATCTTGAGACCTTTATACTTAAGTCCTTAAAACTCTGTTCCAAGCAACCAGTGCTTTGATACCAATTGTTAGAATAACTGAGAGGGGGGTGAATCAATTATCCAATGTCCCAAATCAAAATGTATAATTCAAAATAATTTCTTCAATTTCTACTCGTTGGTAAGCAATAATAACTCTCACTGTCTATGCTTTTACCGATTACCAGTCTAATGCTAAAATAGTTTACTGATCAAATCTAACATATAACATGTAAAGAATGATAACAAACAAATATCACAATCAACACATAACACAAGAGATTTAACGTGGAAACCCTGTAAAGGGAAAAACCACCTAGGACTGGCAACCCAAAATTGCTCACTCTTCTGAAGTGAGGTCGGTTAAGACCCAACCCTGTTAAAGGTTACAAACACACTGTAAGGTGTGACCTTGTTAGAGGATTTTAGACTAGAAGTTATCATCCAACCAGCATTCACTATGGGGTTGACAGGATAACAATGTTCATTCTATGAATGATACATCATAAGACTTTCAGAGTCCACTCGGTTAAGAGATTTGACTATATACAATGGTTAAATATGTAACAGTAAATGACCTGCCCTAATACAACTTCAATTTGCAGATTACAGATCAATATTTAGTCCATACAAATCCTTTTGATCAATAATTCACTTCAGATTCAATACTGTATCAACTTACTGTCTGTCAGTAATTGCTCTCTATAGCTCGGTAATTGCTCTGCAGCTCGGTTCTTACTAACCAGTATGATCAGAATACATGAAATCCTTGTTCATGTGATATTCCTGCAACTTCTTCTTTCCGGCATTTTCATAAAGAAAAATTGTTCTCTTATATAGACGAGTAAATCATTTTCTTCTCCACCATTAGATTTTGCCGCTTAATCTCATTCATAGATTTTGCCGCTACAAAGTTCCTCGGTACTTGTGTCAATAACATGTTTCAATCTTTTTCGTTAGATCTCCACTAAATTTTGTCAGCTGTCGATCTGTGTAACAAACATTATCTGTTACCTCGATGTTATACTCTTGCCAACTCATCAATCTTATTGGCTAAACTTATCATTTAATACATTCGGTTCTGCTCGGTTAACAAAGAAATGCGTCGGTGAACATTGCTCGGTTAATACTGTGATCAGTATACACTACACTCCGTCGGTGTATACTAGAAATGCTTCATTTACCGACAACACTGCTTTGTGACTTTCAGCTCTATACTTCATCATAGATGAATGCAACATAATAAATTCAATATCATCAAGTCATAGACTCATCAGCAAGTTACTCAATGTGTTCCTTATCCTCATCTGTCATGTACATCTTTCCTCATGTAGATTTCTCTGTTCTTCATCTCTTTCACCTTTCTTCAGATGTCTCGGTATAGTAACTTACAAGATAAGTGTTGTCAAACTAGTTGACATCAATGACAACATAATACTGATTTAATCATATTACATATCTAATCATCAACTCCTCAGTGATCTTGCAATCACAAATTCTTCAATCAGATTCCAAATCAATTGTAGTCAACAATTTCTATTTGCATGGGTACTGACTAGATGGGAATTGGGCTGCACTTATAGATTAGGGGTCATGTCATGATTACTAGGGAGAATCATCCTTTTTTGTTAGCTTATAGACATATACTATTTGATGATGAGCAAGAGCACTTAGAGATCCTAGGATTATTTCATGTGACACAGATGCCCAAGATTAGGGTTAATAGGGGGTTAGTGACTGCATTATGCAAGCAGTGGTACTTAGAGATGTCTTCCTTCCACTTTCATGTTGGGGAGTGCACAATCACTTTAGAGGATGTATACTAGATACTTTGGATTCCTATTCGGGGAGAGAGGGTGTTGTACTCTATCTAAACAGGTAGAGAATGTCTATGTGACTTTTTTAATTGAATTGTGGCAGACTTGGGAGCTAGGGGATATGATATCAGATGGGTAGATATGTGGAATTATGATCCATACTTTGCGGTGCTTTGCAAGGTTGTAGTAGGTGTTTTGGTTCACAATAGGAGAGGACATGGTTCACGTCAGGTTTACCATTTGTAATCAAGGTAATCTGGTAATTGTAAGCCTACAATAACAATAAGATCTTAACCACAACAAGAACATTAATAAAAGTTAGTTTCCCAATATCGAAAGAGGAAGCAAATAAACAACATGCATAATCATTCAATCATAATGAAATCAATTCAAAAATACATAAATATGCAAACCAAAAGTCCTCCATCATTGTTCTCCTTCTCTATGCAGTGTTGGGCTCTCAGAATTGAGCTCAAAGTGTGCCAGCATAAGAATTCAAAGCACTTGTGGTTGCAAAATATGAGAAAAGACTCTCATTATATATATTTCTAGAGGTTTCAATCAGGATTCCCTGATTTGTGGGTTGATTGAGGAGTTGAACTCAAAGTGAGTGGGAGTGCAACTTAATTAATTTCTTTGTCAGCAAATTTGATTGATTTGTTTATAAGAGTTGACTGATTTGATTGAAGACTTAATTGATGAGGTGGAATAAAAGATTAAAATAGACTAATTAGTCAGGAGAGAGAAATGTGGAGTTTGAGAGTTTATTGAATAGCTAGGAATTGTGATTGATTAGTGAAGTGAAGGTTAGTATTAGTCAACTTTGGAGGAATAAATATGATTAAATAAAAGAAATAATTCATTTATTTGCACATGTGGAGAGATATAAATAAATAATTACTTATTTATTTATTTTTTAGAGGAATGGTTGGTCTAATTAAATAAATATCATTTATTTAATAATAAGTGGGAATTGATTTAATTATCACATAAATGCAATATCTTGAAGGAAATATTAATTAAATAATATGATTATTTAATTAAATATAATGATATAGGGAATAATTAAATAACATTAATTTTTAATTATTTTATAGACGAATGGTTGATGAAATATTTTATTAGACTGTCAATAATTAGGTAATTAATTTAATTAAAATTACTTAATTATGTATTTATAAGAAAATGATGATTTTCAATTCAGAATATAGTAGAAAGACACAAATTGATTTAATAATAAATATTATTTAATAATTGGAGAGGAATGTTAGTAATGTCATTGCATTAGTGAAATGGGACATTTTTAAGAGTCTACAATTAATATAAAAAATGAGATTATTTATTGTTTATTTTCTCATTTTAGTATCAAATTGATCTTGCTTTATTTATGATTTGTTTAGTCTTGAATTTTTTTTAGGAATTATTTTATATAATTATTTGCATTGACTTCAATTCAATTATGATTTAAATAACTCCTATATCCCATACATATTACTTACATTTACTTTCAATTAATAAGTATATCACAAATATTTAGTTAAAAACCAATTAAGTCTTAACAATAATGGTTTATGATATTGCCACTAATGGTTTACTATTCTCAACTAGGGTGAATTTGTCAGCATTGTGTATTCTATTCCTTCATCAATAATATTCTCCTTCAATTCAGTATTTTCAGAGTATGTAAATTTTGTACTTCTAATTGTTTAACCTAGATTTATTTAGTACAATTATATTCATTACACATAACCTAAACTAAAATTCTTTGAAAAAGCATTAGAAAATAAAGCCTAAATGTTATGGTCAACATTGTTTATCAGGAAAAATATTTGTAACTATTACCTATTTATTTGAAAGTATCTTCAAATACTAATATATAACTTATTTTAAAAACACACTAATTTTACATCCAATTTGTCTTTACAATATTTGAAAGGATATTATCTTCTAAAATATTCAAATAAATATGATTTTGCATTTTTAAAAATAGGGGCAAATTTTCATTCAATCAAAAGAAGAGATACAAAGAAAGGGCCACAAGCCCACAAAGAAAGGAGCAAAAAGAATCCAGCAAACAGCACCAACAACAACATTACATATTCTTGTCCCCTAATATTAAATTCTCTAAGGTCTCAAAATAAGCAAGAGGTAAACCATCCCTCCCTTCGATATCCCAACCATCAACATTCTTGGAAGCCCATTTCACCAAAAAGTCAGCCAGTCTATTCCACTCTCTAGGAATATGGCGAAAGGAGACAAAATCCAAGAAACTACACAAACTTAAAATATGTCTAACCACAGAGGCCAATTGAATTCTCTAAGGTCTTAAAATAAGCAGGAGGTAAACCATCCCTCCCTTTGATATCCCAACCATCAACATTCTTGGAAGCCCATTTCACCAAAAAGTCAGCCACTCTATTCCACTCTCTAGGAATATGGCAAAAGGAGACAAAATCCAAGAAACTACACAAACTTAAAATATGTCTAACCACAGAGGCCAATTGCCAATTAACATCCTCTAAATTCTATTTGTTCAACATGTCCATAACAATCTGAGAATCCAACTCACATATAATCCTCCTCCATCCTAGAGAATATCTCAACTGCAATCTTAATAGCTAGAACCTCCATCAAATTATTGGAGTGCTTTGCATTATAGACAAAGAAGAAGAAAATAGCACCACCATCATTGCCTCTACCTATACCACCAATGAAAGCATGTCTTGGGTTCTCACAAGAGGAATCATCTACAAGAGGAGGTATTCATTGTCCATCTCTACAAATCCTCTGCTTAACATGTCAGGGTCCTTTTATGGCAGCGCAACCCCATCTATTGTCATCCAAGTTCAAATTTTGAATAATAGCATAATCCCTAGGATCAACATTTTTAGACATATCACACTTTGTAGAGATAATCTCCTAAAGCTTGCTAACTATCTTCTACCACAATTGAAAACCCCCCAATTTGGAGTCACCAAAAATCCTACGGTTTCTTTCCAACCATAGATTCCAAATAATAAAAGTAGGTCCAACAACTCAATCCACCTAAAGAAAAGATTTATTTGTTGGAGGTCTGCCTAGACTTTCCCAAAATTCAATTAAGGAGGTAGCATGAATACATGCATGTTGCCATGCCTCCCTCCACCTATGTCAGATCTCTCTAGAGAAAGGACAAAGAAAAAACAAATGGGAGCTTCATTCCTGAAGGCTCAAACAAAGAAAACAAATGGAGGGACCCTGAACGCCTCTCTTGTGAAGATCCTTCCATGTAAGGCATTTCCTCTTAGCAACCAACCATAAGAAAAAAAATACACTTGGGCCAAGAAGAGTTGTTTCATGCCTTCTTCGACCATGGCACATCTGTCAAACCATGCAATTGTTTGTCTAACATAGCATAACCATCAACAACAGTAAACTTTCCCTTTGGGTTAGGACCCCAAGTCAAAGTGTCTCTCTCTTTAAGGGAACTACATAACCTACCCTCCAAGATTTTAGTCAACTCTGTATGATCCTCAATAGAGCCATCCAGGGGTCACTCATGAGGATCTTTCCAGCAAGTCACTTCCACCTGACCAATATACTTAATCTTTTTAAATTCTCCACCTTAATACACCCAACCTCAAAAAAAGACTTGCCAAGGGATTGGAGCTGAGGGAAGCTAGAAAGAATAGGAAATTGACCATCCCAAGTGTCCTACCAAAAAAGAGCTTCAGAGCCTCTATTACATATCCAAAAAAGGCCATCATTAATAAGTCATGCTCCTTTTTTAAGAGTGTTCTATTTACCAGATCCCCTACCGGTCAAATCAAGATGTGGCACATCTTGGTCTTCAGCACCTAGAAAGTAATTGTAGGTTAAAATCTTGGCTCGGTCATGATCTTGACTATTGCACCACCTCCAATACAGCTTGGCCACCAAGGCCTTGCTAGCCAAAGCAATAGACTGAAAACCATGGCCCTTGAATGCTTCGGTCTATAGACAACTTCCTGTTTAACTAAACTTCATTTAGAAGAAAGAAGATTGCCAAACCAAAGAAATCGGTGAGAAAGAGAATCAAATTCCCTCACAAAGTTAGAGGGGGGGTCTGCACAAAACACCTATATATTGGGAGAGCCTACACCATAGTCTTCAGGAGAATCATTTTCCTAGTAGAAGAAAGCCACCAGTAAGTCCAATGACTAACCTTACTTCAAAATTTATCCAAAATCCCTTACCAAAAAACTCTACGTTGAGATCCCAAAGCCAAAGGAATCCCAAGGTACATTAAGGGAAGAGATCCAATCTAGAATCTGAGGATCCTAGCAACCCTGCTCTGAATAAGCCGAAGAGTGTCAAAGAAATAGATAGAAGATTTATCTTCATTAATTCTCTGACTTGGGGCTTTCAAATAGATGTGGATCTCCTAAAATTCACTTCCTCATTGATCCTATCCATGCCCATAAGACCGGTGTCGTCCACAAATTGAAGATGTGAATAGGGAGGAAGAGCATTGTTCTAACTCCATCCTTGAATAAGACCCTACCTCACTTGAGATTTAATAAATCTACCAAGTCCCTCCGCCATGATAATGAATAAGGATGGGGATAGAGGGTCCCCTTGGCAAAGTCCCCACAAGGCACTAAACAACTTAGAAGGTTCCCCATTAATAAGAACTGAGAAATAAGTAGAAGTCACACAACTGAGAACCAAATTCACCCACTCCTCTCCAAAGCCAAAGGCCAAGAGGATTTCTTGTAAGAAATCTCAATTCACTCGATCATAAGATTTAGCCATGTCAAGTTTAATAAACATAGCTTTCTCCTTAGAGGTTTCCATAGAATGAAAAGCCTCCATTGCTATCACCACACCATCCAAAATTTGTCTCCCACCAACAAAGCCACCTTGCTCTTCAGAGATCAAAGCACAAAGGAGTGGCTTGAGTCTTTCAACAATCAGTTTGGTAATAATCTTGTAGATCACATTACATATTGCAACAAGCCCGAATTGATCCAAGCTATTAGCCCCTTCCTTCTTAAGAATGAGAGCCAAGAAAGTAGAGTTCATAGACTTTAGCATTTGTTTGTTCTTATGAGATTCTTGAACCACTGCTAGAAGATCAAATTTTATATTCTCCCAAAAAGATTAAGAGAATTCAATCAGAAATCCATCTGATCTAGGAGCCTTACATTTTTCATATGAAACACAACCTCTTCTGATTCAGGCAACAAAATTGGGTGTATGAGGGCATCATTCATCTCAACAGAGACTAGTGGGGGAGTACAATTCAAAATGGCATTCTCCTCCTCCACAGTTGTGGGAGTATCCTTGGTCAACAAATTCAAAAAATAACTGACAACCTCCTTGGAAATATCCTCTCTAGAATAGAGTTGAGCCCCTACTAAGGAGATGAGAGAAGTAATAGAGTTACCATACCTCTGGGCCTTAACAACGTTATGAAAAAAAGTTGTGTTTCTATCGCCTTCTTGAAGCTAGTCAAGACGAGATTTTTGCTTCCGAAAAATCTCCTCCCGCAACTCCCATCCTTCCAAATCCTTAAGAGCTAAGGACTTAGCATTAAAAAGATCAAGAGTCATCTCTTGATCACAAATCTAACGAGTGACACTATCCAACTTAGACTACACTATCATCTTCTAAGCCTGCAAATTCCCAAAACATTCTTTATTCCACCTCTTGAGCTTGTATTTCACATGTTGGAGCATTTTCCCAAAAGTATACATGGTTGTGTCATGGCAAGCAACCCTTCATACCACCAATCAACCATAAGATCTTGTAGAGATTGATCATGCAACCACATCAATTGAAGTTTGAAAGAAGGATTTTTGGAGATTCTATATGAGATAGCTGAAAACTTGATAGGCCAATGGTCAGAGCCCCTCCAATCAAGAATTTTTGAACTAGTAGGCCACTTGTCATTCACCCAGTAGTAGGAGGCTAGAATTCTATCAAGCCTTTCTGAAATAGCCTTTGCACCACTTCTCCTATTATTCCATGTGAAGACACCATTAATTGACTTCACATCAATTAGGTTCAAGAGATCAATATTCTCCCTAAGCAAATTTGAAGAGGGGTCCAACTTGACTAATCCACCACGTTTTTCATCCAAACTAGTAACAACAATAAAATCACCAACCATAATCCAAGAGACTGAACAAACTTGATGTGAGACCAAAGAAGAGACTTACCCGAGAGGTCACTGGGTGGGAGCATAAATATTAGAGAAGAGTCACCTTTCTTCTGTCTCAAAGCTAGAAGCGACCAATGAAATGGAAGAACGACTAGAAATCCACCACAAGGGGGAGATCTTCTTTGGGTTCCAGAAACACGCGACCCCTCTTGAACTACCATGAGCACCCACTCCTTGCCAATGGTCATGGGCCCAAACACGAGGAGCATAGTTGACCAAACCATCCACTGTTAGCTTGGTTTCCTAAATAAAGACTATATCTGAAGAATGAGATTCAATTAATCTGCAAATAGATTTTTGTCTAGGGATGATATTCATACCCCTCACATTCCAAGAGATGAAAATCATTCAAGGGGTTGAGAGAAATGAGAATCAAAGGTCTTAACAGAATCAGACTCCACCAATGTCTCCCCAATTAACTTCACTTTTACTTGATCTATTTTTCATCTTGCCTTTGAGGATTTCTCTGCAAAATTTTCTTAAGGGGTTTTTGAAGTATTCCCAAAGTCTATGTAGCACTAATGTCTTTTCCATGATCCAAAGCCTCCTTCACCAAATGAGACAAGGATTCTATCCTAGTACTACTATCCATCTATGCACCAATACCTCCCATGACTTGACCATCTGAAGTCTACGCAAAGACATCATGGACCATTTGCCTTCCTTGCTCCTCCTCCATAGAAATATTCACATTTTCATGTCCTCCATCATCTGGTAGTGATGCGACCTTTGTCCCATCACCCAGGGACAAATCAACTGGAACACCTTCCTCTTGAAGCAAGCCTTCCAGATTCTCAAACCTGTTAAAGGTATCATCATTTTGTTCGTCCCTCCAAGTCCTTTTTTTCCTCTCCCCTTGTTACAAGGTTTCACTAGGATAAATCCTTCCTTATCCACACTCTCTTCAACCATAGGTGTCTTCCCCTTATCCTTCTCAGGAGCAGAATCGGAAGGGGATTTCAAATTAGAAGTGATCGAAACATATCAGAAAATTTCCTTTGCAAATGTCCATACTCGTGACATATATGTCATCTAAAAGGGACTGTCTCAAAGTCTAGCTGTTGGATCCAAGAGGAAGTTCCTAGACAGGTTTCCACAAAGTATGGCAAAGGATTATTCAAACCAACTTCAACACAAATTTGAGCAAAAGAAATCATCTTGTGATCCTGAGTTTGTGTAGCCAAACCCACTAGTTTACCTAGCAGTAGAGCAATAGAGTGTAGAATATTACTCTCCCGAAATTCAAGTAGAAGCCTAGGAATTCAAACCCAATCTGGAACTCTAGAAGGAAGCTCCTCTAGGTTTACCTAGCAGTAGAGCAATAGAGTGTAGAATATTACTCTCCCAGAATTCAAGTAGAAGCCTAGACAGGCAAACACAATCTGGGACTCTAGAAGGAAGCTCCTCTGCTAAGTTAAACCCCAATGTCAGGGTTTGACAAATAACCCAATCTTGTTGAAAAATGTGACCCTCCCTCGAAAGCCTTATGTCTATCCGACATGCAAGAGAAAACAACAATAAAATAGTTATTGGTCGCCAGTAGGATCTCTATATCCCCTTCAGGATTCCAGACATGCCACGCCCACATCTCCAAGACCGGTAAAGACAGCCGAAGCCCCATGAATTTACAAATTAAAGCATGATTCGACCAATATGTAATATCTTCTGAAACAGTCGTTGGTTTTATAACTAAAACAGGGCGATCATGGCACCTAGCCAAGCATCTGTTCACCTTCTTAATGCGAGAAGATCTAGGGACATTCACAGGCTCCTTCTGCAAAACATTAGTTGCATGCCCGATAGAAGAGGATTCAGAACCCAACATATATGAATTCATTGAGGTTGGGATAGCACCAATCCCCGCCATGTCACAAGCAGAAAACCCAGCACCAAATAGGCAGCGCGCCCAAGTTGGTACAAAGGGTAAACTTCGATCTCGCACCTTAAGAGGGTCGTCGACTCGCCACACCAGAGAACAGAGGCAAAGAAAAAAGAAAATCAACACCGCCCAAAATCGAGCTAACCCACGGCTCCAGCAGAGTTGCACACCCTTATCACAACAAACCCCCCACCCCGTGAACACGCTTGCGAGCTGACCCAACCACAGAAGGCCGACCGAAAGCAGAGGAAGTGCGGCTAAGGTCTCCCCTAGCCCGCGCGCAGGCACAAACTGCAACGACACATCGTTCTTTTTTTTCCAATTTAGAAGTGTCAAATATGATTTTGCATAGATAATATGAACGAAGTTCAAATATTCAATTACATCAAAGTTACAAGAACATTGATAATAGTGATTGATATAACATGGTCAAGAATAAAATAAATGTAAAATTTAAAAAATATATATATATCATAAAGAATCAAGGAATAAGAATCAAAATTACAATATTAAGATGTGAGCTTTTCATATTTTATTTTATTTTATTACTAGATAATTTTAATTTTTCAAAAATAAATAAAAAAGAAAAGAGACAAGAAAATAAAATAGAGTAACATAATGACATAATTAAAATCTAGAAAATTATTTAGAAATACACATTTTTTTTTAACTTGAGAGATGTTAATATAATTCACGTTAGAGAATTCAATTAAGAACTATTTAGCCTAGCAATCATATATAATATTCTAAATCTCTTTTCTTTCCTTTTTTTTTGCACGAAAGGAATTCCCGCGACCTAGCCCAGTGCCCAGCGCACCTTACCTTGGTCTTACTTGCTACTAAGTTGGGGTCACAAAGGAGCAAGCTGGGACAAGACCAATCCTTTAGGGATGTACCAAGCCGGCTGCAAGCATAATTATATAAATCTTGTTTACAATGTTAAGAGTTATTATAATACTAATGTCAATGTCAAATCCTATTTTTATTGATGAATATGTTGTCAAGAGTTATGAAAGCTTTTGTTATTGCTATTTTTTTCCAAAAATAGCTTAAATTTAATTGTGTTGTGTTTAAGTATATTTAGTTCTTATAAAGTATAACAAAAGTTTAAAGATATTGTAATGAACTAAAAAAAAATTAAATAACTAATGAAATTTATAATAGATTAAAGAAAATATATATATATATATATAGTAATGTTTTTTTTTTTAAAATAGACTAATTAATTATTTTTTCTTTTTTTCTGCAGCTTGAGATTATAAGCTTAATAGAGGCATGAAGTCTTTAAGCATATTAGTCCAACAAGGTCCTTCACAAAGTAATTTAGCTATCTCATATATTCGGCCAAATTTGTCTGAGGCATGCTACTGGTCTCATTCCTTATAGTGCCCCAATCTTACCTTCAACAAAACTTGATCTCTGATTAACTTATTTGAAACTATTCAACTTAACCATCAATTTATAAAAATTCAACCCTTATTTAACAAGATTTGCTGTATGATAAAATCTTTTGAATGATATGTACGGCGGTGCTGTGTGGGATTAGAAGAACAGCAGGCCGGCAAACAGCAGTAATAACATTGGCATAAGCCAACGGATGCATATGGTGCATCCTGAATAGCCGGTTGCCCAAACCATCTACACAAGAAATGTATGGTGAAATATTACGAAGCTTGAAAACCACAAATTTTATGAAGCATATCCAAACTTATCTGCCATAATATTTATTTCCAACCCGTCCTGACATGGATTATATGACGTGACCATTATTATGTATGGTGTACTGTTTTCCTAGGCTTCTTCAATATAAAAGTTTTAATTTGAACAGTGTAGAAGACAAAAACCTCGGTCCAGTTCCATGGATTCGGAAGACGACTCGCCCTAAACACGAAACATGGTCATGTGGATCGATCAGCACCCTTCATCGACAATGGTAACGTTTCCCACAATAAATGACAGTACATCTACCAGACATTATCTGGTTTCTCACAAACTCTTTTGCTGTTAGTACATGCCAATTTTGAAGACGTTTTATTCTAGATGTGATGGACTCTCTTACGTGTAAATCTCAATCTTTTGGTCGACCTAATTTATGTTATTTCGGTTCATGGCCGGTGGAACTGCCTCACGTTTCTGTGCGTTCTCAAAACTCATTCCACCTCTTTTTAATATCTAAAATCTTGACGTTAGTTACTAAACAAACTAGAAATGACATGTTGGATTTTGTAGGCAGGCCTTTTTCACAGTCCATCACGACACGCACAATGAATAGTAACCACCACCATCTAACAAACATTTCAAGTGGTTTGCAAGGTCTCCAAAGATTCATTGAGCGAGCGCTTAACAGTGGGTAGTCGTCTTAATGGTACCAGCGGAATAAGGCTTTCATTGGTAGCAAAGACACACACAAGGCAACTCTGAAAGAATCTTAGGCCTAGGTCTAGTTCTAATCTTAACCAAAAAGTCAAATGAGATATATGTGATTGTTTAGAATAGCCGGTAACGAATCATTATTGTGGGTAAAAATTAATCCAAGATATATAGCCATATCACAATCAATAAGCTTACCCAGACACAACAGAATTAGTAACCATTTCCCCACCCCATACATTATAGTTGAAAATTCGAAGGATTTAGGAACTTAAAATCTTACAATGGAATAAGATTACCTTTAAAAACTGCCACTTAACTAACATTAATCCAAATTTGCGTTTGTAGTTTGACACTTTTCAGGGTTATAATTGCATCAGTTTCTCCTATGTTTTGACTTCAATGATTTATTATCCATACATATTTTGTCCAATTATAGTAAATAAATCATAGGTTGAGACATGTTTGCAAGTAAGTTCTATTTAAAAAAAATTTCATTGCTGAGACTGCATTCTCGTGTAGCTTCAGGAACCATTTTTATGGAGCAGGGATCTCCTGAGTTTAAAAAACCTACAGAATTAATTAAAAATATTTTCTTGATTAAAAGGAGCCCTTACATTTTAGTTTGTGAATTTTGATTAGGTATATATTTAGGGTGGAGCTAGAAATTTCTCCATCAGTTTAAGAATTTTTTTCACTTGTTTTAATCATCTAAAGTTTTTAGATTCACACCAATTTATCCAGGATAAATTCCTGTGAAATTTGCATCTAATTATATTGTTTATAACTTTACTCGGAGTGCACAGATCAAAGAATAGCAGCTTACAGCTATATGTGTGTGCATATATAATATAGTGTGTAAGCTCCTTTGTTCTGAATGGATGTTCCCGTATACAAACTAGGTATACTGGCAAAACTGTAATCAAAATAATTTTTGACGACCATAGTTTTCCCTTTAATCACCTCTGCATTAATTTCCCAAAAGCTGTACCTTTTCTGTTGTAATTCAGACCACAGACAAGAAATTATACCGAGCCACATGGGCACCATTGAATCACTTAGTCTACCATTTTTTCATCTACATATAATAAATTGTTGCACCTCTCAAGCCGATCTTGCAGCAGATAACAGATGATTTCCAAGGTAAGTTTTTAAGTGGGAATTAAAAAAATTTTGTCTGTATATGACACTGCCAGTTTTCTAATAAAAAGTTCAGCTAAATTATTCAGCATTAATTAAAACTCATGCGACTAGCTTCCATTTCAGAGCTTAAACTTTAAGCTGAAGCTGCATTACAAAATTCAAGGGGCCGCCAGCCTTTAAAAGACTCAAAAAAAATCTCAATTTTTTATGAAGCCCCCTCCATGGGACCATAGCCTAAATATGCAATTGTAAATTCGTTGCCATAACATCTACTAACGTAGTTTTGATTTCTATGTATTCTGCAAATTTATTACCTCAGATTTTTCTGGCACAAAAAAAGAAGATAAACAAAATTGCCTTTGTTCTAACAAAAATATACTCATCAGCTCACACATAAGAAATGGTGCTGTCAAATTACAGCACATGTTGCTTCAAAAGTATCTCGGGAGATGGAAGAAATGCATGAAAGAGGATGCTGCTCATTTTCTGCTCCATTCCTATAAAATTAAACTCTCTTTTTTTTAATAAAAAATCATCAGGGAAACTTGATTGGAGCCGGCTGCAGTGCTGTCTCAACAAGTTCTTTCTGCTCTTTAGCATGGACCTGACTAAACCCTGTTGCTGTGGCAGCTGATGGAGCTCGACCAACATACTTAATATCTTCAAGCGTACCTCGATCTAGAGCTCTCATAGCAGTTAGAAGTCGAGGAGTAATATAATTAAATGCTCCCATATTCATAGGCTCTTCTTGGCACCAGACAATCTCTGCATCTGAAATAAGTAAAATTTTTAAAGAAAATGTCATTTAGTTGTACAAGTTTGTTTTCTATAAATATTTTTTTTGATATGTGCATTCTGCGCATTAAAGATATGAGGGAATCAAAACATGTTTATTGTAGGTTTACCATGCAGGGGAACATTTGGGTAAGGCATGCATTCTACTTGTAAGGTTAAAACATCAAGACTTACTTGGATACCGCTTTAATTCTCGCTGGGCTAGATCATACGGGAACGGGCATAGTTGTTCAACTCGACAAATAGCAACATCTTTCCTACCAACTCTCTGCCTTTCTTCATCAAGCTCGTAGTAGACCTGAAAGAAATAAGGGGGATGGTAAAGTGACAATCAGCAAAAAAGTAGCAAGTACAAACAAACATGATGCCTGTAAAGCAGTATATAATGGACCAGTCACAAGATATCGATTAACCACAACCCAAGTCCATTTACTACCTTTCCAGAACAAAGTATTAGCCGCTGGATGCCTTCCTCTCGATCTGAATGGTCATTTTGATCCTTAATGAGACGCTTAAATCGAGTTCCCTGCTTGTCAAACCCTGGATGACCTTGCACATCATCAAATTCTGATAAATTTGACTTGCAGTCCTTGTGTCGAAGAAGATTCTTTGGAGACATGACAATCAGTGGTTTACGGAAGTCCCGGTGTAGCTGAAAACATATACAAATCAATCACTTCAGAAAACGAATATATCTAAAAATACAGGAGAAACATTAGGCCTAAAATGCCATCCAAAACGGAAGTTCTGATGAAAACAACCAGCATAAAAACACTATTTGTAATTGCAAAAATAGATGACTATTCTGAAACATAAGATCAGAGGACAAGTTATATTTAACCTGGCGACGTAGAACATGGAAGTAATTGGCAGGGGTCGTCACATTTACAACTTGCCAATTGCACTGTTGAATTTGAGTGCGCAATGTAGGATCCATCTCAGGAATCGCAAAAGGATTGTCATCACTATTCTGTACAATGTATCAATGGAAAAAAGAATTAGTCCAGCTAAATTCCTATTAAAGTACTGGTAAATATACAAATGCAAGAGCCGTGACAAGATATCAAGGCATCTCCGCTCAAAAAAAACTCAGTGTTGCACATTGAAAATTTGCACAAAGGGTCACTTGATAGCATTTTAAAAAATAGATTGTGTAGAGGATGGAGAATTTTGTTTAAAATATGGAACCAGCACAGTTAGCTAATTATTGTGCTATAGCCAGCAAGCTACTCTATTTACACACAGATTCCATAACAGCCTAAGGCGAAGAGTAATTGCATTGGTATCAAAACAACCTGAGGTAGCAATATGATTGTAATGGGACTATTTGACCAAAGTCAAAAAAGAAAACTTATTTTTATAGTTAGATAACCCCCACCTTAAAATTACAAGGGAGGTAAAGCCAAAAGCTAATTAGTCTTAAGTTAAAAGAGAGGTAAAAGACATTTAATTACCTTTCAAAAAAGTTCAAAACTTAGAAAAGGTTTTAAAGATACACAATTATGAGGTGAAAAACAAAGAGTAAATAACTGGATAGAAAATTAGGCAAGATTTTAATCAAATAATAATTGTATCGTGAAAAGCATGATGGTTAGGAAACCAACCCAATAAAAACTATACATATTTTGTAAGAATCTTGTAAATGGCATGTCGAACACTCGAAGAAGGTGGTAGTTTAGTGATCCAAGGGCATTGGAGCAGGGTGATAAAGGGTGTGTCCAACCTAGGGTACACAGTACACTTTTTTGGTCCCCTGGAATAGTAGGTGCTTCTAAGAATATTAAGGAACTTTCAGAAGCAAGTGATTCCAAAGATTTATAATAATAAGCAAGCTTAAAAATTTAAGCTCCAAAATTTCAAGGAGCTGGTGGTCTCATAATTTTTTTTTGGCAACAAGGAATGTTAAATCTACAACTTATAATCAGATCTAAAAAATTATTGAAAAATAAATAAAAACTATAATTGAATGACATTTGGAAACAAAATTGTAGGAAGCTGATGGAGGCAAACTTCCAGCCCCTCCCCAAAGACACCTTAAAATTTAGAATCTAAAAAGTGAAGGCTCCTATTTTCTTGGAGAAAATTCTAATTTATCATGTAGAATAATTTTCTTCTTCTCATGGGACCCCTACTCCACAATAGTAGCTCCATTGGAGAACAGCCTTATTCATAAGGAATAAAATGTACAAGTGAAAAGGAGAAAATTTGCAATATTCCCTTTCTGAAACAGGATTTAATAATAAACATAATATAATATAATTAAAAATTAATTAAGTTTAATGAAAGGTCAAGAGGCATGCAATGAAGAGTTATGTCTCCCTCAACATAAGATATAAAAGGGAGAAGAGTTCATTTGAAAGGGGGGCTGTGGAGGAAGAAAGAATGGAGCAAAGAAATTAAGAAAGCATCAATGAAAGAAGAAAGGAATGGATAGAAGATAAGGAAGTGACTCTTTCAAAGGGGCAACAATGATGAAGGGTTGTGAGTTTGTGACCCATTCGAAGGGTGGTAATTGTGAAAGGTTCTGACAATTATGAACAGGGGAGACTCTCCTCATATTGGAGGATATAAAAGGGGAGAAGATTTCAATTGAAGAAGAGAAAAAAGGGGAGATCAATTTGGGGAATAAAAAATTATTCTCAAAGGCAACAATGAAAATTGGTAACTCAATTCTTATGAAAAGTAGTGACCCTTCCACCAATAAGGTATAAAAAAAGAATTCATTCAAGCATTGAAGGGAAAATGATAAATAAAAGCAGGTCAAAGGTGTTAAGTTATAGCTTCATTCGTATCATATATATATATATATATATATATATATATATATATAATGATTATAAAGAATAGATGTGATTATATTATTATCTTATTATCATTATTGATGAAATATAATAATGATAATAACATAATAATATATATATTAATATCACATTGAATAAATCGAACTATGTTCGATGTTCAAATTAATGTGCAAAGCATCGACTAATGAGTCGATATATTTACTTAATGATTCAGGTGACCGCAATTATTACTAAGTCACTTATGCATTAACATAAGCGACTGTTGTCAACAGTCGCTTATGCTAATGCATCAGCGACTTAAAAGAGTTGTGGCTATTCATTATGAAAGGGCACGTCTAACTGTTGCAAAGCATATTTGTAAGTGATGATTGCAGGTTGGAAGAACAATCAATCACCACGGCATAGTTTCTTCAATCTGCAATCACATTACAATCACAGTGCATTATATATATATATTCAATTATTATATATACACAATCAGACATTATAAATTACAGCAGAAAATATATTCCAAAGATCATTTTTCCTTAACATGGTATCAGAGCCTTGTTAAAGTGAATATAATTCTGAACTATTATTTGATTGAAGAAGAAAGATATTATTTAAAAGAAAAGATTCATTCACAAATCATTTAAAAAAATGACTACCGGAATTAGGATGGAAGACAGATTGGAAGGAGCATCCAATTTTCTATCATGGAAAATTAGAATTACCACACTATTGCAAGAATTTGAATTAGAATCTTTCATAGAAGAAGAAAAAGACATACCTACAGACGAAGCAGAGAAAACAACTTGGAAAAGGAGGAACAATAAAGCCAAGAACTTAATTGTTGATTCAGTCAAAGACTCTATTCTTCCAAGCATAGCAAGATTAACAACAGCATATGAGGTTTTCAAGAAAATTCAAGAAACATATGAGATAAACAATACAAGTCGAATATTAACCTTGAAGGAACAATTGTTGTCAATTAAGATGAATAAAGGGGAAACAGTTACATCTTACTTCCTTAGAATTGCTGAAATTCGAGATCAACTATTCTCTATTGGAAACAATGTAGAAGACATGGAATTATCTCTAATAGCACTAAGGGGATTACCAACATCCTGGGAGAATTTTATTCAATGCATAAGCACACGTCCACCTCTACCAAAATTTGATCAACTTAAGAACGACTGTACTCAAGAAGAATCAAGACTGATTACCTGAGGAATAGGTCTAAAGAAAGAAGGGGAAACACAAGCACTCAACACAAAGTCTCACAACAAAAAGAGAAAATCTTTCAAAAGAAAGAGGGGATTCAAAAGAGACTTTTCTAAAATCCAATGTTACAAATGTGATAAATATGGGCACTCATCGACATTGTCCTGAAAGGCAAAAGACTCAAGCCACCATAGCTGAAGCAAAAGAAATTCCACTCTTCTTTACAGCTCTCTCAAGTGAACTAAACTCCAATAATAGAACTTGGATAATTGATAGTGGTGCATCAAGACATATAACCGGATTCAAAAATAAGTTTGAAGCACTTGAAAATTACTCAACCGAAGAAGTAACTATTGGGGATAACTCCACCTATCCAGTAAAAGGAATAGGGACCTATACTATCAAGATAAAGAATGGAGTGTCCTTACAACTTAAAGATGTTCTATTTGTACTTGGAATCAAAAGAAACTTAGTTTCTATATCAGGACTAGCAGATCAAGGGTTTCGTGTCACCTTTAATGAAGACAAAGTCCTACTATGGCCTAAAAATTCAAATATTAAAAATGCCACAGTCATAGGGACAAGAGATGGTAGCCTATACAAACTATGTAATGATCAGAAAACTGCACTAACTCATGAAATTACAAATCACAGTGAATTATGGCATAAGAGGTTGGGACATCTAAGATATAATGCCTTACCTATGATAAACAAAATCACTACAAGTCTTCCACACTTAAAAGCTGATCACTCTGGTATTTGTAAAGGTTGTGCACTAGGGAAGAATATAAAAGGATCTTTCTCTACAAGTGAGCACAAATCTAAAGTAATCTTAGAATTGATCCATACCGACTTGTGTGGACCCATGTCAACACCTTCCTTAACAAGATCACTATACCATATTATCTTTGTTGATGACTATTCTCGGAAAACCTGGATATACTTTCTCAAGGTTAAAGAATCAAGTGAGGTACTATCTAAATTCAGAGAATTCAAAGCACTAGTAGAAAATCAAACAGACAAGAGAATAAAAGTATTAAGATCAGATAATGGAGGTGAATACAAATCTGACATATTTAAAGAATTCTGTAATTCTGTTGGGATTAAGAGGGAGTATACTGTGCCGTATAATCCTCAACGAAACGGAGTAGCAGAAAGGAAGAATAGATCCATAATTGAAGCAACAAAAGCCATGATGCTCGATCAAAACCTTCATACTTCTTTTTGGGCAGAAGCTTCAAATACAGCAGTATATATTCAAAATCGTTGTCCACACTCCATACTAGAAAATATAACACCAGAAGAGGCATTCACAGGGATCAAGCTAGATCTAAGCCATCTCAGGATATTTGGATGTCCTGTATATATTCATGTACCTAAAGAAAAGAGGACTAAACTAGAACCATCAGGTAAGAGAGGTATACTTGTTGGTTATAGTGAAAACACAAAAGGGTATCGAATCTATATTCGAAAACAAAAGTCTGTTGAGATAAGTAGAGATGTAAAATTTGATGAAAATAGCACATTTAAAAACTTTGAAGAAGATAACACTCCGGAGATAGAAGAAGACATCACTGCTGAAATTGAGAGGGAGGATATAGAAGAACCTGAACTTCCTGTCATTGAAAATGAGAATACTAATATAATCAATGGAAAGAAAAGGCCATTATGGGCAAGGCAAATACTTAAAGAAAATAATATAGAACCAAATGAAATATCTCATGAGAGTAAAAGGACAAGAACTCAAAAATGCTATGCAGCTCTTATAACTGAAATCAATAACTCAGAACCATCAAATCCTAAGGAGGCATTATCTAATCAAGCATGGAGAGAGGCAATGATTGAAGAATATCAATCTATAATAAAGAATGATGTCTGGGACATAGTACCTAGACCTAAAAACAAAACCGTTGTCTCTTCTAGATGGCTATTCAAAACTAAATATGCTTCTGATGGAAGTGTTGAGAAGCATAAAGCTCGGTTTGTTGCTAGAGGGTTCTCACAGAAAGCATGTATTGACTATGAAGAAACATTTGCTCATGTAGCTCGGTATAGATCAGTCAGAACCATTATTGCTATAGCAGCCTCTAGGGTGTGGAAGATACACCAGATGGATGTGAAAACAGCATTTCTAAATGGCACTATTGAAGAAGTATACTTAGAGCAGCCAGAAGGGTTTATTATACATGATGCATCTAAATATGTTTGCAAACTCAAGAAAGCACTATATGGGTTGAAACAAGCTCCTAGAGCTTGGTATGAAAGGATAAACAGCTATCTTTCAAAACTAGGATATTCTAAAAATGATGCAGATCCTAACATTTATTTTAAGATAACAGATGGCAACATGGTTATTTTAGTTCTTTATGTAGATGATCTTTTAATAACAGGAGAGGATCATCTCATTGCAAGATGTAAGCAAGAACTCATTGCTGAATTTGACATGAAAGACTTAGGACTCTTACATTATTTCCTAGGGTTGGAAGTGTTTCAAAAGGAAAGTCATATTTTGCTAAATCAACAAAAATACACTATTGATATTCTAACCAGGTTTGGAATGATGGAATGTAAGCCTTTATCCACACCTATGGAAACAAATTTACACAAACTCAAAGTTGAAGCAAAAGAGTCTGAACCCTCTGATCCTACATTGTACAGAGAGATTGTTGGTTCTCTTATGCATTTGGTGAATACTAGACCTGACATATGTTATGCAACCAATGTTGTGAGTCACTTTATGTGTGAGCCCAAGAAAATACACTTAATGGCAGCTAAGCATATCTTGAGATATCTACAAGGTTCTATTGGATTTGGGCTAAAGTATGAAAAGGTCGAAATCAATCTTCAAGGGTATTCAGATTCTGATTGGGCTGGAAGTACTACTGATCGAAAAAGCACTACAGGGTGTTGTTTCAGTCTTGGTTCGGCTATGATCTCTTGGTTTAGTCGAAAACAATCAGCAGTAGCATTAAGCTCCACTGAAGCTGAATATATGGCAGCATCCATGAGAGCACGTGAAGCTATATGGTTAAGAAAGCTATTATTTGGATTGTTTGGAAAACCTTTAGATTCAACTGTGATTCACTGTGACAATCAAAGTTGTATCAAGTTATCTGTTAATCCAGTTTTCCATAACAGGTCCAAACATATTGAGATCCCATATCACTACATAAGAGATATGGTAGATAGAAATATTATAAAGCTAGAGTACATTAGTACTGAAGAACAGAGTGCTGATATTTTCACTAAGCCACTTGCAAAGCTGAAAATAGAATACTTCAGAAACAAACTCGGCATGATCAAGTTGTGATGTATGATCTAAATTCACTTATTTATAAGTTTTTTATTCATGAATAAATGTAAAAATATGTATATTGCAATATTGTGTAAAATGATCATTTGTGTGTGGGTTAACATTTCAAGGTGACGATCTTGTAAATGGTTAACCAAAGTGTCAAGATAGACTACTTAATTGTGTGTCCCGAATGTGCCGAGATCTTGACTCTTGTTATTACTGGATGTGTAATAACGAAACCATATCATGATAGACTACTTAATTGTGTGTCCCGACTGTGCGGAGATCATGATATTCAAATCTAATTTTATGACAAGACTACATTAATTTGTGTGTCCCGAAGTGCGGATGTCATGATAAACTTTTGATGTTTAATACTCACTCGCTAAGAGGGAGTGTTAAGTTATAGCTTCATTCGTATCATATATATATATATATATATATATATATATATATTATTTATACAATGATTATAAAGAATAGATGTGATTATATTATTATCTTATTATCATTATTGATGAAATATAATAATGATAATAACATAATAATATATATATTAATATCACATTGAATAAATCGAACTATGTTCGATGTTCAAATTAATGTGCAAAGCATCGACTAATGAGTTGATATATTTACTTAATGATTCAGGTGACCGCAATTATTACTAAGTCACTTATGCCTTAACATAAGCGACTGTTGTCAACAGTCGCTTATGCTAATGCATCAGCGACTTGAAAGAGTCGTGGCTATTCATTATGAAAGGGCACGTCTAACTGTTGCAAAGCATATTTGTATGTGATGATTGCAGGTTGGAAGAACAATCAATCACCACGGCATAGTTTCTTCAATCTGCAATCACATTACAATCACAGTGCATTATATATATATTCAGTTATTATATATACACAATCAGACATTATAAATTACAGCAGAAAATATATTCCAAAGATCATTTTTCCTTAACAAAAGGCAAACTTAGAGAAGAATAGAACAGCAAGTATGAAGTGATATCTTTCCCTTAAACATCAAGCAAGGCAATTCAATTAGCATCAGTGCTCATAAAGAGCAAGTTACTTCACAAGATATCAGCAATTGGGCACATAGATCAGATCAGGGATAACTATTAATTGCAGTCAATAGCATTATTGTTCATTTGTGGGCAAATTTGAGGGTACATCCAGAAGGGGACATTGCAAAATGATATTTCAGTGGGCCCTGCCCATGTTGGAGGTGTTTGTTGCCTACAAGTTATGGTCCTATGTTATGCTAGGGTCCTATGTTATGTTAGTCTTCTGCTATCCAATGGCAGTCCAATAAGAAAAGGATCTAAATCTGACACTAGTAATTGTGAGGGGGAAGTTATAGCTGTATTAGATTTCTCCCCATTGTCAAGGCATATCACTGGAATCCCTCATGTAGTTCCCTCCTTTGATTGTTTGAAGTTAGTTATGTGCTCTACTAAAAAGCTATTGACGAAAGCTGACCTGAGGTTCGTTTCAAACAGGAGGAAATCCAAATAAAAAAGGAAGTTTGATCAAGTAAAACAGTGAAAGATGTGGCTGACGGTTGTCAATGCACTTTGGATCTTGGTGGCTCCAAGCCACATATTAAGGATCTTATCTCAATTTCTTGATTTTCTCTTGCGGTCTTTTAGCTGTCAAATATACGAATTTTGTTATTGGTCAACAGCTGTTGTGAAGATGAACTCAATTGTTAGTCCTTGTGTGTAATTTTTCTATCACTTAATGAGGTTCATTGTTATATCTATGGTTTTTTATGAGAAGGGTTGGGGCACTTTTAAAATCCCACCTTAACCCTCAATAAAAAATATACATATAATATTAAATAAATTAATAACTAATAATTATTTATTATAATAGAAAAATAATTTTTTAAAATTTATAGTTTATAAATAATTTAATAGTTATATAAATGATATGTTTTATTTATATTAGTATATTGATATCTCTTGGCATTTTTTAGATAGACATTTACAAGATGCTTTGAGGGTTTTTCTTGGACTTCTGAAACTATTCTTGCAAGATATAGCCGTAATTTATCAATATTTAAGACCTTAGTTTCAATAGTAAATTTTTGGTTCTCTTACATTAAATATTAGATTAGCACCATGACAGACTTTGAAATCCAGTTAACTTCAGGTCAATTTGAGGTTCCTAAATGTCCTTGTATCAACAGTTCCAAGCCAGTTCACTTTAGATCCTAATATATAATTGCAGATTTTTGATCTACAGTTAGCACCAGGTTTGTTTACAATAGTTTTAGTTAATTATATGGCAAAGGCTTATGCATATAAACAAATTACCTGGAGAAAGCGCTCCAATCTTGCACTCGAATGTTCTGGGCCCTGTCCATCATAGCCATGAGGAAGAAGAACAACAAGCCCAGATTGACGAAGCCATTTTGACTCACCGCTACTTATAAATTGATCAAAAATAACTTGGGCACCATTTGCAAAATCACCAAATTGAGCTTCCCACAAGACCAATGAATTTGGATTTTCCATTGAATAGCCCAATTCAAAGCCCAGCACACCAAATTCTGAAAGAGAGCTGCAAAACACGAGAATTTTAAAGCTTAGTGTTCAGGCTAACCATTCTCCCAATTGTGACTACCTCATTGCCCTACCATGACTAATTACAGCAGACAGAAAACAAACATGATATTTCACACAAGCTCTATATTACAACATCCATATATATGTTTCTTACATTATTTCTGTATCAGCAATACATACATACATATGTATATATTAGGTTATGCCTATTAGTATATAAACAAATAAACAATCAGGTAATTATATACAGTAGATCTTCAGAAAGTATGCAGAGATGCAGATCTAATTACCTTTCAGCAATTCAGGAACAAGCAGATATACACATCAAATAATCTCCTACAATAAATAAATAATTAGCAAACTAGAAGTAAACAGATATGCATAGAGTTATTTTAGTACGTATGGGGACCCCCATACCACAGCATATGATCTGCACTTGCAAATATATTTGTTTTTGCTAGTAATTCAATTTCTTTCCCAGATTCAATTTCCGTTCCTTCTCCGCCCGATGATCCTGAGAAGATGGATTCAACCTTCCTTAACTATCTTTTAAGAATGAAGAGTTGCAATGTTCACTTGCATATGGATATGTCCCATTACAGATCATAAGTTGTAACCCTTTATCATTGGTTAGTTTGTTTATTAAAAATTATAACTTAAGATACTTAGCCTTAATTCCTTTCATCAATCATGATATCTTTTAGGTGGCTTAAAAACTTAACAGTGGTCAAAGGAAATAAGAGAAAATTGTGATGTCTTATATTAAGACAATTTCTCAGATGTGTATTGGCTACCAGGCTTCTCCTTTTCAGTGATGGTCTCTGACAAGGGCCCTTATACGTTGCTTTCTTATTGTTATCTTCTCAGCGGCACTGTTTACTCCCTCCTAGTATCAAACATCGATATTGGCCAAGTCACGTCTATTTCATTCACAAATGCGCAGACAATATATGAGTGTTAACTCTTTCATGTTGTGTCTATTATGATCCTTTATCGCAGTTTCCTTGATTGCTGTTTGACTTCTAAACCCTTCAAAGGTTCCGTTGGTCTTTTAATCACTGTTACCAATTGCAATTGCCAATTAGATTGGGAATATTATTTTGAATACTACCACGTCATGTTCTTAACATTCTATTGCAACTTGCAGAAATACATTGCTGCACTACAAAAATCATTTGTGTGTATATTATCTAAGCATTTGGGATTGAATTGGATTGATCAGACAGAGTCAGTATTTTCTTCCTATTTGCCTTAGCCTGATTAGATTACAGAAAATTGTTAAGTCTAACGGAGTAAGACAATTTTCTGAATTCATTTGATGATCACTGGTAGCTGGGCAAGGTTATATTTGTTAATTTGACTCATCCCTAGGCGGGGTCATGACAACCTCATCCCTAGTTTGTCAAAGGTTGAAAACGAGACTTCATTCGTCCAAACCCTAGCTCATTCCATAAGCTGGACCCCTTCCGGTGACAATACCAAGAAAGGGTAGGAAAAGACACTGTCCTTCCAAACCTTAGCCCACCCTGTGGGACTGAACCCCGTTTAGTTCACAATTACTAACTAGAATTAAGAATTGATGACTTGAAATTGCTAGACTATTTTTGAATAATATTTCTTGATGGATTGACAATCAATCCTTTGGATAATATTTGGATATTCTTAGCAATAATTCTTGAATGAATTTCAGAAAGTATGTGTATTGCTGAGTTTATTTCTAGAATTCTACCATGAATTGATGGATTGAATTATAGACTGATGCTTAATTGATTGTTAATTAATTTTTGTTCTGCTTCATTTTGGAATCACACCAATCCCTAAAAGATACATTTATCATAAATTCATGGTCAAGTTTAGAGCATGCTTCTACAATTTCATCAACATTATCCGTGGGTGGAACGTTTGCTTCTTCTTCTTCCATGTGTTCCTCTAGATAGGAAGGGAGGTCTTGTTAGCCTCGGGTTGGATACCCTTGGGGAAATTTTATTATTATTCTCAAAGTAGTTGGAGTTAAAGGAGGAGTTGGTTGGTTCTTCCATTCCTCTCATTCTGTTCCATGAGAGCTTGAGCGGTTTGAATGATTTGTTCCATGAAGGGCCTTGACTCATTGCTCATTTATTCACCAATGGTGCTGTTTGGTGTAGGATGGTTGGAAGACTCAAGCTTCCTTCTTTCTCTTTATAAAGCCCTTTGGGCCCTTTGGCTAGTTTGCATCAACTGCCTTTTGCAGGATGGCAGGAAAGATGCTTTGAGACCAATTGTGATGTCCCCTTCCTAATTTGCCCTAAAATAACAATTGCAACAAATTATGGTTAGGGTTAGATCATGCCCATTGAGTATCTCTGTAAGAATGCACCCCAAGACATAAACCTTGTAATCATAAACTATATTTACAAATATACACATTTACATATATATGTATTCAATTAGGGTTAAGCAAACCAAATCATTCCATAAAATTTCAAGAGTGCCATACAAGCATATTACGGTTTGGAGGAAGAGACGTGATAGGTCTGCCCAAAGCCATTTCTACACCAAGCCTAAGAGTGAATGTCTACCACAACCCTCTTGCTTGGTGGCTTGTACATGCTTTTCCCCAACCATGTCTCCCTAAAGACAGTTGTCATCTTGTTGAGTTGGGTGGAGGTCATAAGGTGTTAGTTGACTCAATAAGTGCCCTCTTTGTCCTAGGCTGCAATTAATTGTCCTAGGATGGCCTACTTACAAGCCCACTCACCACCATTCTCTTATACCTTGAGCTCTTGCACTTGCAAGGTGAATTTCAGACATATAAGATATAGAATGAGGAAGCACCATAGGGTGCCCTTAAATAGTTGCTCTCTCCCTTTCATACAGTCCCCCTTCATTCTTACATGGTTAGAGATCTTGGGGTTTGCCAACAGTCCCTCCCTATAAGGGGTGGAAGGGAAATTGCAATAGGGATTCTTTAGTCGTTCTCTCCCTTTCACAGTGCAATAGGGTGCACTTAAATAGCCATTCTCTCCCTACTTATCATCGTAGCCAAGGTGTGGTGCCCTTGGCAGTTCTCCCTTAGTGCAACTTCCTTATCCTATAGGCAGACTGTTGTAATGATGTTTGTATATTTAATAAATATATGTTTGTAGAAGCTAAGCAATGCTTTCTATATTACTGCTGGAAGTTGTATTAATAGATGACAGTCGGTCTAATTAAGTGTCCAATATCCTGTATTTATTGTAAAATCACAATGATAGTTTTATCAATATTTACTCTGCTAATTTATCACTGCTATTGCTGAGTCTATCTTTGCTGCTGATAAATGATTGGATTCTCTTTTCTGAATATAGGTCTTACTACTGTCATGTATCCCTTTCTTTGCTCTCGTTGGATGATATTGTTGAGTATATGTATGTTGGTGTAATTAAGGCATTTTACCTTGGTTATTTCTCACCTAGGTACCAATTACACTATACTTAAGCTTACTTAGGTAATTGCATAGGAGTAGTTTGAGCATTTCGACTTTATGTGGACTAATCATATTATTACTTTATCATATCTACTTATAATGGATGGACTTTTCCACCTTAGGTGGGTGATCCATCTTTTGTGATCTTATCATTTTATCAATCTCCACCTTCGATGCACAAACTTTAGTACATAATGGAGGATGATCCACCTTTGGTGGACATGTGATTCCATCTTGGGTGGGTTATAAGTTGTATCTTAATTATCATGTAATGAGACGACACTTTCATTGTCTCATTCACTCCTTTGTACTCACTTTGGCTATATAAGCAAGGGATCCCCTATGTAATAATCATCCAATCCAATCCATTAATCAAGTTGATTTCAGTTGAGTCAATTCAATCGATACATTGTATTGCATTCTTGGCGAGAAATATTGTTTATTCTTATTATATTATTTCTCTCTTGTTATTGTGCTTTCCATTGCCTCTAGATCTTGGGTGGCTGCCTTCATAGCCAAATAATACATGGAATCAGAGCTTGTTGAGTGCCATTGGATAGTCATTTGAGAGGTTTGAGTGCATATTTTGGTGGATTTTGAGGGGTTCCTCTTTGTGGCTTTCTTTTGCAAGGCAAAATTGGAGCTTGTTGATGTAAATTAGAGATTGGCATCAAATTGAGAAGGTCCAAAAACCCCAAGCTCAACTTTTGTTTCATCCAAATCAAGACACCAAAGCCCAAATCTATAGTTAAGTTTGGAGGTATGGCAGTGATTTTGGCATCATGATTGCCCAAGTGATTTTCAAACAGTGATATCTTAGTCATTCGGACTCCTTTTTTCAAGAATTTTTTTTATTTGGGGTGGAATTTCATCCTCTACACATTGGTGCGGGTGATTTCTGATTTCACATTCTGAATTACTCAGAAAATCATATAATCCCATTTTTGCAACTTCCAAGGCCTCATTCAGGTTCATACATACTCCTTTTAAGGTGCAATTGTTTTGAAAGTACATGATTTTTTCTATATTTTACAGTGGTGCTATCAATTTATAGTAACTATAATCATAAATTGTACTTTCAAAACTTGGCTTATTTTTACAATTGTAATGCATAGACCTTAGTTTGGTCTTTTTGATAGTGATTTAAGTCTATTATAGCCTAATTGTGGCAATCGTAATTACTAAAATGTAAAGTCCAAGAAAGAAAAAGAAAAAGAAAATTTTAATTTTTTCTTTATCATTTAATAATGTTTTTTAGTAATAAATTGTTTTTAAAAACTTTTTATAAGTTTTTAAAAACAAATTTCAAATAAATAAGTAAAATTGGGAACACAATTTTTTGTCCACCTACTACACCTGTTGTAGTGATCTATCTTCCAACCAGCAACCAAGGGAGTCAGTCACTCCTACATTTTATTGGCACAACAGTCCAATCAAAGGGCATCATCAACGATCATTTGCAACACATCCTTTGATGACATCATTATCAATTATGTGTAGAGCTTTTGGATTGTGTTGTGTAGTTTATTTGCATCAATGTTTCAGATCAAACTCCTTGATCCATCATCAGGATGAGAATGCAGCATTCTCATCCCGATGATGGATCAAGGAGTTTGATTCGAAGCATTAAGGCAAATAGACTACACACAGTGCAATCCAAAAGCTCTACACATTATTATCATGGACTGTGGAAATCTTATGTCATAAAATCATTATCAGTTTCCATATTTACATTGTCATATCATGTTGTATTCTCTTGCATGAGTTATGTTGTATACGAACTAATATAAAGTGTCATCATTCTTTGTACTTTGTCATGGATGACATATTTAATGTAATCCTTCTCTACTCAGTAGATTAGGAAGTGTCTTGTGAGACTTGGTGCATGGCTCTAGAGAAGACTTAGAATGTAGCAAGCTATCATTTGCGAGTATTTAGTTGATGCTTAAGCAAGTGTCTCCATGCCTGATCTCTATCATATTGCAGTGTGAGATTCATCATCAGTTCATCATTGAAATTGGTACCTGGTTTTGTCACACTTTGACATTCGTGGTGCAGCATTGGCTCTTTTTTCTTCCTATGGAGAAGCATCGATTGTCATCTTCAACCATCCTTGTAGGAGATTTGACATTGAGGAGGAGCTTCATGGTCTCTCTTCTTCTCTCTCATTCTCATTAAGAGTATTGTGGTTTTCCATCTCTCTTTAGGAGGGCAGTTCGGTTTTCTCCCTTTCTCCATTTGTGAGAGATTGCATTTGCATTTGTACATGGGTACCTAACATGGCCTAGTACCTGGGACCCATCTTGCATTCTTAGTTTTTGTACATTCTCCCTAAGTTGCACTTAGGGGGGGGTGATGGTGTAATTAAGGCATTTAACCTTAATTATTTCTCACCTAGGTACTAGTTACACTTTACTAAAGCTTACTTAGGGAATTGCATTGGAGTAGTTGGAGCAATTTCACTTTATGTGGACTTATCATATCCACTTATAGTGGACGGTTTTTTCCACCTTAGGTGGGTTATCCACCTTTTGTGGTTTCATCACTTTATTACTCTCCACCTTTGTTGCACATGTTGCACAAACTTTAGTACAGATTGGAGGATGATCCTCTTGTTGTGAGGTTTTCACACCATTGCCTCATTGCAAATGGGGACCCCCTCCTTTCACTCATAGTTGTTAGGTTTTGGCAATTGAGGTAACAATTCTGAGCTCAAAAGGTTAAGGAGTGGTCAAGTGGTCAAGTGATCAAGTTGTCGAGTTGCAAGTGCAAATAGGAGTTTCAAGGTTAAGGCTTCACTGGGGCAAGTTGTAGCAGTTTGAGTTAAAATTCCTAAGTGCATTAATATTTTGGCTAGTCAAATAATCCAAAAAACATCATAAAGACATATTTTGTGAATAAGGGCTTTAAAATCCTTATAAAAAATTATTTTCCATACTTAAAATATGAAAAAACCGTAAGAAAATCATTTTTTCCTTATACAAATTCACTTTATCCTGATGGAAATAGAATTTCCTTTGTAAAATGCACTTAGTCTCGATGGAAATAGAATTTCCACTCCAAAAATGCACTTAGTCCCAATGGAAATAGAATTTCCACTCCAAGAACGCACTTTGTCCTGATGGAAATAGAATTTCCACTTGAAAAATCATGAAAGTCTCTATAGGGCTCATTTTTCCAATTTGCAATAAAAAAACAAAGTGTTGGGACAATTTGTCCCTATGAGGGTTGTTTTTCCCCTCCTGGACATCAAGAACAAGGATAAAGGGTAAGAGTCCCTATGCACATTGATTTTCTATTGGACTCTATACTTAGAAAAGTTTGGGAAAATTCTAAAGTCCTTATGGACAAGGATTTTTTCTTTGTCCCTAAGAAGATGATTTTTCCACTAAGCTCTATACTTCAATTATTTTGAGCTGGGAAGTCTGAAAAATCCCAATGGATGAAGAATTTCCACTCCTCCTTATGCATGTGAAATTTCCCCCTTAATCCAAATGAAGGTCATTTTTCCCTTTGAGGGCCATTTTTATTACGTGAAAATGTGAAGTATTGGGATTATATTAGTCCCTATGAGGGTCAATTTTCCCCTCTATGGACAAGGAAGATTATTTAAATGGGAACAAGGCAAATTTGAAGGATTATGGAATCCCTAAGCTGGTCAATTTTCCCCTTTGGTGAAATAAAATGAAACTAAATAAAATTATAATGGGGAATTAAATAAATTATCACTACATGAGTTCCAAGGTAATATTGTTTTATCCCACATTGGCTGTGTGGGTGAGATTTCAACCAACACTCCTTTAAAGGAACTTCCAACAGCAATAAAGAAGTACAAAGTAGATGATGGATTGACTTTAAAAGTCAAGGGTGGTCAAAGCAATAGCCAAGGAGTTGATAAGAATTTGTCCAAGGAGAGCTGAAAATCGAACCATGCCATGAAGGAAGACATCAGCCATGATCAAGCAAACTTATATAGCAAGGTTGTTAATGTAAAAATCAGAATTTTCTTCGACTCCCAAAGAGAAATCCATAAAGTGAGTGGACAAAAAGCACAAGTGTATTCAGATTAAGATCTGAAATTTTTCCTATAGGGTTCGATTTTTGCAAAAAAATGTTAAAATTTTTCCATCCACCAAATCATATCAAGGTTGGTTGCACGTTCTTTGGAAGACCAAGTTGGGGCAGCCAAGGGACTGGGAATGCATGGGTATTCAGACTAAGTCTGAAATTTTTCCCAATAAGTTTGATTTTTTCAAAAAATCGTACAAAATTCACACCAGACTTTGTTGCTGAGTGTTGATGAATCATTCTTGCACAAAAAACATTAAGTTTTGAGGATTGTCCAAGAAAGGTATGTTTCAGACCTTGTCTTCAGAAAAATCAGAATTTCATATCATGGCAAAAGGGGTTTGTTTCTCATGATTAATTCATAAGACGACTTCATACTCTTACTAAAACTCATGGACATTCATTAGAGTGCATTTATCAAGAACATTGGATGGATTCCATGACAATTTCAGACTTGTTATAGGGCAGTCCTCAGAAAAATCAGAACTAAGGCATTGATGGTGAAAATTGACATATGCATTTTGAAGTCAAAATCTAGTCATCTGAGGCATGGCTTTCATGATTTTGAAGTCTGATTATATCTAGTTGCAGACTTAGTCTGTAGAATAGGTCTTCAAACTTAGCTTTCAGACTTTGCCTTCAGAAATTCTTTTAAACTTTGTGGCTTAAAAGTTTTGATTTTCTTTGTAAGTTTGGGGCAATTATGGATCAATTTGTTCATTATTGCATTGTCCTCAGACATTGTTCTTAGCACTTCAATTCCAAGTTTCATTTGCAGCCAATAGCTATAAATTATAGAAAGTCTCAGAATCAAGTCTAAGGATAAAATTAAAGGTTAGATAAATCTGAAATCGGTCCCTTTATTTAATCCATTAAGCTATACTAAATTCAAGCTTTGAACAGGGACATGACAGAGATCAAGTTCAAATGCAGGGATAGTTGCAAGGAAGTGAGCAAACGAAGGTGGAGGACAAGTTCAAGCTCCAGGCCAAGGATAGAAAGGAAGGAGGATTAACCTAAAGCAATGAAGTTCGAAGGAGGGCAACACTTCAAGATAATGCGAGGAAGCAGATGAGGAAAGAAGAAGGATTCAACAATGCAATTACAACATGGATAATTCCTCAACAAGGCAAAAGGAAATTGATACATTCAAGAAGGAGACTTAAGAGGATTCAAGATCAAGCCTTCATCAAGCAGGGATGTGGATAAGTCTGGATTTAAAAACAAGGAGGAGTTCATGGACAAGTTCAAGTTCAAATTCAAGGACATTCATGTGTCCCTATGCAAGGCAACTGTCCACTTGATTAAATGCTTGAAGAATAAAGACTATCTTATAGGGAAATCAACTTGTCCCTATTCACGTCAATTTTCCATAAGGATCAAATAGGATTCAATTCAAGGACAAGTTGATAGGGACTCCAATTTGTCCCTATGGGGAATCAAGGCTAAAGGATTTCAAGTCAAGGATGTAATGGATAAAGGTATCAAGGATGTCCCAAACAATGGGAGAGGAAAACCTCACCATGCAAAGAAGATCAAAGCTAAGGAGGAACAAATCTACAAATGAAGAAGGATTGTCATCATCAAACATCTAAGGACATGAAAACTTACAAGTCCATGATCAATAGAGGGAAACCCGTCACTTCAAGAAAATCGAAATATCAAGAACAATTTCAAGGACAAGTTCAATGAGGGAATTTCTTAAAGGAAGAGGATGAAGAAACAAAATTGAAACAAGGATCAAAGATGAGAAAGCTAAGGTGGCGTCTAGTCATCATTCAACCAATCAAAGAGCTCCAAGTTGACATGTCCAAGATCATTCACAAGTGAACATTTGGAACACATTATTTTCTCATTGGTTCATCCTCAAGGGGATATGGAATGTAATTTTCTCGTTGACCCATATGTTGGTGCCTTGTTGTCATTGGTTATTTATGGTTAATCTAGGCTGTTATGAGTTAATCTAGGCCATTGATTTTAAATCAAACTTGGTCGTTCATTGTAATTGGGGCTCCTATATAAACCACACTCCTATCATTTGCAAAAAGGAGAGACTTGGAGAAATTGTTGCCATAATGCTATCAACGTAATTGCTAATTGGCCCATATGTTGGTGCCTTGTTGTCATTGGTTATTTATGGTCGCCATAATTAGGGTTTGTTATGAGTTAATTTAGGTCGTTGATTTTAAATCAATCCTGGTCATTCATTGTAATTGGGGCTCCTATATAAATCCCACTCCTATCATTTGTAAAAGGGGAGACTTGGAGTATTCGGGTCCTTGGCAATCCTGTGTCACCAAAAACATATTTGAAGTTTTCTGTGTTGCTTGGTTCCTGCTTTGACCGAGCTGGTTCGGTGTTGCTCGGTTTCCTTTGTTTACCGGTGTTGGTCAATTATCTCTCTGGCGCTCGGTGAGTTTCCCTAGCGCTCGGTGATGCTTGTCTCGCTCTCGATTATGCTTCCTTACCGAGTTGTTTATTTTGGATTTCTGTTGAGGCCGACTCTTGCATTTATATTTGGTCGCGGATTTAATGTTGGTATCTATCATTGGAAAGCGTGTGGACCTAGATCTGGTCATTCCTTCCGTTGATGGTTGATCTGAAAGCCGACTTGTTCTATAGCTTCTTGTATAAATGTACTTGTTTGGTAAGTGTTTAGGGAGTCAGTTCAATTAGAAGATAGAGGATAGAAGATTAGAATTTATTTGTAGATCCTCACATGTTGGAGGACTTTTGTACTTGATTGTAATATCTGGCCTAAACCGAGAAGGCCTTATAGCCTGGCATGTATGAATCAATTGAAGATAATATATGAAGTGTTATGCATTCTCTCTCTCACTTTTGTGTGTTGTTGCTTCCGCGTGTGATCTATACAAGGTGGATCAAGTTAGGGTGTGCCTTTGGCCCCTCTCCCCATCCTCCCTTGCCTCAGGTGGTATCAGAGCGAGGTGAGATCTGGATCTAGGTTTGAGAGTTCCTTCTTGTCAAACCCTAGTTGATTTGTTGTGGGAGGCAAGATGCGGATCCAGGATTGGCAGACATGTTGAGACAACTTGTTGCTAGATTAGAAGCTGTTGAAACGGCCCAAAGAAGAGGAAGACATCTTGAAAATGTTAGTGATGATGAAATTGAGGAAGAACAAGGTGATGTAAAACCTGCACCGACGATGGATCGCGGTGAGGAAAGATTGTTGAAGGCTTTGACAAATCTAAAGTCTACACCACACTTTAATCCTCCTGAGTATAGTGGAAAATTGGATTCTGATGAATTGGTGGACTGGTTCACCGAGATGGAAAAGTATTTTGAGTATGAAAATGTTCATCTAGAGGCAAGACCGAGTGGAAAGGTGAAAGTTCATCTAAAGACAGAGGCAGTAACTACCGAGGTGGTTATAACAAAGGTAGTTTTCAAGGAACTTGTTTCAATTGTGGAGGACATAGATCATGTGAGTGTACACATGCAAGTAAGAAGGTCGGTAACAGTAGAAATGCTTTGGTGCAAGAAGAATCACCAAATGAACCTAAGAAGGAAAATAACTTGATGGTAAGGAGAGCACTTTGAAGTGAAGGTAAAAAGGAAGATTCGGTAAGGAAAAGTTTGTTCAAGACCAGATGTAGAGTTTCTGATGAAGTTTGGAAGGTAATCATTGACAGTGGTAGCTCAGAGAATCTGGCATCTGAGGAAATGGTTACGAAGCTGCAGTTGAAAAGGTTGGAACATCCGAAGCCCTATCAGATTTCATGGATCAAAGATGAGCATACACTCTTGGTAAGTGAACAATGTTATGTGAATTTGAAAATTGGTAAGTACTATGATAAGGTGTTATGTGATATCATGCCTATGGATTGTTGTCATATTTTGTTGGGTAGACCTTGGCAATATGATAGACATGCTATATATGATGGGAGATTGCATAAATATACTATTTGGGCTGATGGAAGAAGACAAATCTTGTTACCTTTGATTGAAGAACCTGTTAGTAATGTTTGCACATCTGTGAAAGTTTGTTTAATGGAAGAAAGAAAGTTTGTTAAGGATTTGAAGAAGAATGATGTATGTTTTGCTGTGATTCCTAACAAACCGAGTAAGAAAATAGAGGATAATGTCCCTGAGGAGATTGGTAAGTTACTCACTGAGTACAGTGAAATCATTTCTAATAATGTACCTGATGGTTTGCCACCGAAGAGAAGCATTGATCATTGCATGGATCTAATCCCTGGAGCTAGTTTACTGAATAAGGCACCACATCGGTTGACACCCACCGAGAATCAGGAATTGAACCAACAGATTCAAGAATTGTAGCAAAAAGGTTTGATCAGAGAAAGTTTGAGTCCTTGTGCAATACCTGTTGTATTGGCACCTAAGAAGAATGGAGAATGGTGAATGTGTATTGATTCCAGAGCAATCAACAAGATAACAGTGAAATATAGGTTTCCTATATCGAGAATGGATGATATAATGGACAGTTTGACTGGAGCAAAGTATTTTACCAAAATTGATTTGAAAAGTGGGTATCATCAGATCAGAATCAAAGAAGGTGATGAGTGGAAGACTGTTTTTAAGACAAAAGAAGGTTTGTATGAGTGGTTGGTTATGCCTTTTGGTTTAACTAATGCACCGAGTACTTTAGTACTTTTATGAGGTTGATGAATGAAGTTTTGAAAAAATTCTTGGGTAAGTTTGTGATTGTATATCTTGATGATATTCTGATATTCAGTAAGACCAGAGAAGAACATTTGTTGCATGTTAAACAAATATTGCAGAGGTTGAAAGAAGAAAAGTTGTTGATAAATCTGAAAAAGTGTTCATTCATGAAAGAGGAGATTGTGTATTTGGGATTTGTGATTTCAGCTGATGGTTTGAAAATGGATCCTAAAAAGGTTGAAGCTATTTTGAATTGGCCTACACCTGAGAATGCTAGTGAGGTAAGATCATTTCATGATTTGGCAAGTTTTTACTGAAAGTTCATTAGGAATTTCAGTGCAATTTGTAATGCTATGATTGAGACTATGAGAGGAGATAAAAGAGAATTCAAGTGGACACATGGAGCTGATAAAAGTTTTGAGACTCTGAAGCAGAAGGTTGTTGAATTGCCTGTTTTGGCATTGCCTGATTTCAATAAAGTATTTCAAGTGGAATGTGATGCAAGTGGAAGTGCAATTGGAGTTGTGTTGAGTCAAGAAGGTAAACATGTTGCTTTCTTTAGTGAAAAGTTGAATGATGCAAAAAGAAAATATTTTGTGTATGATCAAGAATTATATGCTATTGTTCAAGCATTAAAGAAATGGAGACATTATTTGATACCGAGTGAATTTGTGTTGTATACCGATCATAAGGCTTTACAATATTTGGTTAGTCAGAGTAAGTTGAATCAGAGACATATGAAATGGGTTGAGTATTTGCAGAGTTATACATTTGTGATAATGCATAAGAGTGGAGTGACTAATCGAGTTGTTGTTGCATTGAGTAGAAGGAGATCTTTGATGACCGAGATGAAAATTGAAGTTCTTGGCTTTGATGACATGAGAGATTCTTATGAATTTGATCCTGATTTTTTTGAGCCGTGGAGAAAGTGCAAAGTACCTATTCAAGATCAACCGAGTACTAAATGGGAAGAATATTTTATTCAAGAAAGTATGTTGTTTAAAGGTATTCAGTTGTGTATACCGAGAGGACCAATGAGAACTAATTTGATAAAAGAGAAACATAGTAGTGGTTTGGCTGGACATTTTGGTGTTGATAAAACATTGAATTTGCTTAAGGAGAAATACTTTTGGCCACAGTTGTATAAAGATGTTCAGAAATTTGTAAGAAGTTGTGGAATTTGTCAAGTTGCAAAAGGAGTAAGTCAGAATATTGGATTGTATACACCAATTTCTGTTCCTGAGAAACCTTGGATTGACATCAGTATGGATTTTGTTATTGGCTTACCAAAGACAGTAAGAGGTAATGATTCTATATTTGTGGTTGTGGATAGATTTTCAAAAATGGCACATTTTATACCTTGTAAAAAGACATCAGATGTAGTACATATAGTAGATCTTTTCTTTAAGGAAATTGTCAGATTGCATGGAGTACCTAGGAGTATTATCTCTAACCGAGACAATAAATTTGTTGGATACTTTTGGAAGACCCTTTGGAGAAAGTTTGGCACCGAGTTGAAATATAGTTCTACATTTCACCCACAAACCGATGGACAGACAGAGGTTGTGAATAGAAGCTTGGGAAATCTTTTGAGATGTTCAGTTGGAGACACACCGAGTAATTGGGATTCTGTTTTGGCACAAGCAGAGTTTGCATACAATAATTTAGTGAATAGGAGTACTGGAAAAACACCTTTTGAGATTGTAAATGGCATGCAACCGAGAGGTATATCAGATTTGAAAGATATTGCTGATGAAAGAAAGAGAAGTGCTGAAGGAGTAAAATTTGTTGAGTACATGAAGACATTGCATGAAGATGTGAAACATAAATTGGAGAAAAGTAATCAGAAATACAAAGACAGAGTTGATAGATCAAGAAGACATAAGACTTTTGCAGTTGGTGATGAAGTAATGGTTCATTTGAAGAAAGGCAGATTTCTTGTTGGAACATATGGGAAGCTGAAGATGAAGAAGTTTGGACCTTAAAAGATTTTGAAGAAATTTGACAATGGAAATGCATATGAGATTGAGTTACTTGATGACATGGATATATCACCTATATTCAACATTGTTGATTTATATGAGTATCATAAACCTGATGAAGACATAACAGTACCGATGGATTATCCTAAGAAGCAGACCAAAGAAGTTGAGCATAGTTTGGAGCAAAGAATTGGCAGAACTACAAGAGGAAAACAGCATATGGAATATCTGGTAAAGTGGAAGAATAGACCGATTAAAGACAATTCATGGATTTCACAATTTGAGTTGGATGCAGCTCGGTTCATACCTGTTTCATGATTCGGAGAATCATTTTCAAATAACCCCAGGTGTCTGATGCAGGAGCTTCTCGGGTCCTTGGCAATCTTGTGTCACCAAAAACATGTTTGAAGTTTTTTGTGTTGCTCGGTTCCTACTTTGACCGAGTTGGTTCGGTGTTGCTCGGTTTCCTTTGTTTACCGGAGTTGGTCAGTTATCTCTCTGGCGCTCGGTGAGTTTCCATGGCGCTCGGTTATGCTTGCTTACCGAGTTGTTTATTTTGGATTTCTGTCGCGGATTTAATGTTGGTATCTATCATTGGGAAGCATGTGGACCTAGATCTGGTCGTTCCTTCCGTTGATGGTGGATCTTAAGGCCGACTTGTTCGGTAGTCTCTTGTATAAATGTAGTTGTTTGGTTAGTATTTAGGGAGTCAATTCAGTTAGAAGATAGAGGATAGAAGATTAGAGTTTATTTGCAGATCCTCGCATGTTGGAGGACTTCTGTACTTGATTGCAATATCTGGCCTAAATCGGGAAGGCCTTACAGCCCGGCATGTATGAATCAATTGAAGATAATATATGAAGTGTTCTGCATTCTCTCTCTCGCTTTTGTGTGTTGTTGCTTCTGCGTGTGATCTCTACAAGGTGGATCTGGTTAGGGTGTGCCTTTGGCCCCTCTCCCCATCCTCCCTTGCGTCAATTGGTTATTTATGGTTGCCCTAATTAGGGTTTGTTATGGGTTAATCTAGGTCATTGATTTTAAACCAATCCTTGTCGTTCATTGTAATTGGGGCTCCTATATAAACCCCACTCCTATCATTTGTAAACGGGGAGAGACTTGGATAAATTGTTGCCATAATGCTATCAAAGTAATTGTTAATTCATTGTTGGTCTTCATGATGAATTGCTTGTGTTGCTTTGCAATATTGAATAGTTTCTACATTTCCTCACTTAGATTAGGATTTCATTTCATGTTGATTAGAAGTAGTGTTTAGTTGAATGGAACTGATTGTGGATGCATCTTTGGTGAACTCAATTAGACCAAACCACTAGCTGCTTGTTGATTGTAATTTTGCCTTGCGTGGTCAACTAGCATACTCACAAGCTTAACTTCAATTATTACTTGTACATTGATATGCATCGGTGGATGGTGTTAATGGAATGGTAATAGTTTGAACATTTTACATCTACCTTAGGAGATCGCACTAGCTTGGTTGATGTCGTGGCTAAACTAAGTCTAGTAGAGTCACAAAGACATCCACAATTTCTTGCATTCTAGGAGTAGAATAGTTTCCTAAATCCTTTTCTTTGTAGTTTGTTTAGTTGGAGGAAGTTGAAGCAATTGATGTCCATGGAATGAACAGTGTAAGTCCCTTTGTGATAACCAACACATCACATCATCATAACTGAGTGAAAGTCCACAATAAGAAGGAACCTTGAGGTTGTCTCATTTGATCACACATTCCATGTACATTGTTTAGCATATGAGCTTCCTTATTCAAGAGAGGGTGTGATGTTTGGTGTTTTATCCTAGAACATTAAGCATTTCATCTTGTGCATGTTGTAGTGGCATAAAACTCACATCAACGCCACCACTGGTGGACATGTGATTCCACCTTGGGTGGGTGATAAGTTGTCTTGATTAACATGTAATAAGACCACACTTGTCATTGTCTCGTTCACTCGTTTGTACTCAGCTTGGCTATATAAGCAAGGGGTCTCCTATGTAATGATCATCCAATTCAAGTTGATTTCAATTGAGTCGATCCAATTGATTCATTGTATCGCATTCTTGTTGAGAATACAGTTTATTTTTATCATATTACTTCTCTCTTGTTATTTTGCTTTCCATTACCTCTAGATCTTGGGTGAAGTTGTGTGGTTTTCACACCATCACCCCATTGCAAATGGGGACCCCCTCCCTTTTGCTAATAGGTGTTGAGTTTTCGAACCAAAACAGTAAACAAATAATCAGATAAATCAATCAACAAATGACACCAAAACTTATCCCAGGAAAAAGACTCAATAAGCTTGAAATCAAATTTGAACAAATCAATAACAAAGCCTCTAGCAATTCGATCATCCAATGATCAGATACAACAATAACAGATATAGAACTATATCACAATATTCAGAAAATAACTACAACATTGCTCGCACACAAAGCATTACAATGTTGTCTGCAATAATTACAATAATACTGACAAATACCTCCAGCAGATACACGCTACAAAATATCATTCCAAAATTAAGAAGTTATTCCTTAAAACTCCATGCAAGAATGATTATTCATACTGAAGAGTCGCGACTTTTAAAAAGAAGAATCTATACCATACGATATGACTTTGTCGGTTACAATATTTCCCAACATCGCATGGAGAAATGAAACGACACCCTTAATGAGTGTTGTAATTAATACATAATCATCGATGGCACCAAGGCATCGCTTCATATCCGTCGTCACTTCATATCCAAATGGCTCAAACAAAATAAGTAATATAATAAACTCTTGATACCACTGAAGACACCTCAGCAATGCCAAATCATCACATGGAATACACATGTCAGTGCAAAGTCAACATAGACATAAAATATGAGAAACTCTTCCGTCACGATAGGACAACGAACATGAAGGAACAACCAGAAGAATGATATCTCTCGCTGCTATAAAAACATTAACAATAGGTTTAGGTGGTAGGGCAGATTTGGCAACAATCTTGGAGTTAGATGGCCTTGAGTAAAACTTGAAAAATTGCAAAATTTGGCTAAGTCTAAAAGTGGAAAATTGAAATAGAATCCTAAGCTAAGGAAAATTTGCCTAAGTATGAAATGGAGATGAGACACCTCTTCGTCCCAAGAAAAATGGAGATGAGACACCTCTTTGTACCAAGGAAAGGGGAGATGAAGCCTCTTCTCATCTCAAGATCAATAAAGGAAGGAGATAAGGGATGAAGTTTGATCCTAGGGGAAGAAGCTTGAAACTCAATTCAAAAGGTCCAAAATTCTAAGAGGTGGGCCCTCATCGTTCAAGTTAGAAGCCTTGGGCCCATAAAAAATCACTTCAAAGACAATATATACAGCCCTTTATGAGATGTATGGGCCTGGTCCTTATGGACCAAGCTGTAATTCGAATGAGATATGGCCTTAATTAGGCCTCCAAGCCAACATGAAGACCTCAAAAGAGCCCAGATTTAAGGGGCAGCAATAATGCATACAGCTTAGGGCCTTGGAACTCATCAATTAGAATTCAAAATTCAAGACATAGGTTCCTTAATACCAGCTTGTGGGCTCAGCAAACTAAATCAGACCCTATAATTGATGAAACCTGTGGGATAAAATGACCCCAAAACTGATCATCTAACTGGCAATTTGCATTGAGGTTTGAGCTTAGGCCCTAAATTGAAATGTGTGGCTCTGTATGGGCCCAGATTACGATCAGATCTGGGTACTAAATCAACCCGAACCCTGTCATACAGTGTAACGTGTGGGCTGAAAGCATTAAAGTGTGTTTGAAGTTTGAATTGGGGCCTGCCTTATGGTTAATTCAAGGCGAGTTAGGCCCAGATTTGGACACAAAAATCAATGAAATAAACCTCATGCCTAGCATATATCTTCTACAAGCTAGATCAGACCTATTTAATGTAGCATGTGGGCCAAAAAATGAATAAGCCAGGCCCAATTTATGACACGTGTGGCCTTATGACTCCAGATCGAGCCTTAAATTCATATAGATCAGATTTAAAATTGATTAGGTTTGATTAGGCCCGGGCCTAAATTGAAATGTGTGGCATTGGGGCCTAAAGTTAGGCCCTATTCTTGTAGCATGCATCCCCCAAGAGCCCAAAACAAACCCAAATCTGAGCATTTTAAGATTTAAAGCCCGCCCTATTCCAAACGCATGGGCTTAAGGGTGATTATGATGTGTTTAAAATTCAAATTAGGCCTGCCCTTTGAGATAACGTATGGATTGGGGATTGGATTAGATTTAAACAAAATTAATTGGGCCCCTTAAGATGAAACGTGTGGCCTTACATGGCCCCTAAATTAAATCGCCCAGGCCTTAATCCAATTCAAGCAATTAAATATTGGGCACTAAACTCAAGGTGAGATCACAAATTGAAATTTAAATGCTAAAAACAGGCACGAAACTCGATGCAATTAAGGATATAAATGGATTAATTAAATGCAAATCCAATGATTCAAAACTCGATGCAACCTTATGCAATTTGAATTTGCCTCGAACTTGGGGCATGAGGCCCCAAATTTAATGTCAGTTATTAATTAAAGAGAGGCTCAATCCAGCAAAGGGGTTTTGGAATTCAAGATCCAAGATGAATTGAATTAAATGCTATTTCCCTGGATTCAAAACTCGATATAATATCCATTTAATGAGAGATTGCGGGCATTTAAAACTCAATTACATTGATAACTGCCTCATATCCAGACATTTTACTATAGAAGCAGAGCAATTAGCCTTCATTTGAAGATCATTTTCGTTGCAAACACAAAGCAAGGGCGGAAAATTCCAATTTACAAGGGCAGATAGGGGAAAATCGTTTCAGTTACCGTGACTGCTGAAAGTAACTGAGATCAGATCCACCGTTTTTGGCCTACATCTGCAAATCAAGACAACACTGGCACCTATATCAGTCACTTAGAAGCCAACTCCAAGCGGCCATTATCAGAGCAATTCAATTCCAAGTCTACCAGCACTAATAAAGCTTCAAATTCAAACCACCACCATCATTGAAATTCTGATTTTGGATCTCAAAGAGCACTTCAACAGTAAATTAAACTTGGTTGTAGGTCTGATATCAACTTTTTTTAAGATAAGACATCAGTTTCGAATTAAGGGGGCTGGTGTTTAACGATTCCAATTTGATTGCAGGCTTTAGATCCAAGGAGCATAGTTTTCTTTCAACTTTCCCACCATAGTTTAGCATCATTCGCAGAGGTCTATTTTATTTTCAGAATTATATATGAAACCTCATTTCAAATTTTAACTGCATTTTTTGATCAAACATGGACTGAAATCAAATTGCTATAAGTGGTCAGGCATTTAGAAATAAGAGCATATAGTTCTTTGAGTGTTTGAGGGTGTAATGAGTCTAAATCAGTCTATTTTCTAGGTCTGATATAAATGTCGGATGTTCTGATTTTAATCTTTCAGCCTGTACTAATCTCTTTTTCCAGTCCAGATTTGATTAAGTCAAAATAATCCTCATTATGTTGTTTGCTACAGGATCAGATATGGAGAAAGGAGCTGAAAACACCCCAAGGCCAAGACCTCAAGCCTAAGAAACAAAGGATATGCCAGCACATGACAATGAGAGAGATGAGCAAGCACCTAAAGGGAAGGGAGCCAGGACCATTGAAAACACTAAGGCACGAAGGGCAGCCTAGTTCAAGTTTGATAGACAGCCTATGATACCAGAATCATGCTCACCTCAACATGGGAGAACATTGGTGACACTAACCTTGGACCATTCCATATGAAGATGATAAGAGACAGAATTATATATGAGACCTCATTTCAAATTTTAACTGCATCTTTTGGTCAAACATGGACTGAAATCAAATTGCTATAAGTAGTCAGGCATTTAGAAATAAGAGCAAATAATTCTTTAAGCATTTGAGGGTGTAATGAGTCTAAATCAGTCTATTTTCTAGGTCTGATATAAATGTCGGAGGTTCTGATTTTAATCTTGCAGCCTGTACTAATCTCTTTTTCCAGTCCAGATTTGATTAAGTCAAAATAAAATCTTGATTATGTTGTTTGCTGCAGGATCAGATATGAAAAAAGAAGCTGAGAACACCCCAAGGCCAAGACCTCAAGCCAAAGAAACAAAGGATATGCCAGCACATGACAATGAGAGAGATGAGCAAGCACCTAAAGGGAAGGGAGCCAGGACCACTGAAAACACTAAGGCACAAAGGGCAGCCCAATTCAAGTTTGATACACAGCCTATGATACCAGAATCATGCTTCACCTCAACATAGGAAAATGTTGGTGACACTAACCTTGGACCAATCGATATGAGGATGATAAGAGACGGAATGTATAGAGACAACCAGTCCAATGAGATTAAGAGGATGATCAAAAATGGCATAGTGCAGGCCTATATTTTCCCACCAACGCATCAATGGACTAAATTGGTTTTCGAGATGACAAAGAACTACAATCTGGCAACAAGGGAAGTCCTTACACCAAAAGGAAGTGTGGTGGTTACTCTCACTGTGGATGCAATAAGGGAGGCATTCAATATCCCAGAACATAAAATGGACATTCGAAAGACAAAGAAGGATGCCATGACAGAATATGAGAGCAGAACCAGTCATTATACTGCTCTCATCAATAAGGGGTGGTTGGCAGGGCCTAAGAGAACTCGTTCACAACTCTCCAAGCTGACAAAGACTGAGTTTAAGGAGGATGTAGGGGACTTGATATTAGTGCTAAACAAAGTTATGGGCAGTCCATAGGCAGCACTCTTCGAAACCTGGATGTGTTACTACATGCAGGTGATACTTAATGGCAATGAGATGTTTGATTGGGCGTGGATGATCAATAACAACATTAATGAACAATTGAGAATAGTGACACACACTAAAGCTTTCTACATGACCTCCTACCTAGTCTAGATGATGGCATGGATGCGTAGCTATCCTGGGTTGCAATACCTTGGGACAGTCAAAAATAAGAAGGGAGAACTCATGGTCTATGATTGCTACCCCAGCTCCATCTTCACAACAGGGAGGGTTTCAGAATTGTTAATGATGTATTTGTTATGCGTAATGTGAGAGTATTGCAAAAGAGCCCACTTAGAAGGATGTCCAAAGAAGCAGAAGATCTAGTGAAGTAGTACGGGTCATGGTTTATCCAGTTTCTCGAATTAACCTACATCCGGATATTAGGGAGCACAATTTGCCCAAAGAAGCTTCCCAAGTTCCCAACTAATAGGCTGGTATTAATGAAGGTGACCAAACAATTGTCAGCATATGACAGAACTCTAAAGAACAAACATAAGTCGGGGGTCTTGTTTCCACTCAATCTTGGGAGTGAGAGTTGTTTGACTCTTCAAGTGGCAGAGGCAGTTGAAGGAGAGTTTGGGTTCTACTCTTTGGGGTTGTATCATGGAAGAGCGCACTTTGACCGTCTCCATCAAATTAAGAGAGCATACGGAGCCCAGTACAGGCATATAGCACACATAGAGGACCATTGGGCTAATGCAAGTGTTGATATGGAAATAAAAAGGAGATCATTCTCTAGGATGTCAATTGAGTTGATAAGAGCAAGCAAGTGGATACAGATTCCAGAACAGGTAGAAGATGATAGGCAATACCTCCAGCCTGATGAGAAAGCAAAGAACGAGAACATTCCCCACAATGATTGGACAGATAAAAGCGAAGAGAGTCTAGATGCACTCATGGTAAGAGTTAAGACATTCATTAAGGTTTGGCTACAAAAATAGGTGGCTCGCCTACAGGCAATGAGGCTTCCATTGACTTATGAGCTCATGAAGAACATGGTTGAACCTGAGGAGGAATCGTCTGGGCCACCACAGGAGATGAATGTTGATTTTGAGAGTCAGCACAGTGAACGAGGTGATAGGAGACCTCCACAAGCAAAGGAGAAGAAAAGGAAAGAAGTTAATCAAGAGCCACATCAAAAGAAGCAGAAGCATCCAACAGGGGACATAACTCCAAGGCAAGTGGTAGAGAAAGAGATAAATGTTCCAGTTGTCAATGAATCAGCAGCCAGTAAGAGCTCTAGTTATATCCCATTAGATCCTAATGAGCATGAGATAGACTCCCCCCTTCAGCATAACGAAGCACAGCAAGAGGAAGGGAATGAGATTATTGATTTGGAGGCACTTTCTGAGGATGATGAGGCTCAGCCACATGGAGCGGAAGCAAATCACAAAGTCAATCAAGAGATTCAAAGACAAAATCAGAAAGAGGAAAAGATTGAGGATGAACTAGGAGAGGTCACTGCACCAGCATGGTAACTGAATCAAATGGTGAAACAGGTTACAGTTGAGCAGCCAGTTGACAAAATAGAAGAGATAGTAAGGAGAGATGACAGTGAGAAAGGCAGAGTGCTATCTAAGAGGTTTTATCACATCACGAAGGATCCTTCTGGAACTCACATTGCTCAAGTAGCGGTCCCAAAGGTAGACAAGGCAAGAGGAGAGATTGAGCCAAGAGAGTATGACGTAGAGGAATATGAGTTGGGGCAAGCCACTAAGAAACAGGAAGTTAAGGAAGCCCATGGATCTATTCAAGCTCTAGAGGACGAAATCAACAAGGAAGTAAGAAAGAAGGGAAAGTATAAAGAGGAGAACAAGAGGTTGAAGGATAATCTATGACAGATAATGAACCCACTTCAGCAAGCTGATCCAATTTTCATTCCTCCCATGCCCAGTTCCAGCACATCTATGACAGGACTTGAAGGAGTTGGACTTACAAGACAAGAGGCAAAGAGATGGGTGGCATTGGTATTGGAAGAAGCAAGTATATTCATCAAGAGATTTATCAAGACTTATGATACCGTGCTCTCCCTTCAAGAGCGAAGCGAAAGGATATTGAGGCAGTGTGAGGACTTCGCATCAGGTCAGGAGGAGATTCTCTCTCATTTATAGGCTCTCATGGAGGTGCCCTTGCATACATTAATAAAGGATCGAGTGTTGGAAAGGGGATAGAAGGTTGATTTCCTTGCATGGAATCAAGCAATTTCTCACAAGTGTGATGTACTTAAGCAAGTGGAACCTGATTGCACAACTACAAGGGACGCTATCTTGGAGGTGAAGAATGAGATACTTAGATGTGAGGTCCATATTTCATTTGAGGATAGATGATAATCAGAGGATAAGTATGGAAGAACTTCAAGGGAAAGTGAAGAATATTTACTTTGTGGAAGGAAATCCACTCATGTTTGAGCATTTGGATGCAGCTGCAAAATTTGTGGGCTTTGTGACTTTATGTAATGCAACTGATTGGAAGAAATCATATTCTACTTATACTAGTGAGGTAAGCTACTAGGAATATAGGCTTGGATTGATGTCAAGTGCCCCATGGAGATGTTTAATGAGATTGTGTCCAAGTTCATTGAATGTGAAAAGGAGAATGAGGATGAGGGACATAATTCCCAAGGTGATGAGTTGGCGTAGGCCCACATGGTCCTAAATTTGCCCATTGGTTGATTAATAAATGTCTTATTTTGATTGGCCCATTTGGTGCCAAGTGGCATAAGCCCACATGGCCTTTTTTCTGATTGGCTCTTGAAAACATTTGAATTTTCTTATTGGTCTACTAGTTGGTGGCTTCTTCTACAAGCTCTCTCCTCTCATTGGTCCATTTGTTGGTGCACTTTATCTAATTGTTATGCATTTGAATTTTCTTATTGGTTCATGGAAGGCAATGCAATTTTTCTATTGGCCCACATGATGGTGCTTAATAGTAATTGGGTGGGCATTTAATATTTGTAGCTATGATTATGGAAACCCTAATTAGGGCTTATGTGGTTTAATCTTAGCCCTTGGTTTCAAATCAATCTTGGCCATTTATTGTACTTGAAGCCCCTATATAAAGGCGAGCTCACACCATTAGTAAAGAGATGTTGGAGAATTGTTGCAAGAATAATGCCAAATTTTCTCTACTTATCATTGTTGTGTTTTGCATGGTGATTAGTTTTGATCAAGTTTGAATTATTGCATGGTTATCTTAATCCTCATTTAGAGTAGACTTCAATTTTAAGTTGTAGAGATAGAACAGAATTGGCTTAAGTAATTTAGTTGGATGAAAGAGATTGTGGATGTTTACTTGTAAGACTCGAATTGAAAACTAGGCCACTAGCCTCTTGCAGATTGTATGTGTGCCTTGTGTGGTAAGCTAGTGATTGAGAGTACTTAACTTCAATTGATATCTAATCTTTAGTTTTCATCAATTTGATGGGATTGAAGAGGAAATATTGATTTGAAAATCTTTAAGTATACCTTAGAAGCTTGCACTAGGTGGGTGGGAGTCGCTGACAAAATCACATCTAGTAGAGTCCAAAGTCCATCAATACTTCCTTGCATTTGTAATTAGGAATAGAGATAGGAGTTAAGTTTAAGTTCAAGAGTTTAAAAACCAAATAATATTTTCATTGCACATTGTGAAGCCAAATCTTTAGAAGTGCATTGTCAAATCTTGAGAAACAACGTAAGTCCCCTAGGTGATTACCAGCATATCACATCATTTCATTAAGCGAGTATCCACAATTAACGGAACCTTGAAGTCATTGCATGCTCTTACCTTGCAAGCTTAGCATGAGAGATGACCTTATATCAAGAGAGGATTGAATATTTGGTGTTTCACTCAGAAACATTGAGTGTTTGATTTTGCATATTGTAGTGGAACAAAACACACACCAACAGGTGGCTACCTTCATAGCCAGATCTTACAATATATTTATTTCTTCTTTTGTTGCAGATTGATTTTTATTCTCCTTTCCTGCTCCTTCACTCTATCTATTTCTGATTCGGGGGAATTGCTCCTTCACTCTATCTATTTCTGATTCGAGGGAATTGCTTTTTCTAAAGGTCGTTCTGTTTGATGACATTGATATATTTATATCTTGGAATAGGAGAAGCATGACCTTCCCCAGGGCATCCTTTCATAAACAAAACCTCTTCTAAATTAATTTCTTTATGGTCTTTGACTCCATCACACCCTTTGGTAAATAATTACTAACACCTTGTTGGGAAGATAATCACTACTCCATTGTATTATGCCCTCCTCTAGATAATCCCTGTTCCTTCCAACAATCTCAGCATAATATGGATCAGCCTCTTAAGAAAATCGTGACAATCCAAGGATAGACAATTTTCTGATATTTACGAGGGAGATATGATACTCTTCAACTTAATTAACAAGTTTGATTGCTGTTCATTATCATTTCGTCTTATTAATCTGATTGATGTCATAATTTCTTGATTGCAGGTTTGTAATTGAGATCACTGATTTGATTAAGGTCACTGACTTGTGGTTGAGATTGCTTGCTTGTATCTGAGATCATCGGCTTGTATTTTATTATTTGTTCCGTGGCCCTCTATTGTTTCTGCTCATGCAGAGGATCTCTTATTGAGACAGGGTCATGACAAACTCTCATTAAAAGCAAATTGATTTCCTCTTTAACATCAATGCAATATATTAACAACTTCTCCAGATAAACAGATTTTCCATCCACAACTGCTTGCCATTGGAGACAAATTGCACTTCATAAAATCATGAAACAACCCATATTTGGGCAGTTTTTTGCAGCTAAGCTCTACAATAGCTGTACATTTCTTTGATCCCTCCTTATGAAGCCCCTAGTGTCTCCCAATTGGAACTCCTAATAAGCATCCAAACCATCTCTAACCCACTCTACATGGACCTTGCACTCTGATCGAGGACCTTGCACTTAGTAGACATGTCAAACAACAGCGGCAGTTGTATATTACAAATTTATGACCATATGTGTGTAACACCTTGCAAAATGCATACCACTCTACACAACTGTAACTTGCTGAATTGATCCACAAAATACAAGAAAATACATTCATTGACATTTCCTATTAATGTCTTTTTAGAACACTTCTCACATTCACAATTAAGCAAAACCTTCCACAAAAGTTCAATGCAACGTGTAACCTAGCATTGAACGTTTGAAATGAAAAGAGTGCAAGTCCAAAAGAGTCAACGATGATGAATTATTAATCACGTTGTAAGTAGTACACAATGACACGATTAGTGTCTTCAAACCATTTTAACCAGTTCCAGTAAAAAATGTTGCCAAGGATTCAACTGAGGTCGCATGGATGAAGCATGCACATAATTCAAGGACGAACACAAATGAAATATGTCAGAGGTATTGCTTAACTTTATGTAATCATGAAAACCACAAGCAAACAATGTGCTTGACCAAAAATCTTCACAAATCTTGAATATGAAATGAGCTATATGCGACCCCTTAAAAAGGATTATTTCAGGCAAATTGCCAAATCATCAATAAGACATGTCAAAAATTATGCCATAAAAGGTGCACTACTAACAATAAAACTTCAATATTGCAGGTAAACCGTAAGATAAGAACATCTCAATCTATCAATGATACAAAGGTTCCAAAATACAACCAAGTTTCCATAAATGCATGCTCTTCTACACACAATAACTTAAAAGGCATATAGTAGCAGCATAAGCATTCCAAGTTCAATTAGAAGAAAATTGAATAAGCACAGATCTTGGTTGAAGATTATTACATACCTATTGCTCACAGTAAACATCTCTTCATTTTGGTTCATGACAACATGGTCCAGAGGACAATATCTTGCTCCTGTTTCTTGGTCATGAAGAACTGCATGCCGGTGACTGAAAGTACCTCTTTCAACATCCTGGCCACTCAACCTCACATGATTACCCTCTACTAGGAGTGTTGCAAATGCAAGTGCTTCACCAACAGCCCAATCGACACCTTCTTCTTTTTCAATCATTTGTAAACGTTGATCAAAAATCCTCTTTACAGCCCTGTGAGGGTTGAATGTCTCTGGAAGAGTAGTTATAGCTTTCCCAACATTTTTCAATATCTCTGGTTTGACCCTACAAAAGAAAATAATGCACAAATTATCAAAAACCCTAAATGATAGAATGACCCTACAACTCAAGAGAAGGAATATGGCCATCTAAACTTAAGGCATGGAGTCAATACCCTGTATTGCGTCTACGAGACAATTGTTCTGGTGATTTGAAGCCAGTCCAATATGCTGACAGCCAATCTCGTCGGTTTGGCACATATTCTTTACTGTTAACAAACTCTTCATTTAAAATAGAATTGACTTTAGAGTGCAAAGCATCAATTTCTTCCTTTGACAACTGCCCTGAATGAATTAGCTGCTCTTCATACACATCAACTGCTCGCGGATGATTTTTGATCACCTGTAAGAAAGATTTAAAACTAAAGTATCAGTGACAAATTGGACAGAAACCACAGCGTAAAAGGGCAAGATATGCTGAGACCACTTCACAGACATTATCATTGAAGATATTCTCGCACCCAAAAACCACAATCAACAAGGCTGAGGCTGGAAATCTTTAGAAAGCCTAAAAGAACGTGAATCCATGCCATTTACTAAAAGATGATCTAATTTTATAATTAAGATCAAAATAATCTAAAAGCAATGTAAAGTAAATACTAAAATTAAAACCAACAATTATTTATAACAATATGCTTCACCCTCTTTTTGACAATGAGATCAATATATAGATCTGTCTGCATAAGTTATTGCATGTATTCAAGCAAAGAAGTTTAAAATTTGGAACTCAAGTATCATGTTCAAAGATGCAACATCCATATATGCTCTTTATATGTTACATGATTCAAATGCTAATTTTTTCCTCAAATATTCTATTGTCATTCCATAATACTGTTTCATAAGTGAGAATAGATTACAGTGCATATTACATGAAACATAAAGCCAACAAATGCATACCTTGTACATTTTAGGTTGTGTGAAAGATGGCTCATCAATCTCATTGTGTCCAAACCTACGGTAGCAAACAATATCAACAACAACATCAGAATGGAAAGTCTGACGCCACTCAGCAGCAAGTTCGCATGCATGCACCACAGCTTCCACATCATCGCCATTCACATGAAAGATAGGAGCATTCAGTGCTTTTGCAACGTCTGTACAATATTGTGAAGATCTACCAGACATGGGATCAGTTGTAAATGCAACCTGATTATTGACTACAATATGTATAGTCCCTCCAGTTGTGTAGTTAGGGAGAGCACTCAAATGTAATGTCTCGTAAACCACACCCTGTCCAGCAAAACTTCCATCTCCATGAATCAAGATAGCCAAATTCTTTGTCCTCTCCTTGTCATTTGAATAATACTGTTTTGCTCGTGTTTTCCCAATGACAACGGGATCAACTGCTTCCAAATGACTGGGATTAGCAACCAGCGAAAGATGAATTCTTTTACCACCCCTTGTAGGTCTATCATACGATGTACCCAAATGGTATTTCACATCCCCTGTTCCCGTGTATGATCCAACTTCTTCCACAGGCTTTGTGCCACCGCTAAACTCGCTGAAAATCTGTCTTAATGGCTTCCTAACCACATTGCCCAGGACATTCAATCTTCCTCTATGAGACATACCAATCACAATGCTTTCCACACCCATGTCAGATGATCTATCAAACATCTCTTTCATACCTGGAATCAATGTCTCCGCACCCTCAAGACCAAATCGTTTTGCAGCAGTCCACTTTGTTGCCAAGAAATTCTCGAATTGAGTACTCCAAATGAGCCTGTCAAGTATAACATGCCTTCGTTCAGGACCATACATGCTGGGTGCCACAGTCTCAATCTTCTCCCTCAGCCAGTTGCACTTATCGCGGTCTGGTATATGCATGTATTCATACCCAATTGTGCCACAGTAAGCCTGCTCCAACCTATTAAGAATTGATCGCAGTGTCTGCACAGGCCGGTTTTCTGACAAAAACCCAGACATTTTCCATACACCAAGAAAAAATTCTCGATCTAAATCAGCTTCGGTGAATCCATACAAACCCGGATCCAAATCCACTGGAATTTCTCTCTGCTCCAAACCCAGGGGATCCAGTTTTGCCTTCATGTGCCCATTCACCTGATACGCCCTCACAAGTAGCAAAAGCCTCATGCTCTCCTGGATTGTTTGGCCTGAAATTCCAGGCGATGTCGCTGCTTGACCCACAAAATTTCTGAAGAAATTGTCCCATGACTCGTCCACGCTCTGCGGATCCGCCTCCCATGCCCTTTGCAATTCCTCCAAATAAACACTACTTGTCCCATCCAGAAAATTGTCAGTAAGCCTCGACAGTGGCACGGCTCTCGGCACGGGAGCCGCTTGCTGGAAGTTTTGGGGGGTGGAGTAAAATGATCGGACTTGTGGAAGCGTCCACAGAGATCTTTTGGCATAACTAGTTTGCTGAGCCAAGCGTATTCTAAGGGCTGCTCTGAACATTCCTGAAGAAAGCCTCTGCAAAGACATGGCTGCCAATCCTACGCGTCTAGGGTTACGAAGATCAAACCTTTAGTATTTAATAGAAGGCCAAAATTTCCCCCGTATTCAACTCAGGCATCAACTTACGCTTGCTGATAACAAACTGTTCAATTTCAGACAAATATAACAAAGGCTCTATAGAAATTAGGGTTTCAAATTCTAGCGTTTCAAGGATCAAGCCCCCAAGTTCACAATAAATGGTAAAATTTTCTCTGGGATTATAAAATTCAATCATTGAATTCACAAACGCTGGAACAACTCCTTACAAAATCAATTACAAAAACCAACTGCCAAGATGAATTAGCGTATAATGGAATGGATCCCACGCCACTTTAGCAAGACCTAAATCTATATTAAAAAAAACAGGAAAAGCAAAATTTAGATTTTATGATTTGCAGAGTTTAGATTGTAGACCATAATTAAATCTTTCAACATGTTATTAATTGCTTCTAGAAGGATAGAATTGAGGGTCTCTCGCCCTCGATTGATTTATTTGATTCCTTCTCTTCTAGTGGAAGAAGAGCGTTCGACGCAGAAGCTCTTCAACGTAAGACTATAAGAAGAGAGTCAATTATTTCACTGTTACCAATTTGAAGTGCTGACAGAGCTTTTAACGTTCATGGAATCTAGCAAAGTGCGTTTTCTCTGATCCGCTTGGCGGGCGCTTATAGAAAATTTGATTACGGTTGACATGTTTTTATTCCCTTGGTGAGATCTAAGTCCAAGAAATCTAAGTCGCCAAAATTCAGTCGTCTTTAGGGTTCCAATGACAAGGGACGAATACCTAAAAACGGTAGGAAGTGAGAGACACAACTAAACATATGGGCGAACAAAGGAACGTAACCATCTCTTTAATCTTAGAAAGAAGGAAAAGGAAAAACATTTAATATTCATAAATTAAAATTAATTCATGGGACTATCAACCTTGTTATTTTTTACTTTTACATTTCATTTGATGATGGGCTCCTCAACTTCGCAACTATCCCTTTATGAATAAACTATACCAAGAACAAGAAATAGTCTATGGGACAATCAACCTCGTCATTTTTTACTCTCTATTTCAATTCTTTCCCTATTCAAGAGGATGATGAGCTCCCCCAACTTCTTAATCATTCTCTTACTTAATGGACTATACCAAGAACAAGTTGTCGAGATATTAACATGATCGTCCTTGTCCTTGTCCTTGAAGGCATTGCACTCCAAAATGAAGTGATGCTTATATTATTCCTTTGGTGGTGCAAAAAAGTGCATTCTTCCTTCTCATTCTTTTTTTTGACCTTTTTCATCATCTCATTTCAGACTAAAGTTGATGAGAGTTACTTCTTAATTGAGCAATAAGAATTCTGGCTCTTAATGGAATACTAGCTCTTATATCACTTGATTAAAATACTTTTCATATGGATGTGTAAGGGTGAAATTTGTATTTTTACGTTATTTTCTATTTAGTTTTGTATCCATTTCAAGGAAATGTCTTGATATATATATGTATATATTTTTAAATGGCACAAACTTTTGTGAAGTTGGATTCTTTTTTTAATATTTTATCCTAATATAAACATATATTTTGATGTACTTAGTCTCTTACCCTATTTTGAGACATCTTGTCTATACAGCTACACCATTTCAGTCATTAGCTACATAAATCTAATTGTTTGTCCATAATGAGATGTTATGATTGCAAACTTATCACCTTCCTTTTTCAAATTCAAATTTAAATTGTGTCTAAATAATCTCATTCATCTTCCCATCTTAAAGTGACTAAATGCATATTTGGTGTAATTCAATGTTTTTTATTATGGAAAACGGGTTTTGATGGGGCCCTGAAACCCTACAGAACTATAAGATTAACATATATAAAGTGTTTAAAGAATCAACAATACAAAAGCACAGGCTAAACAACAGCCCCCCACAAGATAGCAAGATAAAACCATAAAAAGAAAACAGGGAAGCAGAACATAAAACTAGGAAAGGCCAAAAGCCAGGAGAACTGCTCAGGCAATTTCACTGAGAATTTTCGCAACACGAATCTCCAACTCTGACATTCTTCCAGCTGCCTCCTTAAGGTCAGAAAGATCCTTATCAAGTTCCTGGATGTCCTTTTTCTTTTTGCTAGATCTGGTCCTCTTTCTCGATCCTTCCTCAGGAGACTTATATTTTCCACTGTTGGGAGATTGGTCTTCCTCCTTACTTCCCCTATGTTCCTCAATTTTGGTTATCAACACCTTTATGTTGTCATTAGAAGCTTTAAGAATGTTATAGCTTTGATCTGTGATTTTCAGCAAGGTTCCCTCGATGCTCTGAACTCTCCTCTTCACTTCCTCCACTCTATTTTCCATCTCCTTTTCCTCCTCGATTTTCCTATTCATATTGTTGCAATTGTCCCTCTCCAGTCTACCCACTCTGTATTTCAGCTCCTAGAGTTCATGGAAAGTCCATTTTGTGGTTCTATAGCTGTCAATTGCATTGTTCTTTGCATTATTAAGCACATCCATCTGAGGGTCCTCCTTAGTGATGTCACTCAAAATAACAAGGGCGGGATCAATAAGCTCCTCCATTTGAATTTTGCCTTCCTCATTCTCCTTAACCAAAGTTTTCACCAACTCTCTCTTGATACCCATCTTCACAGAAACAGTGTCAAAATTCCTCCAAACCACATTCCTGTCTTTGCCCGAAATCTTGCAAGTGTAATGTCCAGACCCATATTCTTCAAATCCCTGCTCATTCTCTTCCCCAATCCCCTGATGCTCCTCTTCCTTGTCACTATCCTTCCTCCCCACCTGCCTCTCCTCCTTGGATTCCTTATCGATGTCTTTCCCTCTTTTCAACCTCCTGAAAGTCTTGCCAGAGGAATCCTCCTCTCTGTTGACAGACATCTTAATAGTAATGGTTCTCTTTCCTTCTATCCTCTCCATATATTCCTCTTCTCTAAAATTGGTATCTTCCTCTCCATCAGCGTTGTCTCCCTCCATTTCCATGCCCTCTACCCTCTCATTGTAGTCTCTGTCAGACAAGATCTCAATGCTCTGTTTAGGGTTGGGAGTCTCCTTTTTCTCCATTTTAATTTTCTTTTTCCCCTTTTTGGTCTATGGGGTAGCATCCTCATTCATTTCTAAATGCATCTCTTGAATGTCCTCAGTATCGAACGGGATATAGTCTTCTCCTGACTCATCCGACTCACCTTTACCCTCCTCACCCACCATCATATTCTTAATTTCTTTCCCCATAGTCCTAGCTTTAAAAAATTCATAAATTAACAGCAAAAGTCCCTCATGGAAAGCTGGATTACCAATGGGCTTCTCCCTATAGTCATTGATATTTTCATTAATTGATGAATATAGGAAGAAAGGGATTGAAATCTTCGCCCCATACCTGAAATGGTTTAGAAGCACGAAGTGGTGAGTACAGAGGCAGTCAAATCTCATGTCTAGGGAGATGTACTTGATAATAACTCTCAACACAAACCTCCACAGCGACTTGATAGAGCTCGGCAGGTAGTAGGTACTTTTCTTCACTAACGCCTTCTTTTCCTCCACATCCTCGGCAAATTTGATCACAACCTACCCAAAAATTCATCTATCTCTATAGAATTTCTTCCCAATAATGGGTATGCTCGTCACCGCAGAGATAACCTCCTTTGTCATCGTGAAATCCACCCCATCAATTTTTACAATCCCCTCATTCCAACTCTTAACCATGATACACATAACAGAGGGTTTCCACCCATGAATTTGGTCGATGAACGTGGTTACTTCCCCTTTTTTTTAAATGCTCCAAACCTTAGAGCATCAATGCCATTTATCAGCTTCATTCTCAGGTTCCCTCCTATGTCTTTCACCCACCAAGTGTTTTGGGGGTTTTTAAAGTGTGCTGATGAGTTTTAAAAAGGTGTTTCGTACTTTGGATATCATAGTTACACATCATATTTTGGCACTTATCCAATAAACCATAACCTTTCATAATTAACATTTGATGTTTCCCAATCTGCTCGGGATCCATTCCCTTTCTATCAAATCTAAGATTTTCGATGGAATATTTTGTTCGTTCGTCCACCTTTTCATTTCATCATTCTTAACTGCCCAGTTGGCGAGCTTGTCAGCCACTTGATTGGCTTCCCTATACTCAAGAGCCACATAGATATTATCAAAGGACTTAAGGATCTAAATGCACTCTTCAATGATGTTCACAATTTTCCACATAGGCTCATTCTTCTTGTTAAGACAATCTATTATATTCTTAGAGTCTCCCTCAAGCCATATTTTTCTGATTCCCATATCCCGAGCAAGTTTGATGGTTTGATGTGTCGTAATTGCCTCCGCATAGTGATTTGTTTGCAACCCCAAAGGAGTAGAAATAGTAGCAATTCCTTTGCCATGGGCATTTCTAATGATTCCACCCACCCCTGCCTTACCTGGGTTGCCTTTAGCAACCCCATCAAAGTTTTCTTTACACCAACCCTCAGGCAGGAGAGTCCATCTATAGTCCTCCCTCCTATTTCTATCTTTTTCCTTTGTGTTGAGAAGAGGGTTATGACCTTTATTGATAGTATAGTTCTCTAACAAAGCATTAAGGGTTTTGTGGAAGACAACTTTAGCATTTGTTTCTATCTCCCTAAAAATTCTATTATTAGGGAGATACCCTCATGATCTTATTTGATTCTATTATTTGTTTCACATCGCCACTTTTTGGCCCCTCATGATCTTGCACATGCCCACCATTTTAGGGGGATAGGCATCAGTGAAAGAAGCTAGAAACGTGAAGAAAATTCTCAATACCTATTCTAATGCCACGGGACAACTTATTAACTGGAGCAAGAGCTCGGTGTTCTTTATTAACACCCCTACTGGCAGACAGAGGAAAATTGTTGGCATTTTGGGTTGTGGTATAGGATCCCTCCCTTCTATGTACTTGGGGCTTCCTCTAGGGACTAAACCTCCTAACCTCTTTTGGAACAATCTCATAGATAGATTCAATAGAAAGCTGGCAGGCTGGAAAGGCATTACCCTAAGTTAGGCTGGGAAAGTGCTTCTGATCAAATCTACTTTGCAGAATTTGCCAACTTATGCTTTAAGCCTTTTCTCTATACCTACCAAAGTGGCTGATACTTTGGAATCCATCCAGAGGAATTTTCTATGGGCTGGAACTTAAGGAAATAAGAAGTACCCACTGGTGGCTTGGGAGACTATTTGTAGACCCAGAAAGCAGGGGGGTTGGGGATAAGAAATCTGAAGCAATTCAATAGGGCTCTGCAAGCAAAATAGATACGGAGGATTTTCATCTCCATAGGGGAATGGAAGGATATTTTGAAGGATAAATATGCAGCCAATATTAACTTCAAACAGTTCATCAGTAGGGACTATAACCCAAGGGGATCCAACATCTAGAATGGCATTATGAGGACTAAGGGCATAACCATTGAGAAAGTTAAATGGAAACTAGGCAATGGTGAAGATATAAATTTCTAGCATGATGACTAGCTAAGACAAGGGCCCTTATGGAACATTGAGTCATATAATAGATGGGAAAACATATGTATGGAAAGATTTGGTTGTAGAGTGAGTGACTATAGGGTCAACAATGAATGGGTGAATCTGACTAAGCTATCCCAGGAGTTAAAGCCGCTGATGGACATGATTATGCATATCCCTCTATCCCTCAACAAGGATGTTATTATTTGGGGGGAAGACTAAGGACAACAACTACACTGTTGCCTCAAGTTACGAAATCATGCAAAACATTGATACTATCCCTGTTTGGGCCAAGGCCTGGTATCCTGGCCTTATTCCCAAAATCAATATATTTTTGTCGATAATGCTTCAAAACCGCATCTTGACGGTGGACAACCTTACCAAGAGGGGTCATCTAATGCCAAATAGATGCATTCTTTGCAAAAACCAAAGTGATAATGTTGACCATATTATTATTCACTGCTACTTCACCAGAGATATATGGTCTTATTTCCTGTATTTTTTCAAGATGACCTGGTGTTTTCCCAATAACACTTCTGATCGCCTTGAACAATGGCACCACGAAGCTATAGGGGATGTGAATAAGGGCTTGTGGGAATTGACTATGCCTCATGTTTGTTGGGGAGTGTGGAAGGAGCGGAATAATAGAATTTTTAGGGAGATAGAAACAAATAAGATCATGAGGGTATCTCCCTAATAATAGAATTTTTAGGGAGATAGAAACAAATGCTAAAGTTGTCTTCCACAAAACCCTTAATGCTTTGTTAGAGAACTATACTATCAATAAAGGTCATAACCCTCTTCTCAGCACAAAGGAAAAAGATAGAAATAGGAGGGAGGACTGTAGATGGACTCTCTTTCTTGAGGGTTGGTGTAAACAAAACTTTGATGGGGTTGCTAAAGGCAACCCAGGTAAGGCAGAGGTGGGTGGACTCATCAGAAATGCCCATGGAAAAGGAATTGCTGCTATTTCTGCTCCTCTGGTGTTGCAAACAAATCACTATGCGAAGGTGATTGCGGCACATCAAACCATCAAACTTGCTCGGGATATGGGAGTCAGAAAAATATGGCTTGAAGGAGACTCTTGAATGTCCTCATTCATTTTTGAATGCTACTCTGTGGGGTAGCATCCTCATTCATTTCCGAATGCATCTCTTGAATGTCCTTAGTATCGAACGGGATATAGTCTTCTCCTGACTCATCTGACTCACCTTTACCCTCCTTACCCACCATCCTATTCTTAATTTTTTTCCCCATAGTCCTAGCTTTAAAAAATTCATAAATTAATAGCAAAAGTCCCTCATGGAAAGCTGGATTACCAATGGGCTTCTCCCTATAGTCATTGATATTTTCATTAATTGACGAATATAGGAAGAAAGGGATTGAAATCTTCACCCCATACCTGAAATGGTTTAGAAGCACGAAGTGGTGAGTACAGAGGCAGTCAAATCTCATGTCCAGGGAGATGTACTTGATAATAACCCTCAACACAAACCTCCACAGCGGCTTGATAGAGCTTGGTAGGTAGTAGGTACTTTTCTTCACTAACGCCTTCTTTTCCTCCACATCCTTGGCAAATTTGATCACAGCCTACCTAGAAATTCATCTATCTCTGTAGAATTTCTTCCCAATAATGGGTATGCTCATCACCGTAGAGATAACCTCCTCTGTCATCGTGAAATCCACCCCATCAATTTTTACAATCCCCTCATTCCAACTCTTAACCATGATATGCATAACAGAGGGTTTCCACCCATGAAGTTGGTCGATGAATGTGGTTACTTCCCCTTTTTTTTAAATGCTCCAAACCTTAGAGCGTCGATGCCATTTATCAACTTCATTCTTAGGTTCTCTCCTGTGTCTTTCCCAAAAATAATGGCACTACTTCAATCCAGAACCACTTCCAAACCCTCAATCTTCAAAGGATTTCATGATTTGGTGGGGGAAAGACACAGGAGGGAAAGACACAATCCAGAACCACTTCAAAACCCTCAATCTTCCCTCAAGTGTTTTGATACAGGAGAAAGACATAGGAGGGATATCCCCAAAATAATCCAAAACCACTTCAAAACCCTCAATCTTCAAAGGATTTGATACAAGAGAACTTGAACACTGTACGGGGCTTCAAAAACATGTATCAAAATATACCTATGTTAGCTCCTATGCTTGCCACCCTAAATACCATTGTTGAAAACATTGACACCCTTACGCAACAACATAATGCTGCTCTTCATTAGCGTGATGATACGCACACCCAATTTGATGACGGGCTTGACCATGATGAGGTTGCGGCCCTTAATATAACTAAGGAAGATATAGCCTCCTTTTTTGTTAATCCTAAAATTGGATTAAAAGTTGACCCCGAAAGCCCAAATTATCAATAAAATGGTGCACAAATGAAGCAATGCACACACACTTTTGGGATCACAGGTGGATGGTTTTTGATAAACCATCGCATAGCAATTTGGAGCTCCCTTTCTATTTCATAAAAAAATTGTATGTTGAGTTTGTGCTTGGTCATAATGTTAATTATTGGAGCATGAGGCCCAACATGGGCTTAGGCAGAGGAGCTCCTCAGACTAGGCCATTTACCCAGTGCAAAAAGACCACTACCTTTGTCCCCCCCACTGATGTCGCACCCCCTCCTCGAGTGCAGCATCCCGATATCATTGCAGAGGCTACCTCACAGACTATTAGGGCCATTCATTTACTGAGTGATCAGTTGATCACACAGACCAGGTCAGTGTTGCCTCCTAGTGTGGATGATGCTAGCGCATCGACATCTTGTCGGAGTTCACATGTATGCGAGCCCCATATTTGCATTATATGCAAGAATATGTGCCTCAGACCGCTTACTGATGCTGATATATATCAATTACATGTTATTGAGGAGGAGGATATAGGAGACGCAGCTGTAGAGGCTGCAACACCTCATGGAGCATCTACATCTCATGAGAGTGCTCAGGAGGTGTACGCAGAGCCATTGACTCCTGTTGATACGGTAAGAGTAAACATTATAAATAAATTTGTCACATGACTTATTTAATTTAAAAATAATTTATTTATTTAGATTAGTTTTAATGATTGCATGCACTTATGTGTATATATTTTTTCCATTTATGTTCAGTCGATGACACAGGAGGAGGTGAGACAGGTGGATGAGTCCACACTTTCAACCATTTCATTTGGCCTTGATGACTATACGATATATTATAAATTATGTACCCATTAGTTATTTTTTATATCATTTGGTGTACATGCTTAAATCTCTATCAATTAGAGCAATAAAATTCATACATTTACTTATATATTGTCATCTGATTGTGTTCTTGCAGGGTACAGCCGATGTCAGTGGGGGGCATGAGGGGGTTCCTTCATCAGGTGTCGACAAAGGAAAGGTAGTTAATTGTTTAAGATTAATTATGCATGCACATGTATGCCACTTGTGTGTAGTAATAAATATTTTACTTGCACTTTATTGTATAGGGTGTGGCTATTGATGATGTCCCGATAGTTGTTCGGTAGCGTAGGGTTACAGGCATCTTGATTCGGAGTGATAGCCCGATTGTATGTAGACTTTTACATATTGTTATTTGTATTTTGTAACCAGGGTTGCTATGATGAAGTAAATTTATATATAATTGACAATCTTTTTACTCTCATAGGTTACTCCAAGTGTGAGGGAGGGCCCATGAGAATCTTTCATATCTTTGTTGACCCAACCCACCATTCCAGAGGAGGGATCATCAGATGTAAGTTTTAATTTTAGTTCAATCAATTTGTAATTTTATTATGCTACCATCCTATTTTGTAGATTTATTACTCTATGTTGCACCACTCTACTAATCTCATTATTGTAAATATATATTTATAGGTCACAGTTGGTATTGTTGGCATGGTCCCTTTGCTACCCAGGACTTATGCTAGGACACCTGATCTTGGTAGGTGACCAAGAGACCAGGTATAGATATTTGTATTCAATTATAATTTTAATTAAATTAGTGTTTGAATTATGAACTATATATATATATATATATATATATATATATATATATACACACACACACACACAAATCATATAAAGTAAGCAATCTAACTTGGGTTTGAACTCATTTTTTATGCAAGATCAATTAGAGCCCAACACTTCTTCAAAGAGGCTACATTTTGATGATCCCCCTACGGCATAGGATGTAGTTTTAGTTTTGTGGTCATTTAGAGATGACACTTGGCACATTTTGAGATGGCATATATGCCACATTGTACACCTTAAAACATTGATTTTGTAGACATTTTGAAATGGCATGTGCCATATTTGTATATGGAGATACTTTTGATACATTTGATACTTTGTATATATAGAACATGTTCATTTATATGTTATATTTGCGTCATCTTTTGTATATACATATTTATTATTCATGTTTATGGAATTGAATGGTGAAGTTATATCTTGACTATGATTATCATTATGATTGAAATTATATCTTGTTGAAGTTACATTTGTTTTTCTTTACTCTGGAATACCCTGTTCATTGAGCTTATTATGTTTGACGTTTAACTTCTATAGATTTTCTATGTTCTTATGTTTCATACCATTATATATACTCACTTGAGCCACTTAGTACTACATTGTTTGAATACTATGTATATACTCACTATGTATATAACTCATCATATTGGGGTCACTTGAGCCACGGAAGATCGCTGCCCAATCATGCTTAGTGCACCTTGGGGTCACTTGGATCGAGTGTGGTCACGAGCGTTCCAGTGACTCCGTGGGAAAAATGAGGTTGTCATTAGCGTTTACCTAGCCAATCGGAGCCGATGGAGTAGACGGTTCGATGCCAGGTCAGACAGTTTGAAAGATACGCTACTGAGCCACTTTCAACTGACCCTCACTGCAAGTTTTGGCATCGACTGAGATCGCCTTACCAAATGTAAACGAAGTCAAATTGCCCAAAACTGAGAGAGGTTATAGTAGACCTTGGAAACATGATCCTGTAGCCCTTAATGGTTTTTTGATACCTCTCACGAGCTCTGAGATACGAGCCATGGAAGATCACTGCCCAATCGTGCTTAGTGCACCTTGGGGTCACTTGGGTCGAGCATGGTCGCGAGCATTCCTGTGACTCCGTGGGTGGAATGAGGTTATTACTAGAGTTTACCCGTCCAACCAGAGCCAATGGAGCAGATGGTTTGATGCCAGGTCAGACGGTTTGAAAGATACGCTGCTGAGCTGCTTTCAACTAACCCTCACTGCAAGTTTTAGCATCGACTGAGATCACCTTGCCAAATGCAAACGAAGTTGAATCACCCAAAACTGAGAGAGGTTATAGTAGATCTTGGAAACATGATCTCGTATCCCCTGATGATTTGTCGATACCTCTCATGAGCTTTGAGATACGAGCCCTGGAAGATCGCTGCCCAATCATGCTTAGTGCACCTTGGGGTCACTTGGGTCAAGCATGGTCGCGAGCGTTCCCGTGACTCCATGGGTGGAATGGGGTTGTCACTGGAATTTACTTGGCCAACTAGAGCCATTGGAGTAGATGGTTTGATGCCAGGTCAGATGGTTTGAAAGATATGCCGCTGAGCCGCTTTTAACTGACCCTCACTGCAAGTTTTGACATCAACTGAGATCGCCTTGCCAAATGCAAACGAAGTCGAATCACCCAAAATTGAGAGAGGTTATTGTAGACCTCAAAAACATGATCCCATAGCCCCTGACATTTTTTCAATACCTCTCATGAGCTCTGAGATACAAGCCCCAAAAGATTGATGCCCAATCATGCTTAGTGCACCTTTGGGTCACTTGGGTCGAGTGTGGTCGCGAGCTTTCCCGTGACTCTATGGGTGGAACAGGGTTGTCACTAGCATTTACCAAGCCAACTAGAGCTGATGGAGAAAATGGTTTGATGCCAAGTTGGATGGTTTGAAAGATATGCTGCTGAGCCACTTTCAATTGACCCTCACTACAAGTTTTGGCATCGACTGAGATCACCTTGCCAAATGCAAACAAAGTCAAATCGCCCAAAATTGAGAGAGGTTATAATAGACCTTAGAAACATGATCTCGTAGCCCCTAATGGTTTTTTGATACCTCTCATGAGCTCTGAGATACGAGCCATGGAAGATCGTTGCCCAATCGTGCTTAGTGCACCTTGGGGTCACTTGGGTCGAGCGTGGTCGCGAGCATTCTCGTGACTCCATGGGCGGAACGGGGTTTTCACTAGTGTTTACCTGACCAACCAGAGCTAATGGAGTAGATGGTTCGATGCCAGGTCGGACGGTTTGAAATATATGCTACTAAGCCGCTTTCAACTGACCCTCACTACAAGTTTTGGCATTGATTGAGATCACCTTGCCAAATGCAAATGAAGTTGAATCACCCAAAACTAAGAGAGGTTATTGTAGACCTCAAAAACACACTCCTGTAGCCCCTGATGATTTGTCGATACCTCTCATGAGCTCTGAGATACAAGCTCCAGAAGATCGCTTCCCAATCATGCTTAGTGCACCTTGGGGTCACTTGGGTCGAGCGTGGTCGTGAGCTTTCCCGTGACTCCATTGGTAGAATGGGGTTGTCACTAGCATTTACTCAGCCAAATAGAGCTGATGGAGCAAATGGTTCAATGTCAGGTCAGACGGTTTGAAAGATATGCTGCTAAGCCGCTTTCAATCCTCACTGCAAGTTTTGGCATCGACTAAGATCGCCTTGCCAAATACAAATGAAGTTGAATCACCCAAAACTAAGAGAGGTTATAGTAGACCTCAGAAACAAAATCCCATAGCACCTAATGGTTTTTCAATACCTCTCATGAGCTCTGAGATACAAGCCTTGGAAGATCGCTACCCAATTGTGCTTAGTGCACCTTGGGGTCACTTGGGTTGAGCGTGGTCGCGAGCTTTCCCATGAATCCATGGGTGGAATGAGGTTGTCACTAGTGTTTACCTAGCCAACTAGAGCTGATGGAGTAGATGGTTCGATGCCAGGTCGGACGGTTTGAAAGATACGTTGTTGAGCCACTTTTAACTAACCCTCACTGCAAGTTTTGGCATCGACTGAGATCGCCTTGCCAGATGCAAACGAAGTTGAATCACCCAAAACTGAGAGAGGTTATTGTAGACCTCAAAAACATGATCCTGTAGCCCCTAAAGATTTGTCGATACCTCTCACAAACTCTAAGATACGAGCCACGAAAGATCATTGCCCAATCATGCTTAGTGCACCTTGGGGTCACTTGGGTCGAGCGTGGTCGTGAGCATTCCCGTGACTCTGTGGGTGAAATGAGGCTGTCACTGGTGTTTACCTGGCCAATCAAAGCTGATGGAGTAGATGGTTTGATGCTAGGTCAGATGGTTTGAAAGATATGCTGCTGAGCCGCTTTCAACTAACCCTCACTGCAAGTTTTGGCATCGACTGAGATTGCCCTGCCAAATGCAAATGAAGTCGAATCACCCAAAAATGAGAGAGGTTATTGTAGACCTCATAAACATGATCTTGTAGCCCTTGATAGTTTTTTGATACCTCTCATGAGCTCTGAGATACGAGCCCTGGAAGATCGCTGCCCAATCGTGCTTAGTGCACCTTGGGGTCACTTGGGTCGAGCGTGGTCGCGAGCATTCCCGTGACTCTGTGGGCAGAACAGGGCTGTCACTGGCATTTACCCGGCCAACTAGAGCTGATGGAGTAGATGGTTTGATGCCAGGTTGGATGGTTTGAAACATACATTGTTGAGCCGCTTTCAATTGACCCTCACTGCAAGTTTTGGCATCAACTGAGATTGTCCTGCCAAATGCAAATGAAGTTGAATCACCCAAAACTGAGAGAGGTTATTGTAGACCTCAGAAACATGATCTTGTAGCCCTTGATATTTTTTTGATACCTCTCACAAGCTCTAAGATATGAGCCCCAGAAGATCGCTTCCCAATTGTGCTTAGTGCACCTTGGGGTCACTTGGGTTGAGCATGGTCGCGAGCATTCCCGTGACTCTGTGGGAGGAATGGGGTTGTCACTAGTGTTTACCTGGCCAACCAGAGCTGATGGAGTAGATGGTTTGATGCTAGGTCAGATGGTTTAAAAGATATGCTGATGAGCCCCTTTCAACTGACCCTCACTGCAAGTTTTGGCATCAACTGAGATTGCCATGCCAAATGCAAATGAAGTCAAATCGCCCCAAACTGAGAGGTTATTGTAGACCTCAAAAACATGATCCCATAGCCCCTGATGGTTTGTCAATACCTCTCATGAGCTCTGAGATACGAGCCCCGGAAGATCGCTGCCCAATCGTGCTTAGTGCACCTTGGGGTCACTTGGGTTGAGCGTGGTCGTGAGCGTTCCCGTGACTCCGTGGGCGGAATGGGGTTGTCACTAGCGTTTACCTGACCAACTGAAGTTGATGGGGCAGATAGTTCAATGCTAGGTTAGATGGTTTGAAAGATACGCTATTGAGCCACTTTCAATTGACTGTTAGTGGTATGTTTGAAATTTGAACTATGAAACTAATCACGATTAAGCTTGTGAAATTTGAACTGTGAAGCTTATTATGTTTGAGGTTTAACTTTTATAGATTGTTTGAAATGATAAAAAATAATATCCTTAAAGCATTATAAACAACAATCAAACATGTAAGAATTCAAACCATGCAAATGACATGTAAGATCCCTTCTTGGCACTATTGGCCACCCATACATGATTTTGGTCATAATTCCTTATCAAGAGTTTTAGGACATTTAACTTTTAAATCAAATCGATTGTTACAAATTGCCATTATAGGCTTCAAAAGATCTCAATTAACCATTAAGGATCCTTTTGTCCTTCTATCTCTAATTGGATCCATGGTGACCATAGGCGTCTTCATAGGTGCTCCTACACAAGTTACAATCCACATACAAAACCAAGTTTATTGACTCAAAATACAATCTAAGAAAGGTGAAATTAATGTATTGAAATTAAGCTTAATGAACTTAGAAAAAAATGCACTAAGTTAACTTATTACCTAGTCAAGTGTTCCTGAAGGGTCATCTCTTTGCTTTAAGGTCTCCAATAATGCTTCATGATTAGCAGTACTAATAGTCCAAAGTTCTTTTGTCTTTGGTCTTCCTTGATGCTTTGACAACTTGACATTTGTTGCTATAACAAGGTGTGAATACATGAGAATAGTTTTGTGCTTCTCATAGTCTTCAAATGTGGGAATTCCATTCTTTCTAATCATGTATGTTCATAGCCATGTTCCTACAACAACAACTGAACTAGTAGGATATGTGAACCCATCACCATCTGTCATCGGTTGTACAAGCTTATGTTTACCTTGTACACAACATGCTAACCAATAATCTAACCTCTCATCATTCCCCTGCAGTGCAACCAATGCAAAAACATTTCCTAGCTTTAGAAGATCTGAAAGATGGTCATAGTCAACTGAAGTGTCCATGTCATCATTTCTTATAGAGAGTGTCAAAGATAAAGGAGTTAGATATTGTGGAACCCATGTATCCACCCACTCACTCGACTCGCAATGATCCCAATCATACTAAAAACACATGGGGCAAAAACAAGCCAACTCTCATGTCCAAATGGTCCATGTACTACTATTGGAGCTTCAGAATGAATGCATTTTTGAATAGTCTTTCACTATTTGACAATCCAATCTATCTCCTATACTTCCCTCCTAAACCAACCAAAAGAATATATGCATTGTAGAATCAAGAGTCCCCCCCTGTGACAATGCTAAAGTACACCAATCAATAATAGAATGAGCATCAAGAAGTACAACACCTAAAATCCTCAATTGATCCTTAACTAGAGCTCTCTTCACACATGCACCTGCTCCGTCATGCTCCCCTTTCCCATGCCTTGACTCAAAAAAACTCCAAATATGAGGTACACCTCTCTCCACATGCATTCTACACAACCAATAAAACATTCTGGCATTCTTAAATTGACCGGTGCAATTATCCGACCAAATGAGATGCCTATCCATAGCAATACCATTTTCCTGCAAGAAGTCAAAATAGTTCTGGAAACAATGTTGAACAAAATCATGAGAGTGAGACCTGTCATCGCTCATATAAAAATGTTACTCTTTGATTATCTTTCACTCATCTTTTGTGCTATCAAGGGAATGTCTATATGTGATGTGTACAAAAATAGCAACCCGAATGGAATTGTAATATTTAGCTTGAGTCTCATTTTGGGGTTGCAATGTATAGTTCTCCGCAAAGTCTACAATGGATATAATAGTTCCAATGGGGAAAGTGTCCTTACATGTCCTGAATTGTTGATCCAACCATTGAGACCTGTGACTATGCCTTGCATATTTGTAAAAAAGTTTTGTCTTGAAATCTAAGATAAAATCACCAACATTGTATTCTTTTGCAACTAACTCACATCTAGAGCCTTCACCTCCACTCTTCAATGTATATTTCACCGTTTCATATACCTTTTTTTGGATGAGTGTCTTTCCAAAATTGTGTTCCAAACCCTCATGAAAACATGTTCTAAACTTGGACAAGCCACCACATTCTGAGCACTTGGCATTTAAGCAACATTTTTATAAAATAAACAACCATCATCTCTATGACATAAAAATTGATCTAGCAAGTCTCTTGATGATTTGGGAAGACCACTTGCACCACAATCCTCTAGCATTTCATTAGTATGCAAAGTAGAACAAATGGACCTTAATAATTCATGATGCATTGAAAACTCAACATGATATTTGCAACAACATGTATTCTGAATTTTAAGGGGAACACAATAAAATGGCTTCACAGATTCAAAAGACCTTTGTGATATTTTCAATGTTGGATGTGTCTCACAAATTTTTTTATACAACATTGTTTAACTTACCTCCACATAATGTTTAGTATGTGGAGTGCGGTCTTGATTGCCAACTCTCAACTTCAAGACATCCTTCACATTTGGTGACACTCTTGAGTTAGCATCCCAAAATTGTTGAATTTCATCCTTGACAACATCTGTTAGCTTCTTATCAAAATGTGGAAGTCTCCCACCATAAGCCCATGTATCAATTTGAAGCATATCATCAAGTCTTTCTCTTCTTGCAAGTGCTCTACCCAAAGTTTTACGGTCTATATTGAAGTCAACACAAGTTTGTCTCATCAAACGAGCCTTTCTCAACTAATGACTTACTAAGGAGGTTGTAATAATCCTCCGAGCAACTCTCTTGTCTTTTTCTCTGCTAGTCTTCCCAGTGCTATTGAGAGCATTGAAAAGATTCTTCACAACAATGACATTTCTCTCCATTTTTTTGTTCACACGAATCTTCAATTTCACAAGCACAGGTTTCATATTTTTCATCTTTAACAACTACACAAAAATTTGACATTGCTCAACCAATGTCTTGTTTCCAAAAAATTGATCATAAAGTCTTGAAGCCCACAACCTAACGGTTCTATGTGACCTCTTTCCTTCCCAATTATTCATATGTTCTCCTCAATTTCAATTAACCATTTAGGTCTTCTTGAAAGCCCCGAATTTGAAGTTTGATTATCTTTATTGCAAGGGACTTCATTTTGCATATAATTTGGAGATGTGTAACATTCATGTGGTTCTTGTGCAACATTTTCATTCCCAAAGTCTACATTTTCAATCTCCATCTGTACATTTTCAAATTCAACATCCTCTTCACTTACAACTACATTTACGGGGTTCGATTGATTAATGTTTAACATACCTTCTCTCCTTCTTCGATGATTTTCCTTATCATTTTCCCTATATACTTGAATTTCTTCATCCGTCAGCTTCCTCTTGCGTTTAGCCTTTCAATGACTGCTACTTCCTAACACATGATAAGGCGTACTAGGACCCCTAGGGAGTCCCCATGACCCCTTTTGACACATTCGAACACTCAAGTGTGTCTGAAGGGGTCCTAAGACCCCTTAAGACACACTTGAGCATTTGAATGTGTCAAAAGGGATCATGGGGACTTCCTAGGGGTCCTAACACGTGATAAGGTGTACTATGACCCCTAGGGAGTCCCCATGACCCCTTTTGATGCATTTTAACACTCAAGTGTGTCTGAAGGGGTCCTAGGACCTCTTAAGACACACTTGCGCATTCCAATGTGTCAAAAAGGGTCATGGGGACTTCCTAGGGGTCCTAACATGTGATAAGGCGTACTAGGACCCCTAGGGAATCCCCATGACCCCTTTTGACACATTCAAATGTTCATGTGTGTCCGAAGGGGTCCTAAGACCCCTTAAGACACACTTGAGCATTCCAATGTGTCAAAAGGGGTCATGGGGACTCCCTAGGGGTCCTAACGCGTGATAAGGCATACTAGGACCCCTAGGGAGCCCCCATGACCCTTTTGACACATTTGAATACTCAAGTGTGTCCGAAGGGGTCCTAAGACCCCTTAAGACACACTTGAGTGTTCAAATGTGTCAAAAGGGGTCATGGGGACTCCCTTGGAGTCCGAACACGTGATAAGGTGTACTAAGACCCCTAGGGAGTCCCCATGACCCCTTTTGACACATTTCAATGCTCAAGTGTGTTCGAAGGGGTCCTAAGACCCCTTAAGACACACTTGAGCATTCCAATGTGTCAAAAGGGGTCATGGGGACTTCCTAGGGGTCCTAACACATGATAAGGTGTACTAGGACCCCTAGGGAGTCCCCATGACTCTTTTTGACACATTCAAATGCTCAAGTGTATCCAGAGGGGTCCTAAGACCCCTTAAGACACACTTGAGTGTTTCAATGTGTCAAAAGGGGTCATGGGGACTCTCTAGGGGTCCTAGTACACCTTATCATGCGTTAGGACCCCTAGGGAGTCCCCATGACCCCTTTTGACACATTTAAACACTCAAGTGTGTCCAAAGGGGTCCTAAGACCCCTTAAGACACATTTGAGCGTTTGAATGTGTCAAAAAGGGTCATGAGGATTTCCTAGGGGTCCTAACATGTGATAAGGCATACTAGGACCCCTAGGGAGTCCCCATGACCCCTTTTGACACATTTGAATGCTCAAGTGTGTCTTAAGGGGTCCTAAGACCCCTTAAGACACACTTGAGCATTCAAATGTGTCAAAAGGGGTCATGGGGACTCCCTAGGGGTCCTAACACGTGATAAGGTGTACTAGGACCCCTAGGGAGTCCCCATGACCCCTTTTGACACATTTCAATGCTCAAGTGTGTCCAAAGGGGTCCTAAGACCCCTTAAGACACACTTGAGTGTTCTAATGTGTCAAAAGGGGTCATGGGGACTTCCTAGGGGTCCTAACACGTGATAAGGCATACTAGGACCCCTAGGGAGTCCCATGACCCCTTTTGACACATTTGAATGCTCAAGTGTGTTCGAAGGGGTCCTAAGACCCCTTAGGACACACTTAAGCATTACAATGTGTCAAAAGGGGTCATGGGGACTCCCTAGGGGTCCTAACACATGATAAGGTGTATTAGCACCCCTAGGGAGTCCCCTTAAGGGGTCATGGGGACTCCCTAGGGGTCCTAGTATGTCTTATCACCTGTTAGGACCCCTAGGAAGTCCCCATGACCCCTTTTGACACATTGGAATGCTCAAGTGTGTCTTAAGGGGTCCTAAGACCCCTTAAGACACACTTGAGCATTCCAATGTGTCAAAAGGGGTCATGGGGACTTCCTAGGGGTCCTAACACGTGATAAGGCATAATAGGACCCCTAGGGAGTCCCCATGACCCCTTTTGACACATTCAAATGCTCAAGTGTGTCCGAAGGGGTCCTAAGACCCCTTAAGACACACTTGAGCATTCTGATGTGTCAAAAGGGGTCATGGGGACTCCCTAGGGGTCCTAACGCATGATAAGGTGTACTAGGACCCCTAGGGAGCCCCCATGACCTCTTTTGACACATTTTAATGCTCAAGTGTGTCCGAAGGGGTCCTAAGACCCCTTAAGACACACTTGAGTGTTCAAATGTGTCAAAAGGGGTCATGGGGACTCCGTAGGGGTCCTAACATGTGATAAGGCATACTAGGACCCCTAGGGAGTCCCTATGACCCCTTTTGACACATTTGAATGCTCAAGTGTGTCCGAAGGGGTCCTAAGACCGCTTAAGACACACTTGAGTGTTCCAATGTGTCAAAATGGGTCATGGGGACTTCCTAGGGGTCCTAACGCGTGATAAGGTGTACTAGGACCCCTAGGGAGTCCCCATGACCCCTTTTGACACATTTGAACACTCAAGTCTATCTGAAGGGGTCCTAAGACCCCTTAAGACACACTTGAGCGTTCCAATGTGTCAAAGGGGGTCATGGGGACTTCCTAGGGGTCCTAACATGTGATAAGGTGTACTAGGACCCCTAAGGAGTCCCCATGACCCCTTTTGACACATTCAGATGCTCAAGTGTGTCCGAAGGGGTCCTAAGACCCCTTAAGACACACTTGAGTGTTCAAATGTGTCAAAAGGGATCATGGGGACTTCCTAGGGGTCCTAATGTGTGATAAGGCATACTACAACCCCTAGGGAGTCCCCATGACCCCTTTTGACATATTTTAACACTCAAGTGTGTTCGAAGGGGTCCTAGGACATCTTAAGACACACTTGAGCATTCCAATGTGTCAAAAGGGGTCATGGGGACTTCCTAGGGGTCCTAACACATGATAAGGCATACTAGGACCCCTAGGGAGTCACCATGACTCCTTTTGACACATTTGAATGCTCAAGCATGTCTGAAGGGGTCCTAGGACCCCTTCAGACACGCTTGAGCATTCCAATGTGTCAAAAGAGGTCATGGGGACTTCCTAGGGGTCCTAACATGTGATAAGGCATACTAGGACCCCTAAGGAGTCCCCATGACCCCTTTTGACACATTCAAATGCTCAAGTGTGTCTGAAGGGATCCTAGGACCCCTTAAGACACACTTGAGCATTCCAATGTGTCAAAAGGGGTCATTCCAGATTCTTTAGTGCTTCTAGTGAATCCAAATTTAGTTGTTATAAAGATGAGATGTTAGCGAATGACTTCTTGCTAATACTACTCTTCCACCAGATATAGATTTCAATCCTTTTGTGGATCTATAGGCTCAATTGCGAGCCCATAAGATTGGCCAAGAGAAAAATGTGATTGTATATCAACTGATTACAAAATGTTCAGTTGAGGAGAAAATATTGCAACAATCAAGAAGAAAATTGACTATGGAAAATCTAGTTATGAATTCTATTAAGAATGAAACTATTAAGGAATTGCATGAATCACAAACCATGAAAATAACCTTCTGCAACAAAGAACATTCAAGCTATAGAATTTATTAACTCTAAATTTAAATGTCTTATCAACATTCATGGAAGAGATTTCATTAGCATCCATGGAAGAAATTTCATTAACTTAAGACAAAATCATCTAAAAAAATCCATTAACTTCAGGCAAATCATTTAAGACAGACAAAAACAAAATCGTATTACTCAAAAATGGTAGAGAAAGAAAATGAGATAAACCAAATTTATCAAATTCTTGCAATCTGCAGCTTCTCTCCGAGCGCAAAATGACAATCCATGGAGCCAAAATTACGGTGAAAATTAAATTCTTCGAGTAAGTCATTCTGAAATGTGTAGAATACTATACGCATGATGATTTATAGAGAATTTATGATAGACTATGATGTGCAAAAGCCCGCAATCCTTGCCATATCTCAGAGTACTGATGAGAAGCAATGGTGAAAGTCTAAGATAGAGGCGGCACCGACATTGAAGCGGCAAGACATTCTTCATAATATTGAGGCGGCGCCATCAAAATGGCAAGGCTTTCCTCATAATGTCACGCCGCCACTAATCTCTTCTTTAAATTTATTAATGCGGTCAGTTCTACGATGCTTGCATAATTTCTAGTACAGCTGCTCATTTTACCAAACCCTTCCCCGCTCTCCATAATCTTCGACCAGTTCAAAGATCCATCTAGTTGTTCTTGTTTAACCTCCCAATGACTTTATTAAGTTTTCAGATTATCAACAGGCGTGGTACAATTGTCTGGTTCAACTGGAATCTATTTCGAGAACCTTTACAATTTAGTGTTCCGGTTGAAAAAGTAGGGAAAGATAATATTTCACAGCCACAAGTGGTGGAAACAAAGTGATTCTCTTTCCCTTTGCTTCTGTAATCCGCCACCAGTGAACTATTCTTCAAAGCCTCCATTTCTGCATAGCTAGGGTTTACGACGCCTGTAAAAGGCACAACTATGCCCCTGTAGGGACTCATGCTCATGCTCAAAATCATATTATCTTCTTGCATTCCCTAACATTTAATACAAAGATTTAGCCAGCCACCTTTAAAGACCTAGAAGAAATGAAAAATAAAAATTAGGCCAAAAATACATACCGCATTTCTGTATGTAGTATCGTCAGCTTCAACAATCCAGTCAGCTTCCTCTACTAAGGCACAAAGAACTTCATTAATGTCTGCTTTGGGAGGAAGATTATAATTTCCATGTATTTCTGCAAGCCCTAAATTTTTTTTGTCATTATTGCTCTTCACCTCTGCTCTCTCAATTTAGTCATCTCCCTCTCCGCTACACTCAACTTAGCCATCCTTACCTACTCTTTAATAGAGATTCTCCAAAATTTGTATACAAAGACATCCTATAGGAAAAAATGAAAAGTTTCCCAGAGAATATCCATAATTTGTATACAAAAGCATCATATAGGAAAAATGACAAAAAATTAATAGCTAAAAGGTAAAATTTATCATTAACACCGATAGTACCAAGGTCATACCCGCTGTCAAATCCTAGCCTATGACGTGCAAAAGGAGAAAAGAAAGTAAAATGAAAGGGAAGTATGGATCAAATAGCGATGGTGCATCAAATCGGATCAATATCATAATAAATGCAAAAAATACTGTTACTGACAAAAATATTTGCATATTAATGGGAAAGAGTGGGAAGAGCTTCTTGGACCCATGATAGAAGTTATAGATAAGAAGGAAGAGCTAGGAAGGGGAAAGCAGCAAAGGAAAGAAGTAAGATATGCATGTGAGCCTATGTCAGATGATGATGATGAGTACTCACCATCTGGTAGTAGCTCAAGTAGTGATAGAAGCTCTTCAGTGCACATGTACACTGACACAAAAAATTCAGATAGAGAAGTAACAAGTGTTGTGGAATTATCCACAAAGCAGTGTGAAATGAAGCCTCAAATTGGTTCATTAGCAAGCAAAGAATTTGGTCATGCACTTCATTCTAGCACCACAAATATTTCTATTAGAAATGCCTATTCGTCAATGGCCTTGAATTTATAGGACTTGGGAAACCAGGTTACTCATGTTGGGCAATATCCCTCAAATGTAAGTTCATTGCCACCTTTGGCAAGGCAGTCTCACTCCTCATTTTACAACAAAGGGCAGCCATCTATGGTCCAAGGTTTTAATTCAGCTGACAAATGGAGAGCTTCTCAAGGTACTAATCTCTTTCATAGAGAAGTTCCTGATTCATCTCAAGGTTCTCGTTTAGGTGACCAACTCCTTCAAGGTCCACAAATAGACCCATTGATTTCCCAAATTGGTAAAAGGGTAGATGCAATTTTGGAAAGAGTATCCCAATTGAAGAGAAATGGAAATTCTAGTGAGCATAAAGTTATTGTAGATCCAATGGGTGTATCTTCTCCACTAACAAATATAACTGCATTTCCAGAGACTTGAGTTTAAATGGAGACTGTTTGTTCCCAAACATGCCCCAGTCGAGCAAATGAACCAGATGTTGCTTGAGTAAAGAAGATAGTGGTTTATTAAAGCATCTGCATTATCCCACTTGCTATTAGTTACTACTTTTTGAGCGACTTGCTAGCTGCTTTTGTGTGTGATTCCTGTAATATATAATGTCCTCATGCAAGTACATGCCAATTTTTGTAAACATTTTTAGTTCTAAAGTGTTAGTGAGCAATATCAAAGAAAAGGTTCTTGCATGTGTTATTTAGACACATATCAATAAATTAGGAAACCAATTTTCTCCCATTACATGGCAGAAATGCCTAGATTCACTTTGTTGATATCAATAGGTAGCAAGATGAGGGAAGAAATATATTTGTGAAGAGGAAGTATAAATGTTACTGTCCAAAACCATTTGGAGAGTAATATTCTTCTCCTGATTGTAATAAGAAACTCAAAATGTAGAAGACACCAAATAGTTGGGGCATTTATTTCCTATGACCTATATTGAAATTTCAGTTCAATTCCTAAGGATGATATTCTCAATGTGTAAAAATAAACTGATGTGTTATTTTAAAATGGTGTTGACTAAAATTTATGAACATATGTCAAATATCCATTTTTTCTAGAATTTGAAATAGAACCAGTGGCAATATAATCAAATTTGTGAATTTCACATCCAATCATTGGATGTTAATCAAAAGTACAACACAGTAATATAAATTTGAACTGATAAACAATCTTAGTCTTACTTCAAACCTACTCCTGTGTATGTGGGTTCTTGGAGGTATCTACTAAACAATGTGTGGATCTGTAATGTCCCTATCCAGGACCTTACTCACTTTGCTTAAAAATCCTAATTAGAATTTGGATTTCTAATGCCTACTGTGATATTATTTAAGTTTGCCTTGCTCCTTACTGATTAATATTGCAATGAATTGGTTATCCTTCCCCTTCTCTCTCTCTCTCCTACTCTATCCCCTTCCCATTCCCCCCACTCTCTCTCTCCCCTTCCCCTTCTCTCTCTCTCTCTCTCTCCACTTCCCCTTCTCTCTATCTCTCTCTCTCTCTCCACTTCCCCTTCTCTCTATCTCTCCTACTCTCTCCCCTTCCCCTTCTCTCTCTCTCTCTCTCTCTCTCTCTCTCTCATCACCCTCTCTCTGGTCTCGAGCTATCTCTCTCTCTTCCTCAATGGCTACCCATGAATTTTTTAAATAGCTGATTAATTTCCTTTGCTTCTTTCAATGGCCATCCATGATTTTTCTGCAATCTTCCAACCTTTCGTACATAGTTGTAAAATACATATTAATATATTATACATATAAAATAATATATAATATATAATGTAACATTTAATATTAATATATATTAAATAATATTTAAAATGTAAAATTTATATTATATAATATTTAATATATATAATATTATATATAATATATAATCTAATATATAATTCTAATATATAGTTTTTGATATTAATATATAATTAAATAATATTTAATGTAAAATGTATATTATATATAATATTTAATATATATAATATATAATCTAATATATAGTTTTTAATATTAATATATATTAAATAATATTTAATGTAAAATGTATATTATATAATATTTAATATATAATTGATATTATAAATATTTAATATATAGTTTTTTATATATAATACATCATATGAAGGATGGAGAAATGGGAGGGAGAAAGTGGAGGGAAGGGAAAGTGAAAATTAAAAATTATGCCGTCATATTCGGGTACCCGATTAGGCTTGGTATTGCCTTGTGCACCAAACTGATGAAGGGTGCTCCCCTTAATGCCACAAACACATAACAGAAATAGAGAAACAACAACAATAATATGCAAGAACAGAAAATTGGCTTCTTATTATCTCCACAAATGTGGAATTACAAACTTTCAGAATTACAATATGCAAAGCCACATGGGCATTCCCTTACAATATTCTTCAGGACAAAGCCTCGAATCAATACCCAGATCTACTACCCAGAATTATTCCGAACTGCCTAAGACAATAATATAGCCTTCCTTATATAGGCAATTTTCCACCTCCTGGGAAGGTTCCAGAATTTTTTAGCCAATAAGGCCGACCAACTTAGAATTATTTTATTTTACATTTTATTACATCATAGTCCGCTCAAGATAACCTTTGAAACCCGAACAGAAATTTTGAAGAAAATTATTTTTTGCCATTTCAGGTGGCCCAACTTTCGAAGACCATAAGTCATCACCAGTTGACCCGCTCGGCTATTATAACCCCATTTCGCAAACGCCATAAAGCGCTCTACAGGCTTGATTGGTGCAAGCGCCCGTCACCCAAATTTTCGACCTCATCCGGGGCCTCTAAAGCCTTCAAAACTGAGTTCAAAGTTTCTGTACCCTGCTGCCAATACTGAAAATCTTCAATATCTTCCAATATACACTTGATTTGGCAATGAAACTTTACTCGCAGACTTATATGACCAAAATGAACCTCCAAGAAAGAAATAAGATCATTCTGAGCACATACGAAAATTACCAAAAATAGTAACTTTCCATAACTAGCAGCTCTGCACAAAATAGCCCTTATTGAATACAAAAATAGAAATATTTTTGGGTGATGCAAGATTGCTCTTACACCCAGGATGCTCCTGCATCAGACACCCGGGGTAATTTGAGAAGTGACCTTGTCACGACTCAGGTGTGCAGAGGAAAACCAAGACGGTTAACCTCCTCCTTTGTTAGCCATGATGAATTTTCAACAGGTCATCCTTTCCATTTGACCAAATATTCTTCATATGTCCTATTCTTTGTGCTTCTGCCAACACGACTGTCCAGTATGTCTTCAATCTCCTTGATATCGGAACTGGTTGCTGGAATATTCCACTGTGCTGCTATGATCTCATCTTCAACACCTCCTTCATGATACTCTGTCAGATCTGAAATGTTAAACACTGGCGAAATATTTAGCTCAGTAGGTAATTCTACCTCATATGCGTTTCCTGAATCATGTTTCTTCAGTATTCTACATGGTCCAAACTTCTTCATTTTCAGCTTGTTATATGTACCAACTGGAAACCGCTCCTTCCGCAAATGAACCATGACTTCATCACCAACTTGAAATTCCTTACACCTCCTTTTCTCATCTGTCTTAGCCTTATATTGTGCATTCATCTTGGTAATATGCTTCCTCACCTCCCCATGGATGTTCTTTAAGTGTTCTGCAAAATCTTCAGCTGCAGCACTACTTATTTCTCCTTTATCTATCTTCCTCAATTCAGATGCATTTCTTGGACTACTTCCATATACAATCTGGAATGGTGATTTACCAGTGCTCCTGTTGACAGAATTATTGTATGCAAATTCTGCTTGTGGTAAAATCAAATCCCATCCTGTTGGCTTATCTCCAACCAAACATCTCAGCAAATTTCCCAAACTTCTATTCACCACCTCTGTCTGTCCATCAGTCTGTGGATGATGTGATGAACTAAACTTCAAATTCATCTTCAACTTCTTCCATAATGTACGCCAGAAATATCCAACAAACTTAGTGTCCCGATCTGAAACTATGGTCTTTGGCAAACCATGAAGTCTCACTACTTCTCTGAAAAACAATTCTGCTACATGAACAGCATCATTAGTCTTCTTGCAGGGAATAAAATGTGCCATCTTTGAAAATCTATCAACTACCACAAAAATTGAATCGTGTCCCCGCTGTGTCCTCGGTAAACCAAGAACAAAGTCCATGCTGATATCCTCCCAAGGATTCTCTGGTACAGATAATGGCTGATACAACCCTGTATTCTGCTTCACTCCCTTTGCCATCTGACATACTCTGCAACTCTGTACAAACTTCTTCACATCTTGCTGCAACTGTGGCCAATAATAATTCTCACTAACCAAACCAAGGGTTTTGTCACGACCAAAATGTCCAGCCAATCCTCCGCTATGCTTCTCCTTGATGAGATTCTCCCTCATAGAACTTCGTGGAATGCACAACTGACTCCTTCTGAATAGCATATCATCCTGGATGATGAAATCCAACCATTTTGTCCTGTCTAGAGTAACAGGTTCTGTACAAGCTTTCCAAGCTTCACCAAAATCAAGATCCTCTGGATACAAATTCTTGAGTTCCTTGAACCCAACCACTTCAATCTGCATTTCTGTCAGCAATAGTTGCCTTCTGCTAAGAGCATCTACAACCCTATTAGACTTTCCACTCCTGTGTTTCAAAACAAATGTATAACTCTGCAAAAACTCAACCCATTTCAAATGCCTTTGATTCAATTTTCCTTGACTATTCAAATATTGCAAAGCTTGATGATCAGTATACAAAACAAACTCCTTAGGAAGCAGATAGTGCCTCCACTTCTTTAATGCCTGAACTATAGCATAAAATTCCTGATCATAAATAGAATACTTCCTCTTGGCATCATTTAACTTTTCACTGAAATACGCAACAGGTTTACCTTCTTGGCTCATAACAGCTCCTATTGCAGTACCACTAGCATCACAATCTACTTGAAACACCTTATTAAAATCTGGAAGTGCTAAAACAGGTTGTTCTGTAACTTTTTGTTTCAATAATTGAAAACTCTTTTCTGCTCCTTTAGTCCACTTAAACTCTTTTCTATCCCCTCTCATTGTTTCAGTCAAGGGTCCACAACTACTGCTAAAATTTCTGATAAACTTTCTGTAAAAGCTAGCTAGACCGTGAAAAGATCTTACCTTAGTAGCACTCCTTGGAGTAGGCCATTCAAGGATAGCCTGCACCTTCTCTGAGTCCATTTTTAGACCTTCTGCTGAAACTACAAATCCCAAATACACTAACTCTTTCTTCACAAAATTGCACTTCTTCAAATTAATCAACAATTTCTCTTCTCTTAACTTCTCAAATACCATACGAATATGCATCATATGCTCATCCAATGTCTTACTAAAGATCAAAATATCATCTAGGTAAACAATGACAAACTTACCCAGAAATTCTTTCAGAACCTCGTTCATGAGCCGCATGAAAGTGCTCGGTGCATTGGTTAGCCCAAAAGGCATGACTAACCACTCATACAGTCCTTCCTTTGTCTTGAAGGCAGTCTTCCATTCATCTCCTTCTCTGATCTGAATCTGATGATATCCACTTTTCAGATCTATCTTTGAAAAATACACAGCTCCACTCAAACAGTCTATAATATCATCCATTCGTGGCAATGGAAACCTGTACTTGATTGTGATCTTGTTTATTGCCCTAGAATCTGTACACATCCTCCATTCTCCATTCTTCTTTGGTGCTAATACCACGGGTACAGCACAGGGACTCAGACTCTCTCGAATCAATCCTTTCTGTAACAACTCATGTACTTGTCTGTTCAACTCCTCACTTTCTGCAAGTGTCATTCTGTGCGCTGCCTTATTCAGTAAACTCACTCTTGGGATCAAGTCCATCTGATGACTGATCTTTCTGACTGGTGGTAATCCATCAGGCACGTTATCGGATACAATATCCTGAAACTCATTCAACAAATCTGCAACTTCTACAGGAACATCTTCTACTTCCTCTTTACCAACTTTTGGAATTAAAGCAAAACATACATGCTCATGCCTCATACCATCTAGAAAATTTCTTTCATCAACAAAAGTTATCCTTGCATTACCACATACCTTTTCTTCAGTCTCCTTCAATGGTTTTAGCTTATGCCGCACTCCATCCTTTGTCAGGGAATAGGTATTCGCACGACCATCATGTACATCACATCTGTCAAACTACCATGGTCTACCCAACAACATATGACATGCATCCATAGATATGATATCACATAGTACCTCATCTTGGTACCCGCTGATCTTGAACTTTACCAGGCACTGTTCACTGACCATGACCTTGTGGTCATCCTGCACCCAGGCAATCCGATATGGATGTGGGTGTTTCTGTCTCTTGAGCTTCAACTTTGTCGCCATCTCTTCTGACACCAAATTGTCAGTGCTTCCACTATCAATAATCACATCACAACATTTACCTTCACACTTGCACCTGGTGCGAAACAGGCTCCTCCTTTGCTCAGGTTCATTCTCACCACTCAATAGGACTCTTCTGTTAATCAACGTTTCTCCTCTTTCAGCATCTTCAAAATTTGATGATCTGGCATCTTCATCTACATGTGCAACTCTGGCCTGACCTTCATTTCTCCTGTCTGTTCTGCCTTGGCACTGAGGACATTCAAATGCCCTATGACCTTCTTCTCCACAGTGAAAACATGTTCCACGGAAGCCACCTCTTCCAAATCCTTGTCCTCTTCCTCTTCCTCTCTGATCTCTATTATTCTGATCCTGGAAGAATTAGAATTATTTCCTCGCTGATTCTGATTGCTATTGGCCTCATCCTTCTTTTTCAGATCTTCATTTCGGCCACCATATGACAGTCCGCCAGATCGTCCACCGCGTCCTCTTCCATTTTGTCTGCTCTCAAACTTCTTGTTCAGCTTTTCCTCTACTTTTAGGGCAAACTGGTATGCCTCTTCGATACTATTCATTCGAACCAGATTCAGCTCCTCCTGAATGCTTGGCCTTAACCCATTAAGGTATCGGGCAACTTTCTCCTTATCAACTTCTGCATGGCCTGTTCTGATGAGAAGTCAATAGAACTCCTATGTATACTCCTGAACAAATCTTCCTGCTTGCTTCAAACTCTGCATTTTCTTCAGTAGGTCAAGCTCATAATCAACAGGAATGAACTGTCGCTTCAATTTATCCACCATCCGATCCCATCTTGTGATTTTATCTTTCCCTCTTCTATTTCGCTCCAATTGAATTTCTTGCCACCAGATTTTCGCATGACCTTTCAGTCTGGCCTTCGCAAATTTGACCCTATCAGGATCCTCAACATCTTCATACTCAAAATATTCCTCACATTCATTGATCCAGTCGATCAATTCCTCTGGGTTAAGATTTCCAGAAAATGTAGGAACCTCAATCTTTGGTCTTTTCCCAATCTTGGAAATTGCCCGAAAAAGTCTTTCTTCCTCCTGGTTCACAATTTCAGCTTCTCCTTCTTGATATTCTTCTTCGGCTTCATCCTCACTTTCGTCTCTGACATTAAGATTCATTCCTTTGTGAATCTCTTCTTGCAACGCTCGCACTTGTCTTTGCAGCTCTCTAACCTCAGGTGTCACAGCACCAGCTCTTCCGCCACGTTCTCTTCGTGGAGGCATATTCGCGATGCGCGCTGAAACCCTAGCCACGGTCCTGGTGCAAACTGCCTCACAGTCGGTGATCTGTTTACACACTCAAGAAAACCTGCTCTGATACCACTTGATGAAGGGTGCTCCCCTTAATGCCACAAACACATAACAGAAATAGAGAAACAACAACAATAATATGCAAGAACAGAAAATTGGCTTCTTATTATCTCCACAAATGTGGAATTACAAACTTTCAGAATTACAATATGCAAAGCCACATGGGCATTCCCTTACAATATTCTTTAGGACAAAGCCTCGAATCAATACCCAGATCTACTACCCAGAATTATTTCGAACTGCCTAAGACAATAATACAACCTTCCTTATATAGGCAATTTTCCACCACTTGGGAAGGTTCCAGAATTTTTTAGCTAATAAAGCCGACCAACTTAGAATTATTTTATTTTACATTTTATTACATCATAGTCGGCTCAAGATAACCTTTGAAATCCGAACAGAAATTTTGAAGAAAATTATTTTCTGCCATTTCAGGTGGCCCAACTTCCGAAGACCATAAGTCATCACCAGTTGACCCGCTCGGGTATTATAACCCCATTTCAGAAATGCCACAAAGCGCTCTACAGGCTTGATTGGCACAAGCGCCCGTCACCCAAATTTTCAACCTCATCCGGGGCCTCTCAAGTCTTCAAAACTGAGTTCAAAGTTTCTGTACCCTGCTGCCAATACCGAAAATCTTCAATATCTTCCAATATACACTTGATCTGGCAATGAAACTTTACTGGCAGACTTATATGACCAAAATGAACCTCCAAGAAAGAAATAAGATCATTCTGAGCACATAGGAAAATTACCAAAAATAGTAACTTTCCATAACTAGCAGCTCTGCACAAAATAGCCCTTATTGAATACAAAAATAGAAATATTTTTGGGTGATGCAAGATTGCTCTTACACCCAGGATGCTCCTGCATCACAAACCTACATGGTCAACTATTGAAATGTCTCAAATACATGTTTTTCCCTTGTTTCTCTGAGTTCTAGACTTTGACAATGTAGTTGATGACTTTTTTTTCACCCGAATTTGATAAAATGAAAAGGGTATTTTAAGGATATTATCAGCTTTCTATTGATATAATTGCTGTCAAATTTTGAATTCAGTAAGCAATTATTAGTTATTTTCTAATTGAGCTACCTCTAAAGTGTTGATTTATATACTGATTGAAAAATGACTATAACTTTCAAACAGTATAACATTTTTGAAATCCGAAAAATGTGTCACATTCTATGCTTCACCTACTATAAGGAACAAAATAAAATTTGAATTTTGTAAAGTTTTGAATGAGTTAAGGTGGTCAGACATAGAAGTTTTTTTATTCTGAAAATGTTGTAGCAAAAAATTCATAATTAATTATTTTTTTGGAATAAAATTACAAAAAAATATGCGTCACATCTGGGCATGAGTCTTCTACTTATATATTAAATCTTATAAAAAAATATTATCATTTGATCATGATTAAGGTGGTCAAACATACACCTACTTATTTTTTTCCTGAAATTTGTGTACTGCTGTATTGAAATCTATACTTTTCACCAATTATATTAATTTTTTTTTAGAAAAGGACTAGTAGTTTAGAAACTACATTCAATTTCCTATATATTCTATTCTTACAACTTTTTGGTATTAGGTTGATAGCTAGTTCAAATTTTCACGTCAAGTTGACTAACCCTGATTTGCTGATTTTTCATTGCCACTTTTGGGCATAGTTTGGCCCCTCATGATCTTGCACATACCCTGGTATCATCCATGAATTGTTGATGGGAGAAAATAAAGGGACCGGAAGAAGGTTTTAACCCAGCAATTTCTTTGCTGCTCCTTTTGTCATGAATAAGTCTTCCCAAGCATTCTGCCAGAATGATGAAGAGGATCGGGGAAAGAGGGTCACCTTGCCTTAGACCCCCAGAAGATTTAAAGAAATTAGAAGGAGAACCATTAACCATCACCACAAAAGTGGGGGTGGAGATCAGTTGAGATATAATCTTTCTAGTTTTATCATTGAAACCAAAAGCTTCCAGAACTTTATCCAAGAACAACTAGTCCACCCTGTCATAAGCCTTAGACAGATCAAGTTTGAGTAGAAAGCCTTCCCTTTTTCCTTCTTCTAAGGAATGAATCACCTCATGCACATCAATGATAGAATCGAGAATTTGTCTACCAGGAACAAATCTCAATTGCTGAGGTGCAATAATCTCCGAAAGAATTTTGAGTATTCTGTTAGTTAAAACCTTTGAAATAATCTTGTAAAAAGAGTTGCAAAGACTTATAGGCCTAAAATTTTCAAAAGAATCCACACCTGTGACTTTAGGAATTAAAACCAAAAAAGTAGCATTGATCTCTTTAAGCAAGCTTCTAGCCCCAAAAAATTCCTGAACCGCTTTAACAAGGTCATCTTTTATAACTTCCCAATACATCTAGAAGAAAAAAGTAGGGAACCCATCAGGGCTAGGAGCTTTTTCGGTAGGCAGGGTAAAAATAGCCTCCTTGATTTCTTCAAATTCTGGAATAGCCACCATATCCTTATTCTGGCTAGCAGCTATCACACTGGGGATGGTCTTGATAATTTCCACATGGTCCTCATCTCCCAGGTTTTTCTCTTTGGTTAAGATCGAAGAGAAATACTTAATTGCTTCCTTAGCAATCTCTTTATCTTCCCCTATAGTATCATCCCCCTTTTTAATACCACTAATTCTATTAGCAACCCTGTGTTTGATAGTAGATAGGTGAAAGAATCTAGAGTTTTTATCCCCTTCCTTTAATCACACCGATCTTGACCTCTGCCTCCAAAACATTTCCTCTTTTCCCACAATGTTGTGAAGGTCAGCCAGAATAGCCTTTTCAACATTCAAACTATTTTCATCATAACCCATATTTTGTATCTCTTCCTGCACTTCTACAAGTTCTGCCATAATCCTTTCTTTTGATTGAAAAATGTTCCCAAATTCCATTTTGTTCCACTTTCTAATCTCCATTTTAATTTTTTTGAGTTTTTTAGCCACCTTATACATAGCTATGTCATCCACATCAATACCCCACCATTCCTTTATTTTGTCAAAAAGACTAGGGTGTGTAGACCACATCTTCTCAAATTTGAATGGGAAAGCCTTTTTTTGATTGATAGTTTCTAAGGTGAGAGAAATAGGGGAGTGATTCGATCCAAGTCTCACCATAGAAGAAAGTTTGCATTGATAATGGTTCATCCATTCCAAAGTGATTAGGGCTCTGTCCAGCCTTACCTAAATACATTTCATCCCAAATCTCCTATTAGACCAGGTATATTTACCACCTCCTAACTCGACATCTATAAGGGTCAGGTCATTGATCATATCTACCAGTTGTTGTCTGCTTTCTAGGTCTGGTGGAAGCCCTCATAATTTCTCAGTGGCCATAAGAGGGGTATTGAAATTCCCCATGATAATGCCCTTAGGATCTCCTAACTTGGCCATCAGATTACAAATTTTATTCCAATAGAGTCTTCTACCATTCTTTGTGTTTGGGGCATAGATATTCATAATGAACCATCTTTCCTCATCCTTGAGATTTTGGAATTGAATAAGAAAAATGTTACCTTCATCAAAAATAATATTCTCTTTTAAGTTGTCCTTCCATAGCACTAACAAACCTCTTGAAGCACCCTCAGAATTGGTAGCTGCAGTCTTCATCCCTTTATTGAAAATAATGCTTTCAACTTTTTCCTTCATTTTTATTTCCTGAATCAAAAATATTTCTGGCCTATGATCCCTTATCATATTCCTAACAATTTCTTGTTTGTGGATTCCACTGAGTCCACGAATGTTCCAAGATATGACCTTCATAATTTGTTTTGGGAACATGTTTCCTAGATGGTTTTCTGGGTTCCATCCACTATATTTCTTCTTGCTTCTTCCTTTCTGATTTGATTCTTGCTCTTCGTGCCTAGAGTGCTGGATTTACTTCCTGTGTCAACTTTAGCTCTACTCCTCATAGTGGCAGGAGAGACCGAGGATGGGTCCCTATTGTTTTTCTTTTTCTTTTCCTTCACTGTTATCCAAGGTCCCGCATTCTCATCTTTGCAGCTATCAAAAAGAGCCTCCATTCTTGAAATTTGTCCTGGAGTAGAGGCAGATAACATCTCAAGAATTCTATTAATTTTCCTTGGAGACACCCAAGTGCTTCTTCTTAAGTTTGATTCCTAAGATTGAGAAGGGCCCTGCTCCTCCAGAGTCCCCCCATTTTCTTGGGTAATCGGAATGAAGGAGACCTCATTGATTTCCTCCACTATGATCTCACCTTCTTCAGGATGATCCCTACCTCCTTTGTCCCCCTCCCCAACTTCAAGAGCTGGGACAATAGGGATGACCTCAATGTCTCCCTTTCCACTATTTCCTTTTCCCATCTGGGCCTTTTGCTATTCTTTTTCCTCACTGATTTTATTCCCTTCCGAACTCTGGTGATTAGGATGGTTCACCATTTTTTCATTGAGTCTCTCCCCTAGAGATTCTCCCTTAGGGTTCTTTTCATTAGGAGCTTTCTCCTTCCACACCTTCTTGGTTCCCTCTACTTGATTTGATCCCTTTGGCTGTTTTGGTTCTCTTTTCTTTTTCCTTGTTTGATTTGAGCCTTCTGAACTTTCTCCTTCTCTATGAAAATAGGGCACAATTTGGCCTTATGTCCTGCCTTTTTGTAATGGAAGCAGGCAAAAGGCACATTTTCATAGTCTATCTGCTGCATAGGCCTCCCCAGTCTTGATTGGAACTCAATCACTTCTGGCATATCCTAACCTTCCACCCCTATGCATATTCTAGCGTAGGTGAGTCTTTTCTTGGCTATTGTAACTGGATCAATAGATAGCAACTCCCCAAAAGAACTTGCGATGCCATCAAAAACATCTTCGTGCTAGTATTCTAGGGGAAGTTCTAGAAGCCTTATCCAGACCAGGGCCTGGGTCAAGAAATCATTGTTGAGATCAAGGTTAGAGGTCCATTTTTGAAGAATGAGAGTGCATCTCCCCACCGACCAGTTTCCTACAGAGAGAATCTTTGAGTAATCCTCAGGGTAGGAAAACTCAAAAGACATAAACCCTTTGGCCATAGTCGTAACTTCAACCTATCCTTTCAGATCCCACTTATTCTTAGCAAAGATTCGAACCAAATCTATGTTTGGCCTAGGACCTATGAACTTGCCAACTAGAGTTGCAGCCATACTTAGAATATTATGATCAATAAGCTCAGAAGGCACTTCTAAAGAAAAAGTCCCCTTCTCTTTATTTGAAATATCTTTAATCTTAGGGAAAGAGGATTTACCCGAGGGTTTGACTCCAAACAAATTAGTCCATTGTCCCAAAGGATCTAGGGCACCTCCAGATGCTCTTGTTTTTGGAGAATTGCCCTCATTTTTACCTAGATCTGGCTGCATGGCCCATGGGTCCCCATCTTCTATCACATCTACATTTCCTTGGTCCTTTCCCTAGTCCAAGCCCGTAGACTGATCATCCTGTCCCTTCGCTACATGTTTCTTACTCAATGCCACATTCAAAATTTTGCTTCCTCCCTCCACTCCGCTCTCTCCACTCTCTCCATCCATTAGGATGTAATTGTTGGTGTAATTCAATGTTATGTGCTAGTATTTAAAGACATTTTAATTCATTCCCTATGAGGAATCAAGTACAAGCAAGACATCAATTGAAATCATCTCATCCTAGAGTATTAGAAAGTGATTTGTAATGACACATTTCAATTTGGTGCACTAAAAGGTACATAAGATCTACACATTAGGACCCTTACCTAATTTTTTTCTAACCTTCATACACATTTTCAAATAGTTGACCTACAAGAATTAGTCTATTTAAAATATTATGACAAATCTTCAAGGTAATTTGTAAATACTATTAGCCCACATATTACAAAAGAATAAAGAACATAAAGGTTTGTTAGCTAAATGAGAGTAAAATAATATTATGCATAAGGATGAACCTAGCCTCAAATTATTGGTTTGCGAGCACAAACTTGTCCTCTAAAAAAGCATAAATTGAATGCATATTTGAAACATTTCACTAGCTAAGAGGTGCAATTTCTAGGAGAAACATCTAACATGTTTGGAAATTCCCACCAAAGGGAAATAATTTTTGGTCAACAAGTTAACTTTATTTATTCTTGCATAACTTTTCTAAAATAGTTAAATTATGAATTATAAAATTATCAATAGAATTATATTTAGTTGATCTAGGATGAATATACTTAATTGATTGCACTTAATTAGTCTAGGCTAAGCATAAGGAAAGTTTATTTTTCATTTACATAGGTAATTATGGTTAGATAAATAAAGTTGGACAATTAGATGTGAAGGATAAAGGTCCTATTCTTGGGAACTATATTGAATAAATGCAACATAGAATGTAACTAAATTGGTACTAGAAGTAGACGACTTCTAAGTAGTAAATATCTAAGACTAAAAAGTAGTGATGAATAATACTTGATGGAACATAGAATCTAATCAAAATGGTGTTAGTTGAGATACCTTATAACTAATAAATAATTGAGACTTTATCAGTTGTAACATAATTTGCAAGTCAAATGTGTGTCTTATGTCATTAATCTCACTCTTCACAATAGTGACATGACATGTATAAGTGATTTGAAACTCGTAAAAGTGAACATAGTAAGTATACACTACAAAACCAATATAGCCTAAAGCTCTAATCCCTATTAGAGTATATGGATTGTTAACATTAAAAACACCTTGGGGAATTATTCAATCACAAGAGTCAATTTTTTTTAGGTGAACTACCTTAATTGGACCAAATTATATAGTTGTGTAGAAAATTTAAAACATCAAGTATGTGAATGCCCTAGAATGATTTGTTGTAGAGTTATATAAGTTTTAATGATCCAAAGTGAAATGTTTGCAAAATTATTTTGACCTTAAAAATTAATATGAATGAATGTACATTAAATGCATGTGTGTATCTATGCATGACAATTAATTATATAAAAACATGTACCAAGTAAGCTCAAAATGGTCAAAAGAATGAGAAAGAGATGATAAATCTTATATTATAAGGGTCAATTTTGTTTATACATGATTGCTCTTGTTGGGATAAAGTGTTGTAATCCTTGCATAAAGTTTATAATGTATTTTTTGATCCCTAAGAGGATCATGCCTAAATCAGAGCCATCTAAAAAATTTACAAATATGGGACATATGGCACTCTGTGAAATGACTTGTAGGATTTTAGAAGTTGGATCTTCATTTTATAGGGGAAAGGGGAGAGGATTAAACAAAGTGAAAGTTTAAACTAAAGTAATGCACCAATGCAGAGCTTTTAAAATACTTTAAAAGCTTCCTCTGTGTGACTAGAAAAATAAATTATTTTCTGAAAGGAAGACACAATACACCACAAACCCTTCATTATTGGTGTGATAAAAGAAAATGTGGTATGGAGGGCATTCGTTAAGATAAATGATCCACCTAGGAAGCTCACACAAGTTCTTTCACAAATTAGAAGGAAAAATTGATCTACTAGGTTGAATGAGGCTTAAACACTAAGAGGATGCAAGGATTCCTTTGCTATTGGGAGTTGAGAATGGCTATGTAAAATGGATTATGAAGAATGCAAGATGTATAAAAAGAATGGGATAAATGTGTATGCAGATAGATCACAAACTATAAACCCAATTCTGATACCAAATTTGGAAATCTAAAATAGAGCATGGTGAAAAGAGAAGTAATGCAAAGGGGTAGATTACTCCTTTTCAAACTTGCACATTTGCAAGGAAAATGTCCCAATAGGCTCAAGAAGGTCCCAAGTACTGAATGGCTTAATGATCCTTCACTAAATATGTAAATGTGAAATGGGGAGAGGGAAAGTGGATATGATAGTCCAATTTATAAGACTAAATAGGCAAATATAGACAAATCAAGAAATTATAGACTAGTAAACAACTACCAAAAATAAGAAATGACTTGAAACGAGATCTAATTAGTGAAACTAGCCTATTATATGAATTTGAGCTAAAAATAAAAGGTACATAATATCTAGGACGTTCTATTCCTAGGAACATAATGTTTTAGTTGTTGTGTTCCCAGTATTTTTGGTTGAAACTCTCAGGGTTGCTCTATCAAATCTTGATCTTTCTATAAAAGTTTTGATAGTTGCGCCACATGTTCCTGCACATAAAAAAATGGGGAAAAGGTCAGATAAAGGGGTTTGCCTTTGTCAAGCCCCTATTTAGGAATTAACATTTAAAATGAAGGGACATTATATAAAGGGATGTATATAAATGTAAAGGTAAATGTTTGATCTACGCTTGTAAATGAATATACCTTCATAAACAGATGTAGCAATTGCTCATATTCATGAAGATACTTGAATGTTTCTTTGATTGTAGGTGTTAACCTAGAATGTAGAAAAGAATCAAGGATGCCTTCACAAATGCATGAATCTATGAATGTCACTCCTAGATCTTTAATGTTACTATGTTTGATAATCACTTGCTATGAAAGAAAAATGCATATGGATAGATAAAAGATCTTCTAACTTGATTGTGAACTCATCTACTTTTCCATCATTGTGGAGAAGTTTTCTATAGTGGATAAAATATCCTTCAAAATGCTTTGGGTGCTTGAAGAAATGCTAGATCTTAAATTCTCGCCTTCAAATATTGAATTCACCTTGATTGACAAAATGTTTTAGTGTAGATGTCATGAATACTTGATAATGGATTTGAAAGGAAATATCAAGAGAAAAGAAATAAACAACAATCCAAGAGATTTAATTGAAGAGAAGATTGTTACCATGAGAAATGCATAAACTTGGAGCAATCACCAAAATATCCAAGACAAGGAGACAAGAAGTTTTGAAAGGGGAAAAGCAAAGAAAAACCCCTTCTGAATCATGAATGAGGCAAAAACATAGAGAGAGAGAGAAAGGGTCATTTACAATAACACCATTATATAGAAATGAGAGAGGATCATCTCTTAAATAGAGATGAGGAGAGGAGTTACTAAGTAACTCACAAATCTATGAATGCCAAAATTCATAATAGGTGTGTGTAAAGTGTCAACATCCTCTTACGGAGGATAAACTAGTTTTCTTAATAAAGGAAATACAAGAAATGGCATGTCCTCCCACTTGGACTAGAGGACAAAATACATGTAGGGATTCCATAGGAATATCTTAAATAAATAAATGTAGGGTACCTTGGTTTATCCTAAAATAAATAAATACAACCAAGGAAAGATTAAATATTCTAACACCCCCCCTCCTTAATCTTTACTTGGGGAGTTTACATCAAAGGGTTCCAAACCCAAATTTTTACAATGAAATTAAAATTTCTCTTTAGAAAGAGACTTTGTCAAAATATCAACTACTTGATCTTCCCCCTTGCAATAGATGAGTGACACTTGCTTGTCTTCAACTTGTTCTCTAATAAAATGATGTTGGAGTGCAATATGCTTTGTCCTTGCATGAAAAATAGGATTCTTCTCCAAGGCAATGACACTTTGGTTGTAACAACACAAAGGTGTAGGCTCTTGTTGAGGTAGATCCAAATCTTAAAGTAATCCTCTAATCCATAAAGCTTCTCTAGAGGCATTAGTACACCCTTTATATTGAGATTCGGTGGAACATAGAGAAATAGAATTTTTTTTTACTTTTCCAAGAAATAACACCTGAACCAACAAAGAAACAATAACCACAAGTATATTTCCCATTATTGGGATCTACCCTAGATACAAATCAGTATAACCTTTGAAAATAAACTCATAATTTGCATCATAAAATAATTCAACTTTAAAGAATAATTTATAACTTCAAAATAAGATTGATGAGGGTTAGAGATGAATCCATAAGCTCTCACTAAAAGTGCAATCAATCTATCATGATATCAAGATAAAACCACATGCTCCAAGTCCAAAATGAACAATCCAATTACCATAAACATCATCCCTCTTCTCATCTCAAAATAAACATATTAATGCACAAATGACCACAGACAAGGATAATTAATGAAATATACATCAACACTGCACCAATCGCATGGATATAGATAGTCCACTAATGAGTCATCCCACTACAAGTGAATGTGTATCCAATCCACAACCTACACGACTCACAATCTAAGCAATAAAGCATGCAAACTCATCATCACATTAGTAACTTGCGAAGAGATATCAGAGAAAATAAACCATAATCTAGTAGAACATGTGACTCAAGCACCAAATCAACATTTGATCTAATTTTCCAATCATGTCTACAATCATGTACCATAATCAAGGAACCATCAAGGAGATAAGAAACTAAACCGACATTAAAAGAAACTCTAACAATTGATTTGTACTTCCACTTCATTGAGATGTATAGGGAATGTATAGCTCAAAATTAATGCCAAGAGATGTTAATCAATCATTGAAAATATTATTGACATATTATAAGTGTTAAAAAAACATATTGTCTTTCAAATATATGAGAAATCCAACAAATTTCAAGAAGGATTTCAAGAACATCATCCTCACTATGAGGGGGAAACAAATGGATCATGTTGATAAACATCAACTGAAGTAAGTGCATACCAATCATTGGACGGAGGGAAACTCCATGGGTCACAAAAATGTAACTATAAATAAGGCACAACTAAAGTGTCCTCCATGGTTAACCTTATAAATAGGGCACCCTACACAACTTACAAAAAAAATTCAACAAAGTGCATATAAATAGATGGTATAAAACTATACTAAAATTGATAGCAATTCATGCTAATCAATAATAATACTCATGAAGGGAACATTGTTAGATAACTCACAATACTTGAACAAATTAAAATTTAGCATGAGCAATGACTTTGTTTGTATTGGATTAATCAAATGGCACATATTTTATATAAAATTTGATATAAAGTTAACATAATTGAAAAATCATGAACAAGGGATTAGCTAGAAAGGAAAGAATTTACTCCCTTTGTGTAATGAAAATAATTTCATTTTCATGTTAAGTGGAAGTAGCATTGGAACTCGAGTTTAAAGTGGAATATTGGACTTATAAAAAACTATTTGAAATTCCATAAATGATAAGTAGAACTATTGAAATATGTGTTTTCCATGCATGATAGTTATAGTTGTTTAATTTAATCTCAATCATAAGAGCAGGCATAATTTCACAATAACGAGAAAATAAACTTTATGATTAAGTAATAACGTATTGAAAATAAAGATAAATTAATGTCACATAATGATATAATGAACTCTAACACAATGTTAATATAAGTTTGAATTGATTAAATAAATGTTTAAAATTTTTAATTTTTTTTATAAAAAAGGAACACAATTGGATTTAAATCATTAAACAAGATATTAAACAATTATTTTAAAAACTATTGAAATGTGAACAAAAAAACTTTATTAAAACTATATAAAATCTATTTAAAAAATTATTTAGGAATAACTGATTAAAATTATTTAAAAAACAATATATTTAAACTATTTGAAAAAAGAGTTAAACTATCTTTAAAAAATAACTATATTGGAATAAACTTATTTAAACTAATTAATTTTTTTTTTTACATAAATTATTTAAAAAGGAGAGAAGTTATTAAAAAATGTTCAAACTATTTCAAAAAAATATGATTGAGCGTATCACTCAGAAGCATTTTTATCTGTAGAGATGGGCATTTTTTTATTATTAGAAACTAAGAATGGAGGTCATTGCAGAACTCGCAGGGGCGTTTTGCAGTGACAAAACTGTAGCGAGAAAACAAAACTATGAAGGAGTAGTTGAACACATAGTAGCATTTGTTGAAGATTCAAATAACGACAAGGATCAGAGAGGTGTGTTTTTAAGTTGGGTAGCGTTTCAAGCAGCGGTTAGTTTCAACGTTGCAATCTCATAAAAATGGATAATTGATAGTTGTTACCACTAAATTAACACATTTTTGAAAGACATCCAGATGTGAATACACATAAAAATTATTTTTCATGTCAACGTTAAAAGTTAATTTGTAGAAGATTATTTTAATAAGAACACCGCAGTTGATCCAATAAAAAAATGGTATCCACTAATTTAAATAGTTAAACACACAAGATGACAACTTACAATTTTGACCAATGGTTTGAGTTTTAACTCTAATGGATGACAATCAATAGAGTGAGATCTAGGAATCACTTTGTCACTAAGACATCCTAGAAAAAAAAATATGGATGACATATCCGCCTCACAAAATAAGACAACCTCTAATTCTCCTATATTCCCATGAACATGAGGTAAAATTGTGATCTAAAAACTACGAAATACAACCAAGTGTAACCTTAGTTTAAAAAACATAGTCCAAGCTTACCCCAATTCACATTACAAGGAAGTCTAAAAGATTCCTTCAATAGTCCCCCCCAACAACAGGGCAACTAATAATAAATATTAAAACAATGAACATGATTAAAAAGCATTGACTGCAAATAAACAATGCCGGTCTATGATTTTTCAAATAGAATAAGTGCAAATGGAAAATAGTAGTATAAGCCCTGAATATGAGTAAGGCCAAAACAATAATGCATCGGCCAATGAAGGAACAAAGATTCTAGCATTAGGTAAACCCAATCAATTTAAAACATGTAGTGGGGAATCTAATGCACAAAGAGTTGACAAAATGATAGAGGTGTTAAAGAAAGAACAATTTAAATAAAAGAGATGCAAAATAGGGTATTAAGAGAAAACCATAGTTTGTGAATAATATACAATTACAGAACATAGATTTTATCTAATAAATAATTTTTTTATTCATTGATTGATGATGCCAAAGAAAGAAATTGGAATACCTCTAATTGTATGCTAATTTTGTGAATCAAAAAATCTGACAAGGGTTAAAAAAATTTGTTGAATTGAAAATGATAATCCATGAGCTTGGTTTTGTATTTTAAACCTTCACTAAAATTCTGTCAGACTCTCTCTCCAGAAGCGTTTTAGGTAAGGAATCTTGTGTGACATGCACCCAACTATCCCAAACCGCATGTATCAGGTCAAAAGAGGCATTACCATATAATACCAAAAACTCCAACATAATGATACAATAGAGTTAGTTGTTATCTACCAACTACAAAATACTATCAAAGATATATGCATGTGAAATCATGAACTATTTTCTACTTCTAAAGTTGCGTATCTAACAATGACTGGCATATTTTGACTCATAATTATTACGGGCCATTCTCAATTTAGAAAACCTCAGAATTCATATTTTTAAGTTCTCTTACATATCTTTATATCAAAAGCACTAGCAAAGGCAGCTTAGATTAATAATGTTTATAGCAACAACAAAAAAAAGCTATCTCAGAGCCAAATCTAAAATAAAGCTCACATTTATCTAAAACAAATAACTGGCAACGATATAATAAAAATATAGTTTATAAAAAAGATATATGACATAGATATTAGATTTTTAAGCTTGCAACAATATATTATACACAGTTTTGAAAAATATAAAAGCAATACTGATATATGAAAATAGATCTCAAAAAAATGTTATAATTTTAAAACATGCAAAACATATTAGATATTAAAAATTTTTTTTTGGCAAAAATGGACATAGTCATTATATTTTATTAATATTTACCTACTTCAGTGGAGCTCCAGGAGGAAAGAAGTAGTAAGAAAACCTCCCTTCTCAGCCAAATATATACATTATGATTTACAAAGCTGCTCAAAATTACAAAACTTTGCCACACAACCAAAACTGAAATAGAACTACGTGGCAATACTTTCGAATGGCTGATAAAAATTTGAAGTCTATAAACCCATAAATCGAAGAAAGCCAAAAATTTGACTGGACAAGGAACCCATAGGAAATTAGCTTCAGCGCATAACCCTGCCATGACAATGGCATAAGCAGAGGCAGGAGTGTGAGGCTGAGGCCGTATCCTCAGATGAAGCTGATGAATCTACAGAAGCAACACAAATTGGAGTAGACGAATCCACAAGGCCATCATTGTGAACATAGGCTAAGATAACTTCCATACTGTCAAATAAGTTGAAAGTGTGCACCCTTACTGAAACTAGAATGAAGCCAACCAGTTTGGACATGTCAGATCTAAAGGCCACCTTGTCTCTACTAGAAATGCTGAGCTTGAAGGCATCATAGAGTTTGACATACTCCACATCTTTATCCAAACAAAATGGGTAGAAAAGGCCACCAACCCAAGCTTATGAATCCCTGAGATTATATTGTGTGATGGCATTGTATATACTCTCTGTCGAGGCAAAGTCCTCTCTCACAATTTTTTCCACCATTCCCATAAACTGGACATAGTCTTGCATCAAATCATAAAAATTTGATAGAAAAACTAAGAGAACCTATGAATGAAAAAGACATCTTGGGGAAGGAGGGAGCAGAATATTGTCACCAATAATCTAGTGCACAGCCTCTTCCACTTCTATCGGTAAAGGCTTGAATACCACCCACATATGTCGATGGAGGTAATCATCGGATATCAGACATTCCTAGTGCTGGATTGGCATGCAAATGCAAATATTAAGTGCCCTGTATTCCATAGTCCTCACACCTCACACTGAGAGAAAAATCCTCAAAATTCAAGCCCACACACACAAGGTGACGCCATGCATACCTCCCAAGCCGCTGATATATGGGAATGTGATTCCACCTTAGCCAATAACCATGACAAGACCCAAACCAAAGCAAGGAATAATTGATTAGGTAGGAGGGATGGAAATCTCATTAATAACCCATCCATGTCCTTGCGCTTGGATTAAATATGAGATGAGTAATTCATTTTTCCAGCAAACTCTTCTTGACTTTAAATCCACACCTTTATTTTCTAGCCAATTGGCTAGCCCGTTCGCCTCCCTATAACAGTGAGAAATTTTATATTCTTTGAATTTGGGAAGAAGTGCCCATACCTCTTTAAGAATGTAGTGAATCTCCCAGCTAGATGTTTTTTTAGAGATGAGAGCTGAAATGATGATTTGAGAATCTCCCTCAATATGGATTTTCCTAACCCCATTGGATTTCGCCAAAAGAACTCCCATGAGAAAGGCCCTAACCTCCGCTATGTTATTAGATCCAACTGGGATCCTAGAGCACGCTGCTTATAGAAGTGAGGAATTAGAGTCCCTAATGACACATCCTACACCTGATATCCCCGGGTTACCTCTGGAAGCTCCATCAAAATTAAGCTTAACATAGGACTCATCCGGTGGTTCCCACTTGACATCCTTCCTTTTCTCCCTCACTGATTTCTTGCCAATCAAAACTCCTTTAAAGGGGATAAAAATGAGGGGCCAGGAATTCATAATTTTTGAATCCTATGAAGTGAATAGGGAAGACAAGGTCTTCGATCTCATAGTATAAGCATTAACCATGTCTAAAATTGATTTTCCATAGCCACACATACTTGGTCCACTGAACACTTTTCCTTTCTAAAGATTATTTTATTTCTCTCCCACCATGGGGACCAGGAGATAGCCATTGGAGCCACTCTTCAAATTTGTGTGAAAAAAGAATCTGATTTGGGGAGCGGCCATTGAGCTAGCAAGTCTATTAAGATGGCTGGTAGAGGACCATTCTAGCCCAGTTTACCAAGCACCTACTACCAAATATCTTGAGCAAAAGCACATGACACTATAAGATGATTAGAATTTTCTAGATGAGAATTACATAGAACACATTTAAAGTTGTCTGCAATGCCTAGTCTGAGAAGGCAATCGTTGGTGAGGATTCTCTTAAGGATTTCCAACCACAAGAAAGAACCAATCTAGGGAAAAACCGATGTGGGCCAACAAAAGTGAAAGAGATGCTTACTTGGGGACTGATGCTTGCTAGACAACTGAAGGTATCCTAATTTGACTGAGTATCTACCATTAAAAGCTATCGACCGAATCAGTTTGTCTTCTTTGAAATTAAGATGGAGGGGTCTTTGTTGAAAGATACCTAGAAGAGCCTCAATTTGAGCCTAGGGAAGTCCTAGATGAGAGATGTCTCTCCATTCCAATCGAAGTCCAACACCTGTCGAAAATGTATTAATATAGTCCTTCACCTTGTGCCCCCACATCATTTGTAGAGCTTGTATAGTTGAAGGAGAGATTCCTAAGGAGGAAGAAATGGGAGTAAGACCATTCCATGAATCCTCCCAAAAATTGGCCTATTACCAGAGTTCATGAGCCATGACAAGTGTGGAAGAATGACTTGCTTGCATTTGATAACAAAGTTCCACATTGCAGATCCTAAAGGTGGATTCTTGATAGGGAAAATCCTGGCAGGATCATCACTATCCAAATACTTCATCCTAATGATTCTAGCCCAAAGTGAACTCAGGTTCTTGTATAGCTTCCAAGATAGTTTAGCCCCTAAAGTGATATTTATTTCATATAGGCTATGGAGGCCTACTCCCCCACAATCTTTAGGTAGGTCCATCTTATCCTAGGCCACAAGGGGGATCTTTGAAGAATCATCTATGTTGCCCTTCCAAATAAAATCTTGAATACTTTTTCTAATATTTTCCATAACCATCCTAGGGGCTAGGAGAACTATCATGATGTAATTTGGAATAGAGGAGATAATTGACTTGACAAGAAGAATTTTGCCTGCAAATGATAACCATCTTGCCTTCCATGTTGCAATCTGATTTGTGATGGATTGAGTAACCTTTTCCCTGAAGGAGGCTTTACATGAGCCTTGGAATAAAGGGATGCCCAAGTATGTGCTTGGGGTATCTTCTATTTTAAAACCCAATAGATCCTTAATCTTTGTTTGGGTATCCCATGGAATGTTAAAAAAGAATATCTTAGACTTGGATATGCTAACCTTTTGACCTGAGAGAGAATAATATACTTCTAATGTTTCCTTGATAACTTTAGCTTCTGATAAGGACCCTTTATTGAATAGTAAGGAATCATCTAAAAACAAAGTGTGTGTGACTGATATTTGAGAGTGATGGAGGGTAATGCCTCCCCAAGATCCCTGGGCATTTTTAATTGAAATCAGTCTACTTAAACCTTCTGCCATAATGATGAATAAGAAAGGAGACAATGAATCCCCTTGTCTAACTCCTTGAAAAGATGAAAAAAAACACATGGAGACTCATTAACCAGTACAGAGAATCTAGCCCCCTTAACACAAGCTAAAATCCATTTGATCCATTTATGATTGAAACCCATCTTCTTCATAATCGACCTCAAGAAGGACCAATTGACTCTGTCATATGATTTCATCATGTCTAGCTTGAGGACCATCGACTGAAGGCCTTGTGTCTTAATTTAATGAAGAACCTCATGTGCAATCAAAGCTCCTTCAACTATGTCCTTACCTAGGACAAAACCTCCCCGTTGTTCTGAGATAATGTTGGGGATAATCTTCCCAAGCCTTAAAGCTATTGATTTGGTAATAATCTTGTAAATGGTATTGCATAATGAGATAGGTTTGAAGTTAGCAAAAGAGGAGTGGTTAGGACACTTGGGGATGAGGGTGAGGAATGTGTTTTTAAAAGGTTTTAACATGCACGAATGGATCCTAGATTCTTCTACTGCATCTAGAGGATATCCTTCCCCAAGAAGTCCCAACATTTCTGGAAAATAAGGAAGTGAGACCATTTGGACTAGGGGCCTTATTAGCATCCATGGAAAATATTAAAGCTTTCACTTCCTCCAAAGTAAAAGAATGCAACATTAGGGCATTGTCCTCTAAAACCAAGGTGGGAATGAAGTGGAGAGGGCTTGGATGAGTGTGTGGAACATTCGGGACCATAGGTTTTGACAAAAGATCATGAAAAAACCGTACAACTTCATTCTGAATATACTTTTCACAATTTAGGATGGAACCATTAGCATCCTTAATTTGAAAAATGGAATTTTTCTATCTTCTAATTTTAGCTGATGCATGAAAGAAACTTGTATTTCTATCCCCTTCTCTAAGCCATAACTCTCTAGGTCACTGTCTCTAGTATGTGTCTTCCCTCACCAGGACTTCCTCAAGTCTTTCTTTTAAATCCTTCTGAATCTCATAAACTTGCTATGATAAACCATGATGAATGACATGTTTATTCCAACCCTCCAATTGGCTTTGAAGTTGGGCCTTTCCTGCAAAGATGTTATCAAAACAATGTTGATCCCACTCCTTAATTTTGGCTTTCATAAATAATAGTTTCTTGAATAACTGAAACATCTTTTACCCATTCTAAGGGGGACATTGAGACCACCATTAGCGGAGTAAGGATAGGAAATTTTTGTCTCAGAACCACATGAGTTCTATTTTAAAATATGATTTGGATTTAAAGGTGTTTGCTTCCAATTCAATCTCTAGGGCAATAGAAAAGTGGTCTAAACCTAATAGGTTAAGAATACTTGAAACACAACAACCATGCGCAAGGATCCAAGGGGAGTTAAGTAGGAATCTATCCAATCTAAATCCAACAAATCAGGACCCTTTTCTCCTGTTTGACCATGTTATTTTCCCATTGTTTGGAATGCAATCATAGAGGGCTTGACCTTCCACAAAATGTCTAAAATCTTGAGTCACCTTGAAAGAGGGATCTGCTCCCCACACCTTGTCCATATCCCCAATGGTTGCATTAAAATATCCTCCAAGGATGAGCTTAGACTCCCTGAGATTAGAAATAACTTGGGACAAATTTTCCCAAAGTCTTTGCTTACTAACAACTGAGACTGGACCATAGACATTAAGTAGAAAGAAGGAAACTACAAAGACCGAGACTTCAGCCAGCAACCAATTTGCATTAGAGATAACTGACTCCACTTTACACTTAGAAGGCTTCTAGAGGATAGCCAAACCCCCTGAAGTCCCAATGGAAGGGACATGTAAAAAAGCCCATCCTTTCCAAGAACCAAAAAGACTTTCCCCTTTCTCCCGTGACAATCTTGTTTCTTGGATTAAAATAATGTCTGCCCGGCTTACCAAGATTTGATCCTTGATAAGCTGAGCCTTGTTTGAGGCATTTAAGCCTCTAACATTCCAAGATATGATCCTCATTGATGATTCAGAGAGCTTACTACCATCCTCCCCTGCTTCATTTGTTTGGTTATTGAAGTTGTAGCCTCAGATTTCCTAGGAAGTTTGGAAAAGGGAATGATTGATTGTACTCCTGCTACAATCTCCTCTTTAGTTTTTTTCCTTTCACAGGATGACCCCTGGGATTTTTGGAGGATAAACATAATCTAATTTTGGAAGAATTTGCTTCAGACTGCAAGATTGCACAAGAAGATTGAGGAGGTGAAAGCTCCCTTGTAGAGCCCATATTATTATTACCCAACATGGCTCCATGATTGGGGATTTCTCCTTCAATATCTACATTGGATTTCTTATCTTCCACTCCTAACACCAAAGTGTCAACAAAACCATCTAGATCAGACTCTATGAAGTCATTCGCTGAAAGATTATTGGATTTGGTAAAATTGCCTATTTCAATCATGAGGTGGTAAGAACCAAGTGGGCTTTCAGCATTAGGAACTAATGTGGATGAATCTAGTTCCTGAAGAAAGGTGTTCTAAAGGTTTTTTTTCTAATAGACTATAGAGAGGAGACTCCTTCCAACACATCTGAAGGAAAAGGGACATTATCTGAGGGCCAGTCGGGCTCATAGTCCAAGTGTAGACCAACAATTTCCTTGTTCTGAAGCGAGATGGCAGGAACTTCTAGAGTTACTACTGAGAGGCTATCCAACATAGGGGATTTGGGAACTTCCAATTGTGAATTATGACCAACCTAAACCTTGATACCTAAGTCCTGTGAGAGGATATCCAATAGAGGGAATTTGGAAACTTCCGATTGTGAATTATGACCAACTTGAACCCTGATACTTGAGTCCTGCTACAAACTATCTATGATCCCATCCTGCGGGATATCCAAAGGAAGACCCTCAAGAGAAGATTGGATAGGTGAATGATGAGTATACTCATTATTTTGTAGAAGAGTATTGCGATCATGCCCCAAAGAGCCTTCCCGATAGGGAAGAGATTGAGGTTTATGAAGAGACTCCATGAAACAACCTATTCCCTTGGGGGAAGAAGGTATGAGAATTCCCTGAGTGTTATGGAGGTAAAAATTAACCCCGGTGGCCAAGCTGTTGTGATCTGAAGCCTCATAATTTGATGGGAGAGGGCAATAATCCTTACAAACTTCAATGCAGGTGGGGATATCATTATGACATTGGGAAGTTAGATGACCAAGAGATTTCACCCTTCTCATGATAAATTGAGAGTTGTCCAAAGAAATGGGTTGATCAAGAGGGCCAAAACTAGACTCCAAACACATACTTGGAGGCCAAGTCTTGGTAAAAATAGAGTCAGATTTAACCTGCAAATAAATGTGACATTAAGAAAAAAATCTATAACCTTGTGGTCGCCCGACTGAGGTTCAATTTTTTTTTTTAAAATAAAAAAAATAGAGTAAACTCGCCGGTGGAAAACCTTCCAAAGAGGGTCAGTGTAAAAAATATTTAGAAAATCTGCAAGCACAAATGAGTTAAGAAATGACTTCAAGATTCTCTCTTCAAAAAATTCTCCAAAATAAGGCGTACTCTCCAAAATGGTAACCTTCAACAACTTTCACTCAAAACAAGGATTAGTAACCAAGCTATGATACCATGAAAGGAAAAAATTAAGAGAAAAGAAATAAACAATAATCTAAGAGAGTTAATTAAAGAGAAGATTATTACCATGAGAAATGCATAAACTTGGAGAAATCACCAAAAGAGCCAAGACAAGGAGACATGAAGTTTTGAAAGGGGAAAAGCAAAGAAAAACCCCTTATGAATTATGAATGAGGCAAAAGTGTAAAGAATGAGAGAGAGTGAGAATCTCATTTACAATAACATCATTATATAGAAATGAGAGATGGGCATATCTTAAATAGATATGAGCAGAGGAGTTACTAAGTAACTAACAAATCTATGAATACTGACATTCATAATAGGTGTGCACAAAGTGTCAACATCCTCTTAAGGAGGATAAACTATTTACCTTAATAAAAGAAATACAATAAATGACAGGTCCTCCCACTTGGACTAGAGGAAAAAATACATGAATGTATTCCATAGGAATCTCCTAAATAAATAAATGTAGGATGCTTTGGTTTGTCCTAAAATAAATAAATACAACCAAGGAAAGATTAAATATTCTAGCAGGATTACCAAAATGAAGAGATATGGAGTTTTTATATACCTCTCAAACACTTTGAGATTTAGAATTCATCTAGGATGACAACGTGACCTAATTTTCCACCAAAACATCAACACAAGGTTCTGATTCAAATTTGGGCCACTTTAAGTGAAAACATAACATTTTAGACCTTATATTCCTAGGAACATGACATTTTAAACGTTATGTTCCCAAGAACATAATATTTTAGACATTATGTTCCTAGGAACATAATGTTTTAGACATTTTGTTCTTGGGAAAAAGTGTTGAACTTTGGACTAGGTGTTGGGATGATGAGGTTGATGCGGGAAAAGAAGAATCAGGTTGTTGGGATTAAGCATAACAGACATTAAATCTCAAAATAACTAAAATGGGGCATATTAGAGCATCCAATTATGGGTGCTAAATTTTTAGGATGGTACATTTATCCCCCACTTTAATGAGAGTATGAGATAACCTCATGCTCAAGGTAAAGTAGATAAATGCATAGGAACAATCTTATCAAGGTCAAGGAGACAAGGAAACATCAAGCCCCTAAGTGAATTAAGTCCTCATCAAATCTAAAACCAAGATGAGAGAGAGAGAGAGAGAGAGAGAGAGAGAGAGAGAGAGAGAGAGGCATGACCACTAGCACAATAAGGTATTTCCTTACCATGGATCATGGAAAGAGAGAGTGATTATGTAAAATATGGAATTGATAGTCTAGAAAGTTGTGTTATGATAGTCAACCCATCAAAACAAAGTGGATCAGTCCTTAAGGAAAGCATTGTTTGTAGTAAGGGATCTAGAAAAGGAGACCAGTCCTAAGGAAAACATTGTCTCCAAAGGGATCTAGAAAAGGAGGATCATTCTAAGAATCCATAGAATAATGCATAGGGGCATGATAATATAAATATGAACTTAAGGAAAGCATTACCTCCTTATCCATCTACATGAGAGATTGCATTGAATTATTTTGTGTGTGTACAAAATGTGAAACAAGGAGCAAAGTGCATGCCCCCATGTTAAAGAGATTGCAAATGCCTTAATGGGAGAAATGCCTTTAACAAAGCATACATGTTGTACACCCCCACATTAAAGGGATTGAAAACACCTTAATGGGAGAAATGGATTTAATGAATCATACATGTACCCACTAGAGACATTTCCACTATGAGATGCCCCCAAGGAAGGACAAACCAAGGTAAATGAAACACATGAAAAAAGAAATCACAAAAGGGATCAACTAACTTTGGGGTTAGTATGATCATATGATAAATCATGTATATCAAAATTATATTAAAATAAAATGCCATCATTCTCCAAAGGTAGATGAACTACAAGCACAATGGAAGAATGGTACATAAGAGATATAAAGAATTCTTTTTGGGTTGGCATTACGAAGACAAAAAAGAATGGTAGCTATCTTTTTGTGTCATCCCTAATTAAAAAACACAAAGGTACATTTACAAATAATAGCACATCCACAACATAATATGTATATGACATATAGAAGAAATAAGATTCAAATAGAGGAATGTCATGACATATCGATTCCTTCATCACCTTGTACCAATGGAGCAACAAGGGTCATTTAAATAAATCTAAACAAAATATATAACAAGTAACACATGATGAGGGAAGCACTACACAACATGAAAATGCACAATATATTCCACTATACAGGAGGAGCTGATTGAGCATATCACTTGCCCCCTCATCTCGGTCTGTATTATTTAGGGAATGTAGGAAATAAACAAGACGAGCAACATCAAGCATGATAGATGGACCTATTTCAAGTTCCAAACAAGGACCATTCTCTAAGGATGAGTCACTTTGTTTGTCACTAGAAGCAAGAGATAATTATTTTGTAAATCTAGTAGGTAAATCATGATTAACATCAATAAGATCATACATATCATCAGAATCATCATCAACATCATTTGCATTAGGAACATTGAAATCATCATCATCAAGAGTGTCTTCTTCATCCAAATTAATTGTAATAGAATCTAAGATACATATAGAATTATTGTATTTGTTCAATTTCATTTTCTTCTTTTTTCAAATTTACTTCCTCACTTGGGTTATGCATAGGTTGATCAAAGGGAACCAAAGCATTAGTAGGAATCTTAGAAGAGGAAAGGTTTTGGGAATCACACTCATGAGCTCTAGCACAACATTTATGGTGGTCATCACAGACACAATGATTATGTTTGTTTTTGTTTTAAATTTGAGGTGGTATAGGATCAATCAACATCATATCCTTTTCTTTTTTAGGAGGAAGAATTAAAAGAACCTCACTAGGTTCAAAGCTATCATTTGACAAACGTTTATAAGATAGAGGGGGTGGAATAGAAGTATAAATAGGAGGTGTAAGGATGAGTCCAGGTCTAAGGTGGGGAGATGGAACAATCTTAGGATTTCAAAGTTCACAAATATTTTGGATTTTAAATTTTTTATAAAATAGGAAGAAATTGTCTTTGTGAGGTTGAACTAGGAAAGACATGGAAGGAAAAAACAATTCAAGTTCAATGTTTCCTTGATGTGAAAAAGGATAATAGAGACTATGATTAATCATGATGATTTCTCCATCATGGGGAAATTTTAAACACTTATGGATAGGAGAGACTATAACATTCATGGAAGTGAGCCAAGTAAGGCCAAGTCTACCTTGAAATTGATCAAAAGTTGGGATGACTATGAAGGTGATACATGAGGTTTTACCACCAACTTCTACGGGAAAAGTAATGGAACCATGGGTAGGATAAGTGAAACCATTGAAAGTTGTGATCATCACATGACATAGTGTAAAGATGTTCTTCATTTATAATATTCACCATGCAAGTAGGATCTATGAGGAGACCACGAGAGAGAAGACCGTTAACTTTTGCAATAATGTAAAGATGACCATCAGGTGCTTTAATAATCTTTTTAGGATCAAATGTATTCCAAAGATTGGAATCAGGTTCAAGTTTAGTTTTAGGTTCATATTAATCAATAAGTTTGACAATATTGTATTCTTTAGTATACTTAGTGTCATAGTCAACAACATGAGTGTAGGAAGGAGGTAAAGACTTTGTAGACTCAAAAATATTGGTTGAATGAGAAGGAAAAGCAATGATATCAATTTGCAAGTTTTGGTTGGGAAGGGAAAAATATTTATCTCCTTTATCATTAACACCCTCAATAGATATATCATACAAATCAATGAGGTCTTGAATAATAGATTTCAAATGGAAACACTTCTCAGTATCATGGCTAGGTTGACAATGGTATTGACAAAAAGATTTGTGATCAAAGGATTTAGGAAAAGGCTTGGATGTATTATTTGGCTTAATGGGAGGAAATGTTATAATAGTAGCATTAAGAAAATTCAACATCACATTATGCACTTAAAAAACAAAAAAACATCACATTATGCAAAGATTTAGAAAGAGGTGTTCAATTACGAGAATGTCTAAAAATAGATGACAAAGGAGTCACACCTTTGGATGTTGCTACCACTTTATCAACAATATTGTTTGATGAATTATTTATCTTGATAAAGCCCTTAGTTTTTTTAAGCTTTTGAAAGGATTAGGATGCAACATCACTCTTATCAACTAGAGCCATTGGAGGAGTGCTCTCAAATTGACTCACTTAAAGATAATAGTTATGAAGAACTACACACAATTGAGTAAAGGAAGAGAATTCAGAAAGCAATATCTTATCTCTAATATATTTTTGTAAATTAGTAATGAAATATGTTGCACATAAATATCAAGAATCTAGGATAAGAGATATGAGCATGCAAATATTTAAATCTACCAATGAAATCATACACTTTCCTTTGACACCTTGCTCACAATGCCTCAAATATGTCAAATTAATCTTAGGACCAATATTGTTTGAAAATGTTGAATGAAAGCATTAGCAATATTTTGAAAGGAATCAATGGAATAAGGAGGCAAATAATAATAACATTGCAAGGTCTTATCTAAAAAGGTAGTAAATAGTTTAGCCATAAATCTATGATCATGAGAAAAGTCACTACACAATGTTTGAAAGGTTTTCACATGGGTCAAGGGATAACCTTTACCATTTCAAGTCTCCAAATGAGGTATTTCCATGTATTGAGGGATAATGACATGGATGATGTCTAAGGACAAAATACTAGCAATGTCACAAGTAGGAATGTTGAACTTGAATCAAGTCATAGAAAAAAATTATTGTTTCAAGGATGACATGTTTTGATCTAAGCTATCGATAGTGGATTTGGTAGAAAGGTTGGTAGGAGATATGTGTAAAAGGTTTGAGTCATTATGAGAGATGGAAGGAATGATGGGATATGAAAATGGAATAGCATTGTAGGTAGGCATGGATGAAGGTTTTGAAATACAATGAATAATTGAAGGAGGAATAATAGGATTAGGAATGCTTCCAAAACTAACATGTGTAGGATTCATGTTTTGAACAAGTGTATTCATGAGAGGTGGAGCCTAAGTGGACACACTAGGTATTGAAGTAGGAATAGGAAATGAAGTCTCAACACTAGTAGGAGGTGGATTGAAACCAAGTTCTTAGGAACAATCTCTAATAGGTTTGACATTGCTATCAATAAGATGAGAGATAGTATACAAGACATTAACACCATGTTCATTAGTGTGAATTAATTTCCTCAAACCCTCTATTAAGGATATGTTCTTGGGATTAGAGTTTTATTGTCCTAAATATTGTTCAAAATTTTCAAATTCATGGGAAATATTTTGCACTTACATAGGAGTAAATCTTAAGGTCCCATCTTCATCATAAGAAGAGTGGGAGTAATTATTCTCAACAATAGTAGGAATGTCATTAGTAGGCATGTTTGTCTCATCAATATTCCTAGGAAACAAAGAGAACTTGAGATCGAAGGAACCCATAAGTATACAACCTCTTCTAACTAGAAAACTATAAGAAAATGAAAGGTATATATACTTAACAAATGAGAATAGTAATTTTGAAAGAGGTATGCAAACACTCAACAATTTTATGCAAAGTGAAATGAACTAAGCACAATTGTACATGAAACTAATGAAGAGCATATCAAACCATTAATTCAAACATGGGGATCCTGTTGGAAACTGCAATTGAAGCAATTGTTGTATTGTCATTGATGTCAAACCTTAACTGGTAAGACTATTGCTATTTGAGAAAGTACTATATCTATTTGAGTGTTGCTAAGGGGATAGGCAAGGTTGGTAACAACAACACCTAAGGAAAGGTTGAGTTATCTTGATATTTCATTGAGTAATTGATTATGTGGCACAATGATAAGACAATGTATTGTTTATCTAAGTAAGAATGAAGACTAAACTGGTAGGCTTAACCGAGAAAAAGTGAAGAAATCTAGTTTAAGCCGAGTGTTGTTTGTGTCGACCAAGCTAGTATGTGCCGAGTAAAATTAGTGTTGACTGAACACCAATTAATTGCTGAGGAAGATAGTGTTAGCTGAGGAAATAGTTTATGTGGTGACCGAGCTTTCCAGAGAAGACCGAGAAGTTGGACACAGTATTGACCGAGCATCAGTATTTTGCATTTGATGAAGAATTTAGATTTCTAGCTGACATCATTGAATTCTTGGATTATGTAAACGTGTTGACTTTATTTATTGATTGTATGAAAGCATTTAATGCACTATAAAATGTTTTATTGTAAATATTTAAGAGATTTGAGATATTTCAAAAGGATAGCCAAAGAACATAATATAGGATGGATTCAATGAATCTGACCTAACCCTAAGATCTACAAAGGAGATTAAGCAAAAAAAGATGTATTGATCTAATAGAGGTAGTATTAAGGAAACCTAAGCGAGAGGTGGAAAAGAGAAGAAGTGGATGCTGGAAGTGTTGTTGATGTTATTGAATATCTAAGAAGAAAAGGCTGAAGGAGAAGTGTTGTGATCACTTGAAGGGTTCTGAGTAGATTAGTGATGGAGATGGAAAAGAGTCATAGTCAGTAAGCCAACATATGTGTATGGAATTGGATCTAATATTTGAAAAGTGAGTTGTATGTTTCTCAGATCAATATTACTGCTACTTTCTAACCATTGTATTAGTCAAAATCCTTTTAATAGAGGTTGACCTAACAGTCATAGGTATAAATCCTTTGAACAAGGTTGCATTCTAATGGAGTGTATGTAAGTCCTAACAAGGCACACTTTTAACAGAGTGGTTTAAATCCTTTAACCGGGTCACACCTGATAGTGTGTTTGTAACCTTTGACAGGGTTGGCTTTTCACCGAGCTCACTTTAGAAGAGTGAACATAATAGTAACATATTACAAAGTGGTTTTTCCCAAATTGGGTTTCCACTATAAATCTTGGTGTTGATACTTGTGTGAATGTTTTGGTTTGAAAATTTCTATGTTTTACAAGTTAGATGCTATTGGATAAGTGGACTGCACTGTTATATGTTTCTGTTATGCAATCAGTAATGACCGAGTAGGTGTTGGTTATTAGATCTGATTTGTTGAAGAGTTTAAAGTTTGTTTTTATACATTTGGACCTGAGAACAACTAATTCACCCCCCCCCTCTCTGTTGTTCTAAATCATATTAACAATTGGTATTAGAGCTGTTGGTGCTTATAGAGAACAAGTTTGAAGGTACTTGAAGCAAATGATCAAGATGTATAAGGAGGTACCAAAGCTGAATAAGGAAAAATTTCCTATATGGAAAAGCTTGATGAAGCTGCATCTAGCTGGTATTGGTGATTCTACTAAGTATTACATTGAGCATGACTATGTCACACCTATTGCACCTCTGACTGCCAAGGAAATGAAAACAAAATAAGAGCACAACCAAGCAATGTTGGAGATTGCATCTGCCCTAAGTTATCCAGAATTTGAAGACATCAAAGACTGCAGTACTGCAAGGAAAATGTGGGACACCCTTGCAAGCATTTATGGTGGTGATGTGAATGTGTTGAGAGCAAAAGCCGAGAGCCTAAGAGGTAAATTTGATGAAATGAGAATACAAGAAGGTGAGATTATTGCACAATATTGTGGTAGAGTAAAAGAAGTTGTAAATGCTATTAGAGGAGCAAATGGAACTATTGAGGATGAAATTGTAATAGGAAAAGTATTGAGAGCTCCACATCCTATCTATGCAATCAAAATTTTTGCAATCCAGGAATCTAGATGTAACTCTCCTAATGCCCTTACTTTAGAAAGTTTGGTTGGTAAGCTTACTACTTTTGAACTTTCTAACTATGATAACTTCACTGTTGCTAGTATTGAATATGCTTTTAAGTCACAAATGGTTCTGAATAAGTCAAAGAAGGAAAAAGAAAGATGCATCAGTGAAAGTGAAAGTGAAAGTGATAGTGACAGTGACACATCTGATGAATAACTTGAGGATCTAGAAGCTCTTATGGCTAGAAGACTGAAAAGGGGAAAAGGAAGGTACAAAGGTAAACTCCCTATTATATGTTTTTCATGTAATAAAGTTGGTCATATAGCTGCTAGATGTCCTGACAGGGATAATAAGGATGAAAAAAGAGACAACAAGCATAAAGACAAAAGAGAAGATAGAGGTTATTGAAGATACAAGGACTACAAAGGGAAAGGTAAGAAATCCTGCTACATTGCTGAAGAAGAGACTGACACTGATAGTGATTATCTTGAAATTGAAGTTGTCTATGTTGCAATGAAAGATGAATTTGATGAGGATGAGAAAACTACATTGATATCTTATGTGAACAAAAATGATAAATGGATTATTGACAGTGGTTGTTCACATCATATGACTGGAGATAAGAGTAAGTTTGATACCTTAAACCATTATAAAGGTATGAGTGTGAAATTTGGAAATGATGCACCATGTCCTGTTAGAGGAAAATGATTGATTAAGCTGACTAATAAGATCTCTTGTGAAAATGCTTATTGGGTTAAGGGTCTTAATTATAATCTGTTGAGTGTTGCACAACTTAATAGCACTGGCTACCAAGTGGAATTTCATCACAAGAAGGCCAAAATATTTGATGCCACAGGTGAACTGATTGGAAGTGGAGAACAGACAAGAGGTAATTTGTTCTATCTAGGCCTATCTGAAGAAACATGTATGATTGCACAACTTGATGATATTTGGTTATGACATAAGAGGCTATGTCATGTTAACTTTGATAATCTGGTAGAAATTAGCAAGAAAAAGAAAGTGAGAGGTCTACCTAGATTGAAGAAACTTGAGAATGTAATGTGCAAAGAATGTCAGCTGGGTAAGATGACTAAGTCTAGTTTCAAGAGAAAAACCTTTACTTCTAAGAATATCTTAGATTTGGTTCATACTGACCTTTGTGGACCAATGGGTGTACAAAGCTACTATGGTGCTAGATATTTTATCCTATTTGTTAATGATTATACCAGAATGATGCATGTAATGTTCTTAAAGGAAAAATTTGATGCTTTCCAATTTTTTAAGTGGTATGTGGCTAAGGTTGAAAAAGAGATAGGTAAAAACCTGAAGTGTCTGAGATCTGACCGAGGTGGAGAATTTACATCAAATGAGTTTAATCTATTTTGCAATGACCAAGGGATCAAAAGACAGATGTCTGCACCTAGAACTCCTCCACAAAATGGTATAGCCGAGAGAAGGAACAAATCTATCTTGGATTGTGCACAGACATTAATAATTGAAAATAATGTTGCACAGAAGTATTGGAAAGAAGTTGTAAGTACATCTGTTTATACTCTTAACCGAGTACAGATCAAAAAAGGTACAAATTTGACACCTTATGAATTATGGCATGGGTATGCACCGAATGTAAAGTACTTTAGAATTTTTGGAAGTAAGTGCTACATATTGAAGGATAGTAGGAATGGAAAATTTGATGCTAAAAGAGATGAGGGTATATTCCTAGGCTATTCCACAAAAAGTAAAGCTTATAAGTGTTTGAATTCTAACACTAACAAAATTGTGGAAAGTGAATGTCAAAGTTGATGAGTATGCAAAGAAAAATGAAGCTAATAGTAACAAGATACCAAAAGATTACAAATCTTTTGTGTATATAGAAGAAGAAGAGGCAAGTGACAGACCTGCCCCTGATGCTGAGTCTCAGGTAAGCAATGCCGAGCATCAGGATAACAATGCTGAGAGAGAAGAAGAATGTGTCAAGCAATAAGAAGAAGCTACCGAGTATCAGGGAGAGGTTGCTGAGCATTCAGAAGCTGAATCTGACAATCTTGTTGGTGAACCTGATGAGCCAAATGAAAGAAGAGCAGAACCCGTTCTATCACAATATGTAAGGAGACATCACAAGCTTGAACAGATTATTAGAGATAAAGATACTAGAATTCAGACAAGAAGCAAGGAAAGAGATCCAACATGTTTACTATGTGAATATGAGCCTAAGACAACAAAGGAGGCATTAGAAAATGAGGACTGGATAGAAGCAATGAATGAAGAGATTGACCAAATAGAGAAGAATGATACTTGGACTCTGGTGTCAAGACCAGAAGATAAGAATATCATTGGGACAAAGTGGGTATTTCATAATAAGCTAAATGAACATGGTCAAATCACAAGAAACAAGGCTAAGCTGGTATGCAAAGGCTACGCACAAGAAGAAGGAATAGATTATGGGGAAACATTTGCCCCTATAGCAAGATTGGAAGGAGTTAGAACTCTGCTTGCATATGCTGCCTATAAAGGTTTCAAGGTATACCAAATGGATGTTAAGTTTGCATTTTTAAATGGTATATTGGAAGAAGAAGTATATATTGAACAACCAGAAGGATTTGTTGATCCAAACAAAAGACATATGGTTTGTAAACTGAATAAAGCACTATATGGACTAAAGCAATCTCCTAGAGCATGGTATGAGAGATTGCACAACTACCTAATACAGATTGGATTCTCAAGGAAAAATGACACAAGCAATCTATACATGAAAGATGAAGAAGGTAAAGGAATCCTGTTAGCCAAGATCTTTGTAGATGATATTATATTTGGTGGACAAGATGCCTTGTGTAAGAAATTCTCAAATGAAATGCAAACTAAATTTGAGATGAGTATGTTTGGGGAGATCAAATTTTTTGTTGGTTTGCAAGTATATCAGATGGAGAAAGAAATTTTCATCACCCAGTCTAAATATGTTCATGAGATACTGAAAACCTTTGGTATGGAAGACTCAAGGCCAGTAAGTACTCCCATGGCTACTAGACAAAAGTTGTCTAAGAATGATGATGTTGTAGAAGTTAACTAGACTCTATATAGATCTATGATCAAAAAAATATAGTATGATGTACATAGCAGACTAGATATTGCATTAGCTGTTGGGATTGTGGCAAGATTTTCTGCCAATCCTAAGGAAACTCACATGATGGCAGTTAAAAGAATCATGAGATATTTGAAGGGAACTATTGACTATGGATTATACTACAAGAAGCATGAAAAATTTGAACTGAGAGTGTATACAGATGTTGATTGGGTAGGAAATGTAGATGACAAAAAGAGTACTAGTGGTGGAGCTTTCTTTCTTGGATAGAGATTAGTTTCCTGGACAAGCAAGAAACAAAATTGCATTTCCCAATCTACTGCTGAAGCTGAGTATGTGGCTGCAGCTGTGAATTGTTCAAATTTGATATGGATAAAGCAATTGTTGGTAGGCATGAAAGAAGAAATCATTGAACTAGTTGTCATCTTCTGTGACAACACAAGTGCTATCAACATCTCTAAAAACCCATTGATGCACACAAAGACCAAACACATTGCCATCAAGTATCATTACTTGAGAGAACTGGTACAAGATAAAGAGGTCCGCATGGAATATGTGAATACCAAGGAACAATTAGAAGATATATTCACTAAAGCTTTACCGAAAGAAGCTCATGAATACCTGAGAAGTCAATTAGGGGTCCTTCCCCTAACTAAGGCTGCCTAGTCAAGCTAGGAGCGCTGCATCAAGTGTCCTACAAAGAACATCTAACAAATTGATGTAGAGAAAGGTCACACTTTAGGAGCAGCCTAGAGTTGTGAAGAGCATAGCAAAGTTAGAATTAGTCATAAGCAAGATGACAAAGGTAGAAATATTCTACTAAACTAAATGGATGATATCTACATCTATAGGATGTAAGTTTTTTGTTGCTGCTTTGGTATTTTTGTCAAAGAGGGAGATGATGAAAAATGAATACACAGAATGAGAAGATCAAGACAGTGGGAGAAATTCAGTGGATAGTCAAGCATGGCTAATTGATTCTGTATCAGAATAAAGCTAAGGATATTATAAATTTCTCTGATGGACAGATAAGTTTTTGGATTGGTTGGTAATTCATGTGATATTCATATGATGTTGCCATCAATGCCAAAGAGGGAGATTGTTGGAAACTGCAATTGAAGCAATTGTTGTATTGTCATTGATGTCAAACCTTAACTGGTAAGACTATTGCTATTTAAGAAAGTACTATATCTATTTGAGTGTTGCTAAGGGGATATGCAAGGTTGGTAACAACAGCACCTAAGGAAAGGTTGAGTTATCTTGATACTTCAATGAGTACTTGATTATGTGGCACAATGATAAGACAATGTATTGTTTATCTAAGTAAGAATGAAGACTAAACTGGTAGGCTTAATTGAGAAAAAGTGAAGAAATCTAGTTTAAGCCAAGTGTTGTTTGTGTCGACTGAGCTAGTATGTGCCAAGTAAAATTAGTGTTGACCAAACACCAGTTAATTGTCAAGGAAGATAGTGTTAGTTGAGGAAACAGTTTATGTGGTGATTGAGCTTTCCAAAGAAGACCGAGAAGTTGGACACAATATTGACCAAGTGTCAGTATTTTGCATTTTATGAAGAATTTAGATTTCCAGCCGACATCATTGAATTCTTGGATTATGTAAAATGTGTTGACTTTATTTATTGATTGTATGAAAGCATTTAATGCACTATAAAATGTTTTATTGTTAATCTTTAAGAGATTTGAGATATTTCAAAAGGATAGCTGAAGAACATAATGTAGGATGGATTCAATGAATCTAACCTAACCCTAAGATCTACGAAGGAGATTAAGCGGCAAAAGATGTATTGACCTAATAGAGGTAGTATTAAGGAAACCTAAGCGAGAGGTGGAAAAGAGAGAGAAGTGGATGTTGGAAGTGTTGTTGATGTTATTGACTGTCTAAGAAGAAAAGGATGAAGGAGAAGTGTTGTGATCGCTTGAAGGGTTATGAGCAGATCAGTGATGGAGATAAGCCAGCATATGTGTATGAAATTGGATCTGATATTTGCAAAGTGAGTTGTATGTTTCTCAGATCAATATTACTACTACTTTCTAACCATTGTAATAGTCAAAATCCTTTTAACAGAGGTTGACCTAACAGTCATAGGTATAAATCTTTTGAACAAGGTTTCATTCTAATGGAGTGTATGTAAGTCCTATAACAAGGCACACTTTTAACAGAGTGGTTTAAATCCTTTAACCGGGTCACACCTGACAGTGTGTTTGTAACCTTTGACAGGGTTGTCTTTTCACCGAGCTCACTTCAGAAGAGCGAACATAATAGTAACATGTTACAAAGTGGTTTTTCCCAAATTGGGTTTCCACTATAAATCCTGGTGTTGATACTTGTGTTAATGTTTTGGTTTGAACATTTCTGTGTTTTACAAGTTAGATGCTATTGGATAAGTGGACTGCACTGTTATATATTTTTGTTATGCAATCAGTAATGACCAAGTAGGTGTTGGTTATTAGATCTGATTTGTTGAAGAGTTTAAAGTTTTTTTTTATACATTTGGACCTGAGAACAACTAATTCACCCCCCCTCTCTATTGTTCTAAATCATATTAATAGATCCAATGTACAAAGGGAATCTAACACCAAAATTAGAATGGAAATTATGTGATTTGGGTTCACCAAAAATGTACGTGGTGAAAAGGGAAGTAATGCAAAGGGGGTAGATTACTCCTTTTCAAACTTGCACATTTGGAAGCAAGATATCCTAATAGGCCCAAGAAGGTCCCAAGCAATGAATGGGTCAATTATCCTTCGCTAAATAGTTAAATGTGAAATGGGGAGAGGGAAAGTAGATATGATAATGCAATATAGAATACTAAATAGGAAAATATAGATAGATCATAAAAATTACAAACTGATAAACAACTGCCATAAACTAGAAATGACTTGAAACAAGACCTAGGCAGTGGAATTGACCCGCGATATGAATATGAGCTAAAAATGTAGGGTTTTGTTCTTGAGAAAAAAATCTTTTAGCCATTGCGTTTCCAATATTTTTGGCTGAAACCCTCAGGATTTTTGTGTCAGATCTTGATCTTTCTGTAAAAATTTTTATAGCTGGGCCACCTATTCCTACAAAAAAAGAGAAACTAGTTGGATAAAGGGGGTTACCTTAGTCAAACCCCTGTTTATGAATCAACCTTTAAAATGAAAGGAAATTTCATAAAGCAATGTATATTAATGTAATGGTAAATATTTGATTTATCCTTGTAAATGAATATACCTTCATAAATAGATGTACTAATCACTCATATTCATGAAGATACTTGAATGTTGCTTTAATTTTAGGTGTTGACATTAAAATGTAGAAATGGATCAAGGATTCCTTCACAAATGCCTGAACCTATGAATTCCACTCCTAGATCTTCAATGTTTCTATGCTTGATAATCACTTTCTATGAAAGAAGAATACATATGGATAGATAAAGGATCTTCTCACTTGATTGTGAACTCCTCTACTTGGCCATCATGAGAGATAAATTTTCTACAATAGAGAAAAATTCCTTCAAAATGCTTTGGGTGATTGAAGAAATGCTAGATCTTGAATGTTTCCCTTCAAATCTTGAATTCACCTTGATCGCCAAAATGCTTGTGTAGATATCATGAATACTTGATAAGAGATTACCAAAATGAAGAGAGATGGGGTGTTTATATACCTCTCAAATACTTTGGGATTCAAAATTGAGCTAGGATGACCACATGATCTAATTTCAAACCAAAACATTGATACAAGGCTCTTGTTCAAATTTGGGCCACTTTAAGTGGGAACATAATATTTTAGATATTATGAACCTACGAGAAAGTGTTGAAATTTGGACCGCATGTCAAGACAATGAGGTGGATACAATAAATGAAGAATTATGTTGATAGGATCAAGCATAAAGAACATTAAATCTTGGAATCATCAAAATGGGGCCTAATAGAGCATTTAATTATGGGTGCAAACTTTTTAGGATGGTTAAGAAACAACAACTAACCTATGACCCAAATTCAGTTCAAAATGGTAGGAATAGGATATCCTAGAGGGTGCAAGGTGACAAAAATCTCTTGAGGCCCAAGGAGACACTTAAGACCCAACAAATCATGATAAAATTTTTGCAACTTGTAACTCTCTATCATATCTTCTTGTAGATTTTTCTACAACTATACCACCTATCACCTGCACACACAGAAAAAAAGTAAAAATGTTGGGGAAAAGGGGTTTTCCTTGGTCAAACCCCTATTTAGGAATCAACCTTAAAATTAAATTGAAATTACATAAAAGAAAAAGTGCGTTGTTATTAGGAGAGGCTTAATAATATATTATACCTTCACAAGTGTTGAATTTATCATAAAGATGCTTGAAAGAGTTGTAAATGTTGACTTGACCCTAGATCTAGGATGGGGAGATCAAGGATTCCTTCACTTATTCTTGGATATATACTTTAATCCTTGTTTTCCATGCTTGATGAATATCAATGTGCATATATTTCCTTAATGCCTTGACTGATAGCTTGAATGTTTGAATGATTTGATATTTCTTGATTGAATTGTAGATCCAAAAATGAGGGAGGGAGATGTTGTTCCCCAAATCAATAGATTGTAAAACCCTAAGACTATGCCAAGGTCTATAATCATTCTCTACAAATGACTCGGATAATGAATGGGATAGATTAAATAATCTAATTCCCTTATTTTTCTGGCTTTGCTAAACCAAGGTGGGTATACATGATATCTTGACTAGATCTTTGAATTTGATGATCCTTACAGTAGAATTATAACTCTTATCTTGTAAATCCTACTCCTAACTGATTAATTTGGAATATAATTAATCTTATACTCTTATCTTTACCTCTGATTTCTTTATCTCCTACTTTTAATTCTTCTACTTTTATTTTGATTCTTCTACTTTTACTTCTATCTTAACTCCTAATTCTTTGTTTGATAAAATTTAAATATTTCTATAGACCAGTGCCTTCTCTTCCTTTGGGTAATAGAGTCATTTCCTTCTGAGATCCTAATGTATCACTTTATAAGACAATTTTTAACTCTAAAACTTATATAGATCTATCAACTACATAGTTCTTCATACAATATAAAATGATTCATGCTATTATAACTCATCCACTTGAATTTAACTCCTACTCGAGAAGACCAATCAGACAAACCATGTAAATAAATTAATTCCTTTAACTAATTCAAAATATTCTTGATATATGAGTCATTCTAGCAAAGATAACTTCTCATATAAGAACTCAAGTAGGATCCAATTACTTGAATTGAAAAATATAAAGAACTGAACTCAAAAGAAAAGATTTGCATTCCACAATTGTAGAGAAAGTACCGAATCTATTATATTGTCTTTCATTCAACATCACATATCTAACATATTGTAGACACCTAAATCTGATTATATAATTAAGTAATCTTATTTAGTTCTCTTCTAAGACATTGTTAATTAAATATTTAATATTTACTCAATTCATGTCATCCCCTGATTTAATTAATTAACTATAGTCCAATTAATTATCTAAATGACAACTCATAATATGATAATTAATTAAATCCCTATTCCTCTATTAATTTGAATAAATACATAATTTTATTTAAATTAATTCTCAAAATACCCCTTTTGATTAAATAACCCTCATTTAATCAATTAGAACACGACTCCTAACTTTAATCCCTAACCTAACATATCTCAACCACCTAACTCTTAGTTCCAACTCAACCCAACCCATTCACCCATATTAAGTCCACTTAATTAATTAATTAATCTTGATTAATTAAGTGACCCACTTGCATCCTCTTAATTCTCCCACCCTTATTCCTACCTTAAAATTTTGCACAACCTTAATCATGAGAATTAAGGAATCCTAAGCCAACCCAAGTTAACTCTCATGTCACATCAATCTCAATCCCCAACCAAATGTGTAAGAACCCACATGGGTCTCTTACACACTTGTCCCATCCAAAGGAATATTTAATTTTTTTTCACGTGTTCCAACACCTTTCACATTTTCCAAAATCCTTCCCACTTCTCAAAATAGTCACATTTATCAAGGATTGACTTTTGGAATCTAGGACAAGATATGCCTTTATGGAATATCTTCTCAATTAATTAATCTCAATCCACCCCTAATCCTACCCTAATCATTTACACAACCTTAATCACGAGGATTAATAAATCTAACACAAACCCCAAGTCAACTCTTGTCGCATCCTCCCACTCCCCAAACAAATGCATTTATGTCAACCTTAAATGCTCTTACACCTCTCTTACACATCCCTTACACCTCTTACACATTTGTCCCCTTCAAGGAATATTTTAATTCATTCTTTCCATTCTCCAAAATTCCTCCCACTTTCCAAAATGGTCACATTCCTCAATGATTTGCCTTTAGAGATTTGATACAAGATGTGCCTTCCTATATCTTCCAATTCTCCCATGCCCTCTCAAGCTCTCGCTTTGTGACACTTGTCACAAAACTATGAGTTTGAAGAAGCACAATCCATGTTCTCTCCTTCAAATGCATCCCCACCCTTCCCCCACTTTCAATCTTGACCCTCCATTTACTCTCTCCTAACTTATAAATTGAACCATCACCCTTCACAAATTATCCACCTTTTATGAAAAATTATAATGCCATTTTGAGATTCAAGAGAAAGATTTATAACCTCATAATTCCAAAATATCCTCACACTATTGAAGCTTGAGCAAGAATCCATTTGAGCACACATCCAATCCTTAGACTACATCCAAATATCAAGGACTTCAAGGTTTAAGAAGGTTTGCACATTTTACACTTATTTGGTTTTGTTTTCTTTTGTCCAATCTTAAGTGTTGTAATAGCCTAGTTTGTTGAATGTTTAATTAATTTTTACATTTCTTTGCACACTAATTTTTATTGTATATATTTTGGCTTTCCTAGTGGGACCCACTTCATAGGTCATTCTCTTTTTCATCATTTTACTTGTAAACTAACCCTCTAAGCTAATGTGTGTTATTGTTTGAGTGTGTTCTTGCAAGCTCTTTTATTGTTTGTAGGTTGGAAAAGGCAATAAGACTTACTTACTTTGTCGTGCATATCTTTGAAATACAAATTTAGAGACTATATTCCTTCTACCTTCTTTCTATTTTCTCTCTATTACTCATTCGTGGGAATGCAATCTATTATCAACATGATCATTATTTGTTGAAAACATAGTGGGAAGGAACTATAAACCTATAAGAATGCATTGTTACTAACTTCTTCTTTTTTTTTTCAAGTCTATGGATTAGCCACCTAGTTTGGCGAGAATGCACGCAATCAATTCACACTTCACTTTTGCTATTTAAAATACACCTTGTATGCCACACATCACTTCATATTTCAATTTGGGTATACAAACTTACAAGGTTAAAAGTGAATAATCAAATCTTTTATTTAGGCTTTAAAATAAACATCATTAAATTTTGAATGCTTAAAGTGAATTGAACAAGACAAAAAGAATATTTTGTTTGGGCTCTAAAAAGAACAAAAATCCAATCTTGAATGCTAAGGGAGTAAAACAGTTGTAACAAAATTTCCCGTTTTAAGCACTTGCAATTTTATTTCTAAGAAATGAACCATACATGCTAAACATGAGTGTCTTTTGTCATAGATAGAAAACATTTAGCTAATTTACTCTTTAATTTGGAAAGAAAGAGTTTTTGGCGTGTTTGAAGGAATGTTTTTCAACACTTCCTTAGAGCTCTTTATTTCATTGCAAATCCATGTTAATTAAGTGACGTAAAAATAATTAAATTGTATCTGTATCCTCTCCCCTCACCTTTGCAGAACTTGGGTGAAGAGAAAGATCAAATTCAATTGGTTTTGCTTCTAGTGAGGCCTATCCAAAGGGTGCACATCCCCTTTAGAGGATGACCTCAAATCAGTAAATACCCTAGCCGATATATAAATAAGACTGTGAGTAAACTCTGGTTTTATATCCAACCAAGCTTGGGCGTGGTGTGTGGATGATAGTTCGGATCAAGAAAACTTTCCTAAGGAGTTGATGTGGTTCATTAGGCTCTTAAGTGAGTCACACATGTACAAACCAATTGGGTGGACACCATGGAAACACTAGAAACTATTAAACCAAAAACCTACATGATCTACTCTCGAAGATTTGATAATGTAGACACCTAAATTTGTCCACTTAACATTAATTTAATTTAATTTAATTAATGACCCCAAATAATATTATGGTTAATTTTTAATTAATTATATTTGTTAAATTCATCTATTTATTTAATTAAATTTTTTTAATTAAGTAAATCCACCAACTATAGTATTTAAATTAAATTCAAATACTACCCCTCCTAATGTAATAAATTTATTTTATTACATGTTTCTCCATATTCCCCTTTTAAATAAATTTTTAATTTATTTATTACTTCACATGCTTTATTTCTACTAAACCATAATTAAATTAAATTTTATTTAATTTAATCTTAAACCTAACTTAGATGCTATCCTACACACATCACTTTCTATCTAATAAGCCTATTTATTAATTAACTAAGGTTAATTAAGCTAATTTTCATCTTCCTACACATATTAGTCCTAATTATTTGTTCACACATGTGTGAGAAAATAATTTAAAATTCACCTTTTCAAAAATTGTTAAAAATGGCCTAAGCAAGGCTTCTTACAATTTTTGATGACACCTCTTACACCTTCCAAAAGTGTGAAAATTGATTTTCTCTTACACATCTCTTACACACACTTACACATGTGTACTTGGAGTACACATTGACCCTTCACATCCCAAGTTTCTCACACATGTGTGAGAAAGTCTTAGACTTTGCATGGCTTATGTGTCTTCTTGGTGGAACCTATGTGGATTCCACATAGATTCCACCTCACCCCAGCCCTCCAAAATCTTATAAATAGGACTCTTACCTCAAGCAAATCATCCATTATTTGCATGTAGAATTATAATGCTAGTTGTCTTTCTTGCATTTAGAGTTTTTATTTCTAACTTGTTTGGTAGTTGCTAGATTTCATTGTAGATTTAGAGCTTAGTTTTATTTTATGCAATAGCTTCATTTGTTTTGATTAGTTTTCATGCCATATGAATTTGAGGGTTGCTTCCATAGTTCCTCCATGAGTCTCTTTGACTTCTTGTATTGAGTACTTGATGATTTCTTCCATAGCCCCTCCTTGAGTAGTTTAATCTTTGTTTTGATCTACCTTGCATTCATAGTGGGATTTATACTTGTGTTGGGAGAGCACACCCACAACCTCTCTAAGAGCTTAAATCAAGTAATTCTTGGGTGCACTTGCTTCATGCTCATCCGAGGTTATGGTGAAAACTTTTGGTTTTGCAAGTTTATGAATATGTAAGATTACAATGAATATGCTCTTTATTTCCAACATTTGAATGTTTTATCTTTCTCCTAATAGGCAGGTTTTCATCATACACATTTTGGCACGTCTGGTGGGACCCACATTCTGATTTTCTAATCTTTTTTCTTGGTTTTGTGAAAGTTTTTTGTGAAACTTACAAATAGGCATCTCCACCCATCCAGAGGCATCTCTGCCTATTGAAAAACATCTCCACTACACAGGCATCTCCATCTACAAATAGGTGTCTCTACCAGAAAGGGTTTTCCTTCCCCTTTAGTTTATTCTAATCAAGAAAACTTGCATTGTTTTAATCACATTAAGGTTAATAATCATTATTAAAACATGTTGTATCTGCAAATGAAGAAAAATACATTAAAACTAAGAAAATATTTATTTATTTCTTTATTGTGCAGATAGGTGTCTCTGCATGTACACAAGTGTCTCTACCAAAAAGGGAGTCCCCTTTCACATTAGCCTTTTTAGTTGATTAAGTGAACTTTTTTGGCATATCAAGGTTGAAAGTTACTATGTTTTATCATAAGAAACTTTTTTTTATACATTTTCAAGTTATTGGGAGCATAAAACCTTAACAAATTGGTAGTTAACATTTTTTTTTATACAGATAGACATCTCTACCTGACAGGCATCTCTGCACAGGTGACTCTTCTTGTACATAGGCATCTCTTCACATGCATCTCTACTTGTAGATGAGCATCTCTGACAAACATACATCTTTTCCTGAACATGAGCATCTCTACCTATTTTCAACTCTTTTTCATAATATCTTGCATTTTAAGGTTGTTGATCTAGGTTTTTTGGAAGTTACTGATATTTTTTACCTTCTAACAATGATTTTGTAGAAATTTTGGCTAATATTTGAATATTTTGAGACTACTAACTTGTTTGTTTTGTAGAATGTTGTTAGAAGAACAAACACATTAAACTACTCACCAAAGTTGTTTTGCAGGTTGCCAAAGAGATTCAATCAAACATCGTGTTTTCTTAATGATTTCTTAGGCACCTATCATTAAGTAGGAATTTTTTTTATAAAATTGATTCATTAGCTAGGGTAGTATTCTCTTTTCTCCAAGTGGGAAAATAAAAAACCTAGAACCTTTTGAATTGTTGTCTTAAAGAAACTTGGAATTAATTAATTGTTTAGTGTGTTTGGGAGAAAACCTCATTGGATAGGAGAGTATGCTATTTTCCCCTTGAGGGAAAAATAGAAATCCAGACTCCTTCCATGGCCAATCCATATCTTATTTTAGTAAACCTTTAGAGATCTTTCTGGTTGAGGAAAAAATATCTCAGGAACAACTCAAAGCGGGGACAAGAAAACACCAACTCTTCCACCCACTATAAATATATACTTCTTTGAGATAAAACTCTTAAAATATATGGTTAGTTCTATGTTTATACTTTGGTGTTCACATATGCTTCATCATGCATATGGATGAGTGACCTAAATCATTCTTGCAGGAATATGTTGGTTGAAGTACTTGTAGGACTATAGGCCTCAATCACACAAGATGAGACTACATGGGATGATCATGAACAAATACCTTGACTAAAAGCTGTAGAGTATTGGCCACCCGATTCACCTCCAAAAGGTTGATAATCTACATGCAAGGATAATAGTTATCTCCCCAAGACACTCACCATATCGAGCCCCTATCAATGTTAACACTTTGATAATACAACATCATCACTGGAGCCATTGTGTGCTTGGTGATGAATGTATTCTGAGGAGTTGTTGGGTGTGTTCCTAAGTCAGTGAGAAAAGATTTTCAATCTCAACCAATCTCCTTCCAGGGAGAAAAAGTGTGCTTGTTACTTTCCATTGCAAAACAAACCCATACACTTGAATCTTGCAAGGTTGCCTTGTCCCTTGCAGGATTATTTTTGACAAATGTTTGTGTAACCCAAACATTTGATGTATGCATGAAATTGATTCTTACCAAGAACATCCTTTGATCCGTCAAGATATTGTCTTCCTAATTTTTGTCATCACAATCCATATCATGTTTTTCTTCTTTTTAAGCCATGAATGATGGTGTGAAACATAAGAAGGTAAAACTTCTAGTTTCCCAAGTCCATAAAGAAAAGAAGATCATTGATAGAAAGGCTAGAGTCAATAAATCTTATTCAAAATCTATCCAAAAGACTCTTGAGGCCAATGAAAAGTTTGATAAAATCAGCTATAACAATTGGGTTGCTAATTTTTGTTGCCAAGAACAAAGTGAACATGGCCTTTGTCACTTGGGAATCCTATGATTAAGTACCTTTGACCTTCATTCTTCTTCAAATCACTCATCATTTCCTTATCTTTAATCACCTCTTCCTTCATCCACATTTCAAAAGATTAGGAGAATTAATCAAAACCTTGGGCTTCAAATCAAAATCAAATCAATCCATCTTTGACACCTCGATCAAGCAATAGAGTGAAAGAATCAATCCAATAGTGTTACATGGACCTTTAATCAAAGAAAACATTAATCCCTTACTACTTTGAGAACTAAGTCTTTCTCTAGTAGTTTTAATCCAATCCTATTTTTTTTGGGGATCATGAGTCTATCACCCAAATAAGAGAAGATTTTAAATCAAATCTAATCCTTTGTTTGCACAGTCACAAGGTCTTGTTTCACCTATGTTTGTTCCAAACCTTTAAATCAAATTAATATTCGAGGCTTATTTCCTCTTTAATCCAATCAATCTAATCAATCTTTGAGGCTTAGTTCCTCTCAAATCAACTCCAATCAATCCCTGAGGCTTAGTCCTCCTAATCTAATCCAAATCCTAGTCCAAGTTGCTCCTAATTCATTAATTTAATTTATTCCCCTCATCATCTTCCATAAATATTTCAACATTCTTCAATCCAATGCAAGGTCACTCGTGCATGGTAATTACCCAATCTCAAGCCAAGATAAGACAATAATATGTCACCATGGATCATCATCAAGAAAATGTTTACCAAGAGGACTTCAACAAAGATGAAGAACCACATATAGAATATAACACAATCATACCTGAAAGTGTCAATGAAAATCCATGAGCTAAAGAGTTCTTCGAGGATCCTAACTGTCTGAACCTAGTGGAAAATCGAATCCAAGCCAATAGTTCCAATATCTTCCTGAATCTCATTCAAAGGGGTATCATGCTCCCTAAATTTTTTGATGAAACCTTGATCGAGAACAATCTAATTTGAACTAACAAAGGAAAGGCCACTCCCATTATGCCTTCAACATCTGATAACACGAATTAACCTTCCCATGATACTCTTGAATAAATCTGGAAGCTTCTAAGAAGGCCCAACTCAAATGACAACAATAATGTCAATGGAGTGAACAATAATGACCCAAACTTGGGTCACGAACCTGAACATCAACCAGGGTCATCAGGAGGATGTTCTGCTTCAATTTTCTCAAAGCCTAATGGAGTCTTGAAGAATCAAAGTTCTTCAAATACAAATAATACCAGCCACATTCCTAGACACAACATGAATCCTCCACCTCTCAAAGGACATAATACATCATTTAGGGGAGGAAATAATCAAGGCCATACAATCATCAATAATAATCCTCATGATTTGGTGCAACAAATAAATGAGATTAAGAGCATGATGATGACTATTCAAAAAGGGTGGGAAGAAAGAATTCTATTTTGTAGAGATATGTCCTTATCCATTTGATAAATCAATTAGTGTTCAACCATTCCCCACCAATTTTGAGATTCCTAAATTTGATAAATACAAGGGAGAATCATGCCCTATACAACATGTCAAGGAATTCTATGTAGCGGCTCAAGAAGTTGCCCACAATGATAATTTCCTCCAAAGACTCTTCACCAAGAGTCTTGGTGGACCTACTCTTGAGTGGCTATTGAATCCCACTCCTAGTTTTGTATCAAAATTTAATGATCTTTCTGAGAATTTTGTTGCACAATACTCTTATAACATCGAGCACCAAGTGTCACTTAGTGAATCATGCAACATGAAGCAAAGAAATGGGGAAACCTCTGCTAGCTTTCTTCAAAGATGGAGACATCTTGCAAATTGTATGCCTTGGAAAATTCTAGATTCACACCTCGTTGACATCTTCACTAAGAATCTGGTTACAAAAATTTCATTCCAGATGAAAATGGTTTCCCTAGACTCATTCGAGGCACTCATTAAAAAGGGAAAATCTATTGAAGATGGACTCTTGATGAAAGGGGCCATTAAACATTTTCCCTCTAATTCATCTAACAACAATAATGATAAACCTAAGTTTTGGTTTAAGAACAAGGGTGTTGTTAATGATTGAGTGACAAATGCTAAGCATGTCCAAAATGTTCAAGCATCCAACAACAACAATCAAGGCAATCATAATAACAATGATCAAAATAAATGCAATCAGAATAATAACTAGAATAATCAAGGTACTCAAACCAATTCAAATAATCAAAATTGGAATCAAGGATCTGGTTATTGTGGTTCTCTATTCTTGCATTACAATGGAAACAATAATAGACCACAACAATAAAGATAATTCACATAGCTAGTAGATTCCCTTGATGTTATTTTTTGGCATTTAGTTAATTAAGGAATGATGGTCTATCCTAACACAAGGCCTTTTTATGATAACCAACAAAAACCAAACTAGTATAAGGATAATGAATACTACGATTATCATCACATCAAAGGGCATGAAATCAAGAAATGCAGGAAATTTCTCCATTTTGTTCAAGATTTGATTAACGATAGAAAAATTGAGGTAGAATTTCAAAATGCCTCTACCTCCAATGCCTAATTAAAAATGTATTCTAAGCCTTTTCTAGATCACAATAAAAAATGCCCCATCATCCAAAGTCTTTTCCTATAATTAGACTACAAACAATATCTCGAGAGATGAATGCACTTGTGGTAGCCTAGAGGAAAATGATGTATGCAGTTTTGACTCACTGTGTGGCCACATCGAACAATCTAAAGCTCATGCAAGCATGATGACTCTAAAGAGTTTTGATTGTAATGTCACCATCCACCATCATCAATTCACTGTACAAGCTTCTATAAATACACCTGTTACAAATATACCTATTGCACTATCAACATAGACATGACTTGCATCATGTTAGGACCTTCTTTCCCAGTTAAAGAAGACTCTTGCACCTATATCCATTCTAGAGATTTTACATACATCCCCTATCCACAAAGAGGTCCTTAAAAATTCACTGACTGAGTCCCATGTCCCTCAAAATATCAATGCATCCTAGTTCCAAGAAATGACCAGAAACTTAGCTACCCAACAACATCTAGTGTTTACTAACAAAGATTTCCAAGGTCTCAATCCTCACCACAATAAACCCCTACATATCCAAGTCACCATCCATAATACCTAAATCAAAAGAGTCCTCATAAATAATGGATTTGGTTTGAATTTTTGTACTTTAAGTATGATCCGCAACATAGGTATTTCTAAGGACCTTATTGTTAGAATAACTGAGAGGGGGGTGAATCAATTATCTAGTGTCCCAATACAAAATGTATAATCCAAAACAAATTCTTCAACTTCTGCTACTCGGTAAACATAAAATAATTTCACTGTCTGTGCTTTTACCAATTGTCAGTCTAAAACTTATAGTAGTTACCGATCAAATCTAACATGTAATATGCAAAGTATGATAACAAACACATCATAATCAACACATAACACAAGAGATTTAACGTGGAAACCTTGTGAAGGGAAAAACCACCTGGGATCGGCAACCCAAAAATATTCACTCTTCTAAAGTGAGGTCAGTGAAGACCCAACCCTGTTAAAGGTTATAAACACACTGTTAGGTGTGACCTTGTTAGAGGATTTTAGACTAGAAGTTATCATCCAACCAGTAGTCACTTTGGGGTTGACAGGATAACAATGTTCACTCTATGAATGAAACATAAAAAGACTTTCTTAGTCCACTCAATTAAGATATTTGACTGTGTACAATGGTTAAATATGTAATAGTAGATGATCTACCTTGAAACAACTTCAATTACAGTTTACAGATCAATATTCAACTCATACAAATCTTTCTGATCAATATATCACTTCAGATTCAATATTATATCAACTTACTGTCCATCAGTAATTACTCTCTGTAGCTCAGTAATTGTTCTATAATTTGGTTCTCACTAACCAGTATGATCAAAATGCATGAAAACTTGTTCACGCAATAATTTTATAGTATCTTCTTCCTCCGGCATTGTTTCAACAATGAAACCAATGTCTCTTATATAAATGAGTAAATCATTTTCTTTTTTTCTATCAGATTTTGCCACTTAATCTCATTCATTGATTTTTTTGCTTTAACCTTCTTCGGCTGATGTGTTAGTAACACATTTCAATCTACTCCATTAGATCTTCCTTGAATTATGTTAGCCGTCAATCTTCATAACAAACCTTATCTGTTACCTAGATTTCATACACTTTCCAGCTCATCAATCTTATCGGCTAAACTAATCATTTAATTCCTTTCTGTTCTACTTGGTTAACAAAGAAATGCATTAGTGAACACAAGCTTGGTTAACACTACGCTCGGTATACACTACACTCCATCGGTGTATATTGGAATGCTTCATTTACCGACAACACTGCTTTGTGTCTTTCAGCTCTACTCTTCATCATAGATGAATGCAACATAATAAAGTCAATATCATCAAGTCATAGACTCATCAAAAAGTTACTCAGTGTATTCCTTATCCTCATCTGACATATACATCTTCCTCATGTAGATATTTCTATTCTTCATCTCTTTCACCTTTCTTCAGATGTATCAGTATAGTAACTTACAAGATAAGTACTGTCAAGCTAGTTGACATCAATGACAACATAATACTGATTTAATCATCTTGCATATCTAATCAACAAATCCTCAGTGATCTTTAATCACAGATTATTCATTCAGGTTCTAAATCAGTTGTATTTCATCAATCTTTCCCTTTGGCATTGATGGCAACTCAAGTAATATGAAGTGTACCATACACATACCAAACATGTATTCTACAACTCTATGAACAAATGTTGTGCAAGCTATCCCTAGCTTAATATGTTTAATCACTATGTTACTAAACAAAATTATAAAATATAGCTTTGTCATTATGTAGATATGATCTTTTCAGCTCTCAAGTTCATGTTCCTGTTCTTTGTAACTAATCTTCAATGTTCTATTTCTTTCAGATTATCTCTCCCTTAGATAGTTCTCATCGGTGCATGTTTAACTTTTCTTTCATATTATTTATCTCTCCCTTTGACAAAAATGCCAAAGAAACAAATAAATAATCAGCTCTGTAGTAGCTAAGTAACTCTCTGTTGTCCAATACAGTCTCTGTATCTCTGTATACTGATATACCAATCTATTTTAGTTCTTCAAACTTAATCACAACCTTGAACATTATCCAAAGTGTGAACTATGCTGCATCAACACGTGTGATCTTCTAATAAGTTTAAGCTGATGCAACATCTAGATCACATTAGTGACCGGTAGACAGGGGACGAACCTCAAGTCTAGTCCTCAAGTATTCAAATGTGTCCTTCTTCAGTTGTACTTGGTTAAGCACATATATAGTTGTACTGACAACTTCCCTCTAGTATGTTTGAGAAATATTCTTTTGCAGCATTAGTATTCTTGCATAGTCAATTATTGACCTGTTCCTTCTTTCAGCAATCCCATTATGCTGAGGTGTTCTCAGTGCAGAGACCTGTCTTTTGATACCATGGTCATTACAAAAATTAGTAAATTCATTAGAGATAAATTCACCTCCTCTATCAGATCTTAAGCATTTTAATTCTTTTCCAATCTCTTTTTCTACCATTGCCTTATACCACTTAAACATCTTAAATGCTTCAATTTTTTCTTTTAAGAACATAACTGTCATCAATCTAGTATAGTCATCAACAAAAAGAATAAAGTATCTATCACCGTAATAACTTTGAGTTCTCATAGGACCACATAGGTCGGTATGAACCAACTCAAGTATCTTCTTTGTTGAGTAGTCTTTTCTTTTAAAACTAGACTTAGTCATCTTACCTTTTTGACATTCATGACACATAGCGTGATCAAGTTTTGACAAGTTAGGCAACCCTCTAACTCTTTTCTTCTTACTAATCTTGATCATGTTATCAAAGTTCACATGGCATAACCTTTTATGCCACAACCATGCATCTTCATCCTTCATTAATAAACAAGAAGACTGATCAATATCAAGATAAAATAGATTACCTCTAGATTGTGTACCATTTCTGACAAGTCTTCCTCCATCATCATAGATTTTTACCTTTTTTCCCTCGAAAGCAAGTTGGTGGCCTGAATTATTCAATTGTGCCACACTTAACAAATTATAGTTCAGTCCATCTACCCAGTGTGCATTTTCACATTTTATTCTATCATTAATCATCAGTGAACCTTTACCTCTTACCATATAGGGTGCATCATTTCCCATCCTAATAGATCCTCCATCATATTCATCAAGTAGGTCAAATTTCTCTACATCACCAGTCATATGATGTGTGCAGCCACTGTCTATGATCCATGTATCATTTTTGCTTACTTTAGAGATCAGTGTTGTTTCTTCATGTTTCTCTTCTTCCTCTGAGTCATCTTTCATAGCAACAAATACTACTTCTACATCATTATCAGTATCAGATTTAGATTCAATATCTTTGGCTATGTAACATACCTTTTTCCCTTTGTCATAGCTATCTCAGTTATCTCTATTGTTATGTCAGTAGCCTCTGTTGACTCTTCTCCCATAGCTTCCTTCAGATCAGTTTTTGGATCTATCATCATCTTTCTTATTCAGACATCTAGCAGTGATGTGGCCAACTTATTTACAATTAAAGCATGCCAAAGGTAGCTTACCTCTATACCTTCCTTTTCCTTTGGGTAATCTTCTAGCCATAAGAGCTTCAAGCTCATGAAGTTCATCATCGGTATCACTATCACTATCATTATTCTTATTATTCCTGCTACTAGATTTACCAATCTTCAAAGAAGACATGAAAGAGGATTCAACAGAAAGTACAACATTGTTGTCAAAGTTATTCAATTCAAAGGTTGTAATCTTACTGATCAATGTGTCAAGAGTAAGGTTAGATGTAGCTCTAGTTTCATGAATTGCAGAGATCCTGATTGCATAAACTGGTAGTAAAGTTTTGAGAATCTTGCTTATCACCGTTTCATTATTAATAATTCCATCAGATGCTCTAATAGCATGTACTACCTCTTTTAGTCTATTTGAGTATTGCACAATGTTCTCACCTTCTTTCATCTTCATATCGTCAAATTGACCTCGTAGGCTTTCTTCAAATTGACCTCTTAGGCTTTTTGCTCTGGCTCTTTTAACATTCAAATCTCCACTGTATATTAAAGTCAGTTTATCCCACATGGCTTTGGCAGTAGTGCATCCCTTAATGTCTTCAAATTTGGCATCGGTACAGGCAGCAACAAGTTCCATCATAGTAATATTGTGTTCATGTCTATCTTTTAGTTGATCAAGGGTTAAGGGACTAGGTGTCAGTTCAATATAGCCATTCTCCATCAGTTCTAGTGCAGAATTCCCAATTCCAAATATGTGCAACTTCATCTAGCTTTGCCATACTGCGAAGTTCTCTTTGTTCAGCTTTGGCACTTCCCTCTTATACATTTTGAGATCTTTGTATTGGAGTCCTTAAAACTCTATTCTAAGCAACCACAGCTCTGATACCAATTGTTAGAATAAATGAGAGGGGGGTGAATCAGTTATCCAGTGTCCTAATACAAAATGTATAATCCAAAACAAATTCTTCAACTTCTGCTACTTGGTAAACATAAATAATTTCACTGTTTGTGCTTTTATCGATTGTCAGTCTAGAACTTATAGTAGTTACCAATCAAATCTAACATGTAATACACAAAGTATGATAACAAAAAAATATCACAATCAACACATAACATGAGATTTAACGTGGAAACCCTGTGAAGGGAAAAACCACCTGGGACCGGCAACCCAAAAATGTTCACTCTTCTAAAGTGAGGTCGGTGAAGACCCAACCTTGTTAAAGGTTACAAACACACTGTTAGGTGTGACCTTGTTAGAGGATTTTAGACTAGAAGTTATCGTCCAACCAGTAGTCACTCTGGGGTTGACAGGATAACAATGTTCACTCTATGAATAAAACATAAAAAGACTTTCTTAGTCCACTCGGTTAAGATATTTGACTATGTACAATAGTTAAATATGTAATAGTAGATGATCTTCCTTGAAACAACTTCAATTGCAGTTTACAGATCAATATTCAACTCATACAAATATTTCTGATCAATATATCACTTCAGATTCAATACTATATCAACTTACTGTCCGTTGGTAAATACAAGAAAACTACATTTGAATAGTGGGGATCTCTTTCAAAGGAATAGATGGAGCATGATGTTTTATCCTGGCTATTTGATGATGAGGAAGATAAACTTGTAGACATGCCTAAGGGGAAATATGTTAAGCATACTACCATTGTCAAAATCATGGGATATCATGGTACTAGGCTTGGAGCAAAAGAAACTGGAAGGAAAACTATCATCAAAGCAACTGGGTATCCCTGAGGAAAGGGATTGGGTTCCATAGAGACTAAGAAAATTTTTTCCAAGGACTATTGTGTGGTTTAATCTGAATCAAACATTGATGAAGAGAACTTTGAAATCCATTTCTAATACATTGAAGATGATCTTGACACTTGTATCCTCCATATCACCCTATCAGACCTTTTCTCACTTGATATTCCCCTTACCAACCCTGAGCTAATTGATTGGGACCAACAAGATTCACCACCTGCCTTAGACATATGCGATTTGGATGAGGTAGTTCTAGCAATTTTTGGACTAAAGAATCTCCAAGACAATGAGCATCATATCCACTACAAGGAGCAAGCCTACTTTGGTAACCAAGTCAACTCCCTTAGTGACAAAAATGAAGAAGTTAAAAATTCAAAAAATGATAAAACATCCTTGGGTGAAAACCTTACTGAGGCACCCTTGGATGAAGAAAAATATATAATAAAGGATGTGTCCTCTAGTGAAAACCTTTCTAAGGTGCTAGAGGAGGGGAATGTTGACTTACCTTTTATTTCATTGCCACCAGAAAAATCTTCCATTCTCATAGAAGACACTATCACAGTCAAGCTTTGTATGGAAGAAGATCCAAAGATCATATATATTGCAGCTTCCTTTGATGAGTAAGAAAAAGAAGTCATGATTGAATTTTTGAAGAAGTCACAAACCAAATTTGCACCAGACTTACAAAGATATGCCTGGATTAGATACTAATTTGCTTGTACATCATCTTATCGTGGATCTGAAAATCAAACTTGTTAAGAAAAAATTACACAAGATGCATCCACAAGTGGCCCTCTTGGTCAAAACTGGACTATAAAAGATGCTCAAAGAAGAATTTATAAAACCCATAGATTATCCTAAGTGGGTCTCCAACATTTTACCAGTATGTAAACCCTCAGGGGGCATATGGATATGTACTGATTTTAGAGACCTTAATCTTTCCTTTCTTAAGGATGATTTTCCACTTCCTAATATTAATATCATAGTGGATTTGACTACTGGGCATGAGATCCTATCCATCATGGATGGATTTTATGGATACAATCAAATTCTCATAGTAGTGGATGACCAACACAAAATTGCATTCACCACACCTTGGGGTACGTTATGTTACTAGGTCATGCCCTTCGGTCTAAAAAATGTAGGTGCCACCTATTAGAGAGCTTTGAAAACTATCTTCCATGATCTCCTTTATGTGATTATGAAAGACTATGTGGATGATATCTTAGGAAAGTCCAAGACACGAGAATCTCACATGCCTATCCTTACCACAATCTTTGATAGATTGGAGAAGTACAAGGTTTGGATAAATCCCAAGAAATGTGTCTTTGGTGTGTACTTAGGCAAGTTGTTGGGCTACATTGTCTCCCATAGAGGAATAGAAGTAGATCCTAAGAAGGTAAAAGCCATTTTGGAGATGCTACCTCCTAAGACTTTGAAACAACTACAAAGCTTACAAGGAAAACTTTAGTCCATCTGAAGATTTGTGTCACAATTGGCAGACAAATTGTATCCTTTCTCCCACATGCTAAGAAAGGATATCAAATTCATTTGGGATTTCTTATGTCAAAAGGCCTTTGAAAAACTCAAGGAATATCTAGCTAATTCACCAATTTTGGTTCCACATGTTCTAGGTTGGCCTTTGATCCTCTACATTTCAATAACTACAGTAGCACTGGGTGCTCTTTTAGCACATCTAGATGATAATGGAAAAGAGTGTACCATCTACTACCCCAGTAGAAATTTAGTGGGTTGTGAGCTTAACTATACAACTATTTAGAGAGCTTGCCTAGATGTAGTCTTTTTTATGTAGAAGCTATGTCATTACATGCTAAATCATAAGGTGCATTTGATAGCAAAGATTGACCCACTCAAATATTTGTTATCTAAAGCCTGTATGACAGGCCTCACAACAAAATGGGTCATGATATTCAGTAAGTTTGATATTATGTACACAAAACACAAGGCAATAAAAGGGAAAGAAATCATAGATCAACTTGCATAGGCTCCCATTCTAGGAGATCATCCTATTATCACTAATTTTGTAGATGAAACCATCATGACTGTCACCCCTAACATTTAGTGGAAGCTCTACTTTGATGGATCTTTCAATTAGACAAGATTGGGGGTAGGTATTTTGTTTGTTACACCGCAAGGGGATTTGATCCCTAAATCATATAAATTGACATTTTCATGTACCAATAACATAGAAAAATATGAGGCCTTGGTCACAGAGCTTCACCAAGCTGTCAAATTGAAGATCATAAGTTCTTTTGTTTTTTGTGACTCCCAATTGGTTATCAAGAAAGTAACTAATGAATTTCACACAAAAGATGATAAGTTTCTCCCTTACTGATGCATGGTCGAAGATCTTAAGAAACATTTTGTAAGCATCATTTTCTAGGAGATCCCTAGAGAAAATAATAAAGTAGACAATGTTATGGCTACCATTTCTTCCTTGATATCTATGCAAGAGATGAGTACACGATGCACATTTTTTGTCAAGAATGTTATGGTCCCTTCCTATGACCAGCTGGATTCTAAGATGATGTATGAAATTGTTGGTATTGAATCACCATGGTATCAAGAATTCCTTGCCTACCTTCATGATAAGACCATTCCCCTCACCCTTACCCCTAACCAACAAAAAACCTTCATCCTTTGTACATCTTGTTACACAATCCTTGGTGATACCCTATTTTGAAAACACTTTGATGGAACTCTTCTTCGATGTCTAAATTCAGAGGAAGAAAAAAAAACCTTAGAAGAGGTACATCAAGGAATCTATGGAGCCCATTCTAGTGGCCTTACCTTAGTAAAGAAGTTTCTAGGCACTAGAACTACTAGCTGACAATGGAGAAGGATGCTTATCACTATGTAAAGAAATGTGTTCCTTGTCAATAGAATGATGATTTGATACACGCCCTTGCTTAATCCTTCCAACCCACCATCACACCTTGGCCTTTAGCCCACTGGGGCTTTAACCTTGTGGGCTAGATATTCCCTAAATCTACCAGTGGTCATAAGTATATCCTAGCTGCCACTAAGTATTTTACCAAATGGGTTGAAGAAATCCCCCTCACCTACACTACTGGTAAATAGATTTCCAAGTTTATCCTGAACTATATCATTTGTATTTATGACATCCCAAAATATCTCCATACTGATAATGAAATGCCCTTCAAGAATACGGATGTCACTGACCTTTGTAAGAAATTTTGCATCACCCAACATTGCTCCTCTAAGTACTTCCCATAGGGAAATGATCAAGCCGAAGATAGAAATAAAACCATATTGAAAATCCTCAAGAAAACTATCGATTATGTTGGTCATGATTGGCATCTACAACTTAATCCTTCCCTCTGGGCCTACCACACCTCCATCTATACTCCCACTAGTGCCACTCCATTTTCCCTTATCTACAATTCTAAGATTGTCCTTCCCATTGAAATTAAGCTCCCTTCCCTCAAGATTTCTCTCAAGAACCTGATGTCCGAAGAAGAATACAAAGTTGCCTGCTTGCAAGAGCTGCAACTCCTCGATGAGATATGCCTCAATACCCTCAACCAGCTCTATGTGTATCAAAATTGCCCACACTTATAGTTCAACAAGAAGATCAAACCTCATGAGTTTGACATTGGTGATTTGGTCCAGTAGCACAACATGAAGAATCTCCTGAGCTAAGAAAAGAAAGGAAAGTTTGAACCCAATTGGTTGGGTCCATTTGTTGTTACTGCCAAGTTCAGTTCTAGGGCATATTAGATAGAAACACCTAAGGGAGATCCGCTCCCTGATCTTGTAAATATTCTTCATCTAAGTGATTTTATGCATAGGCCAACATTCAATTCATGTACAATGTTTATTCAACAAAAAATCTTAAAAATAAAAAAAAGTCCTGAAAAAATCCTAAAAATTAGAAAGTCAGAAAATTTCAAAAATAATACATATGATCCTGAAAAACCCTAAAAAGTAGAAAACAAGAAAAATCCTAAATAGCAAAAAAAGTTCTTGAAAAACTCATTGTCTTGGTGAAAACCTGGTAAATAGGTACCTTGCATAAAAAAATAGGGGAGAAATAAAATTCGCCCAACAATGAAAACTTGGCAAACAAGCACTCTAGGAAAGTATCATTGTGAAAACCCATTTCAGGCACTATGGTAGAAGATTTGGATCCATTGTCTTCTCCCACTCGCTATACATATCCATCCTCATCCTAGTCCTAGTCAAGTTTTTGGTCCTTGATCTCCTCCTTTGCAATAAAGGTCCAAGCAAAATTCCCAAGAAGCTGAGCTTAAACCCCATCACAATGAGCTTTTCCTAGACACAGTAACCACAAAAGTGCTTATCAAAATAAATATCATGATAAAATCTCTGAGTTATTGTTCCTTTCACATATATTGCCAATGAATATCCATCTTTATTAGTTAATCAATCTTTTCCCTGCAAGATGCATCTTTCCTTAGTCAGCTCAAATCAAATCCATCAATCCTATCGCGTTCATGGAAATAACTATGGAACAAATGACTTCTTGGTCAGGAGGCCTTCTTTATTGATTTTATCTTTTTGTGTCAATGGACCCTTCCCATGATTGCCTTGATCTTTCATATCTTGGTATATTGTGAATGGTGAAATTTGATGCATGTGTTTGCGGTATGATATGTCTTTTGATAATTTGAGAGCATTCTTGTTATTTTCTAAGTTATGATTATGAATATCATACTGGGGTAAATGGGTTATCACACTTACATCCTTTAAAAAGACTTGGGTGTGCCCAGACCTCTCCAATAGGTTTATGACATTGGTTTTGTCATGACTATGAAATCTACATCTACGTTCCTAAAACTATCTAGTGCATCTGAGAATATAGTCCACACAAAGGAACAATGTCATATGTGCTTTTATAACACATGATGCATACCTCCTGTTGCAACATCAAACTAGGGTGTTCTATCTAACATAAACACAAGTGATCCCACTAAATCATGTAGTTAGGTTGCATTGTAAGTTTAGTTGCATGTTAATTAGTTTCTTTTCTATATTTTTGTTTGAGACAAGGGTCATGTTTTTTCACCCTTCCCTCCCCCTTTTTCTTCATCCAAATCAAACCTCTCATCTTCCTCCTTGACTTTGTCCATGCCACTCTATCTCTAGACAACTCCCCCTTGGAAAATGGGTCACTTCTCGCACTCATCATTCTAGCAGGAGGAGATGCCTGTCTAGTGACGGGTGGCTCCGCCTCAGGTGGAGATGTCCATCTATTGACAGGTGGCTGCACTTCGGGTAGAGATGCCCATCCCTTGATGGGCGGCTCCACTTGTGATGGGCAGCTTCACCCCTCTTAGCCGAGCGGAGATGCTTACCTGTAGATGGGTGACTCCACCACCCTTGGGCACCTCCCTTAGACAAGTGGAGACGCCCGTCCGTAGCTTCCCGTTAGGGGAAAAACATTTTGCCACATCCCCCTCTCATTTTTCTCCTGCCATCTCATCTCCCTTGCACGACCGAATAAAAAAATAATTTTTTAATTTGTAAACATTAAGAAATTAAACACATTAAGATGGGTTTTTGAACTCACCAGATTGCTCCTATCTGTTGCCTGCTAATAGACCCTCCCCTTTTACAAGTCATGCAAAGTCTTTCCCCCTCCTTTTTTTGCAAAAAAATGGCCAAACTTTTTATTTTGGCCTATTTTCCTGAAGGGGCATATTCTCCTATTGACTTTTCCTCTGTGCACCTTTTAGGTCCCATTTTTCCTCTGGAGCATCTATGTTTTGTTTTCTTTGACGTAATATCATTTTTGACACCGCATCAAAGAGGGAAAAAATGTAGACACCTAAATTTGTCCACTTAACATTAATTAAATTAATGATCCCAAATAACATTATGGTTAATTTTTAATTAATTATATTTGTTAAATTTATCTATTTATTTAATTAATTAAATTCACTAACTATAGTAGTTAAATTAAATTCAAATACTACCCCTCCTAATGTAATAAATTTAATTTATTACATGTTTCTCCATATTCCCCTTTTAAATAAATTTTTAATTTATTTATTCCTCCACATGTTTTATTTCAACTAAACCATGATTAAATTAAATTTTATTTAATTTAATCTTAAACCTAACCTAGATCCTATCCTACATGCATCACTTTCTATCTAATAAGCCTATTTATTAATTGACTAAGGTTAATTAAGCTAATTTTCATCTTCCTACACAAATTAGTCCTAATTATTTGTTCACACGTGTGAGAAAATAATTTAAAATTCACCTTTTCAAAAATTGCTAAAAATTGCCTAAACAAGGCTTCTTATATTTTTTTATGAAACCTCTTACACTTTCCATAAGTGTGAAAATTGATTTTCTCTTACACATCTCTTACACACACTTACACATGTTACTTGGAGTACACATTGACCCTTCACATCCCAAGTTTCTCACACATGTGTGAGCAAGTCTTGGAATTTTCATGGCTTATGTGTCTCCTTGGTGGAACCTATGTGGATTCCACATAGATTCCACCTCACTTTAACCCTCCAAAATCTTATAAATAGGACCCTTACCTCAAGCAAATCATCCATCATTTGCATGTAGAATTATAAAGTTAGTTTTCTTGCATTTAGAGTTTTTGTTGCTAACTTGTTTGGTAGTTTCTATATTCATTGTAGATTTAGAACTTAGTTTTATTTGATGTAATAGCTTCATTTTTTTATTAGTTTTCATGCCATATGAGTTTGAGGGTTGCTTCCATAGATCCTGCTTGAGCCTCTTTGGCTTCTTGTATTGAGTACTTGAGGGTTGCTTCCATAGCTCCTCCTTGAGTAGTTCAATCTTTGTTTTGATCTACCTTGCATTCATAGTGGGATTTATACTTGTGTTGGGAGAGCACACCCACAACCTCTCTAAGAGTTTAAATCAAGCAAGTCTTGGGTGCACTTGCTTCATGCTCATCCGAGATTATGGTGAATTTTTTTGGTTCTTCAAGTTTATGAATATGTTATATTAGAATGAATATGATTTTTATTTCTAACATTTTCATGTTTGAGCTTGCTCCCAACATGTAGGTTTTCATCATACATAGATAATATTTATGCAAGGAGGATAGTAACTTTCCCAATACACTCACCATATTGTGTCATCTATGAGCACTTGGAGTCAGCTAATATGACATTGTTTGACCCATTGTGTGGTTTGTAGTTATTGTATTCTGATTAGCTCTTGGGTGTGTTCTTATGTTTGTGAGCAAATGTTTTCAACATAAAGTCGATTTCATTGGGTATAATTTCTTGAGCATGTTTTTGATGTTATAAACCCAGTGAGAAATATTTGTCAAAACATACAAACTCAAAGTTACCAATCTTTTGCGAAAGTGATCAAATCCAAAACTGTGTTGTTCTCGCAAGGTTTCTTTGTCCCTTGTGGGATTGATTGCTCACTTGACCTAAAGAGAGATAAAATCCAAGAAGTCATTTCCAAAATCAAGCCAAGGTATACTTAGCATAGTCACTGCTTAGTTTGTTACTATGATCAACCTTGTGGAGGCTATAACCAAATCCATGACCGCTTAAGTGAAACATAAGAAGGCCAAAATCCTAGTTGCATGTGTGTACATGGAAAATAAAGATGCCGAACATAAGATCAAAGACCATCAAACTCTTGTGACCTCAATCCAGGAAGAAATAAAGAATGAAGAGAAACTTGATAGAGTGACTCTCAAAGCTAAAATCTTACAATACACATCTCATTTTTAGATAAACCATTCTTTTGTCAACTTTGAGAGGGAAGACTAGTTGGCCTATCACAAACCTATCATTTTAATTCCTACAAGCATGTCTCATCATCCTTACATCCTATATTATCCCTTAAGAATTTACGTCATCCCTTTAAGAAACCCTCTTTTAGTTCAAATGCCATCCTTAATCCAAATTAAAAAAATTCTAAAAATCCAAAATCATCCTTCACTTAGTATTACATCCTTTTGAGATGCTAGGTCCTTCATCATATATCAAAATCATCCCTTAGCTTCACTCTTTGACTAAGCATTGTCTTGGATATCTAGTATTTGTCCTTGTGGCCTCATCACCTTGATCCAAAGGTTGGTTTACATTGATAATAATCTCATCATCCAAAACACCACAAGTCTATCTTAGGTTGACAATCTCATCCACTTGGACTTACACTAGTTATAGCAACTCATTTTCATTTGACATTGAGTAATCCTTAGGTCCTTAGGACATCTTCATCATTCCAATAAAACATCATCCAAGCATCCTTTAAGTCATCTAGGTTCACCCTAGGTCTTACATCATAACTTGTCCTTAGATATCCTAGGACCATTCTAAGTCTTTGCACTATCCCCATCCTTTTGGTCCTTAGAATCTCTTAGGACCATCTTGCATAAGCATCATCATTTTAAAACCTTATATTCATCTTTACATTCCCATCACTTATCCTAGAATATACATTTAATGCCTATAGAGACATGCTTGAAAAAAATGAAGGATATGGATCCAAACCAAATGGCCTTCACGTCAAACACCATACCTAACCTAGATAATTCCATGGTTTCATATGATCCACAAAAAAAAGCTCAAATCAAGAATGTATGGGTTGAGCTTGAAAAAGTACCCACCACAAGTTCTATGGAATATTTCATGAGTCACCTGAGACATGAAAATATGGTTAGTACAATCATAGGCCATAATCACAATACTATCCTTGCTAACATTTCATGGGAAGGCACCCCCTACGACTAGGAATCCTAGAATTGAGTTGTGCATGTCCATTGGTCCTCTCGAGGGGAATATTTAACATAGTTGTGGAAGAAATTGTTGACCCATGCTAAAATCCATCCAAGTGGGCTCATCGATTCCCCACTTAGTCTAATTTGTAGCCTTCTATCCTATCGTTCATACCATGAAACTGTTAGGATTATGGAAAGGTGAGTTACTGAGAGGGGAGGGGTGAATCAGTAACCCTAAAAACTTTTTGAATTAATTCCTTAAGATAATGTATTTCATTAACTGAATGACATGTTATCTTTTCATCCATTCATAACATTACTAAAAAAAAGAAATGCTTTCTAATCTAACATGTAAACATCCATAAAACTTCATACACAATACACAAGTATTTTGGTATCATAGAAACCCTTGTAAGAAGGTAGAAACTGTGGTGGGGATGACACCCACAAAGCTTCACTATTGCAGTAATAAAGTTTGTCAGTTAAGGCTATATTGTTGATCACTTTTGAGGATCTTACCCTATTAGGAGTAACAATAAAGATCTGTAAGGATCTACCTGGTTAGAGGGTTTAAGCAACACTGTTAAGTGTGCACTCGGTTAAGAGATTTACAAAAAAGACTTGTTAGGTCTACTCAATTAAGAGATTTAAGTCTGCCATAATTGTTAGAAAGTAATAGTAGATTTGAAATGTATGTAGCAACTTACTTTGCCTAATTTAAGATATGATAAGTACTTAACTATTATCACCTTTCTATGATAGATTTCTTCTTTGAATACTACTCGGTAGCCTTCTGATATACTTTTAAATGTAATCCTTGAATTCTCTATCAAAACCTTAACTTCACAACCATGTCTAATCTTCATATGTTTGCATAGGTAGTTACTTCATGTGTCTAAATAGTAAAATGACATCTTGACAATTCTTATATCAAAACATTTTGACCTAATTAGGGTTATGGTATCATCCAAAAAACCTAATATCTACTATCCAAGTGAATAACCTAAAACATCATTGCATAGGGATCATCAATAATTTAAAGATTACATCTGCATTTAATCTTCACCTTGATCTATGTAAACCATTTTCTAGATCAGTGTAAACCTTTTACCTTGTAAACTGTGCCATTACATACTACTATGTCTTTCCTATTTAACTTGATATATGCTGCATTGATGACTCAATAATATACTGATGCTTAGTATATATGAATGCTTGGTTATGACTATACTCGGTACTCAGTAATCATCTAGCTTGATGTGTATGCTTGGTCAAGACTATGCTCGGTTAACATATTACTCTGCCTTGTGCTCTACTCAGTTAATGTACTTGGTGTGTTGACCGACTAGCCTATTTCCTTCCTTTACCTACTATATGTGTGACACTAATGAAAATTCATAATCTAACAAAAAAAATCAACCCCTTTTCTATCATGGGACCACCTCCCCCACGCCCAATATCTCAAGTTCTCACCTAAGTACAAAGCTCCACACAAGCATCACCTCCACCCCAACATCTCAAGTCTTCCCCTAAGAATAAAGCTCCATGTAAGTTCCACCTCCACCTCCTATATCTCAAGTCTTTATGATAGAATCATTTTTCCTTCTTGCACAATAAGGAACAACACAAGAACCTCCATTTGTCGACCAACAAATATTCACCCAAGCGCCAACTCTGCCTGTTACTGAACCAACTTTTGCACAAGTCTCACTTCCACCTCTCATCACCACAACACAATCCCAACAACCATTTTACATGATGGGGATGCCTCCTACAGGACCCCTAAACCAACCAATCATACCCCAAATCCCTATAGTCACTTCCACACCCCCAGTCATTGCTACATCACAACTTGCTACAAGGTTAGGCTCTTCTTGGGGTCTCACTCTAGCACAAATGCATGCCTTAGGAACCCAAACGTAGTCATATATCTCCAACCCCATTATCACATAGTTATTCATGCAATTTGTAGCACAAACCACATAGCCTCAATAGTCAGTTGACACTAGCCCCCCATTCATCCATTACCTGGTCATGTCTTCATATGTTACCCCCAAACAATGCCACCACTAAAACAACTAGGTCCCTCCCATTATTCCAATTACCTCACACCACCACCAACCATTGAAAATATCCAAGGGACTCATCCACTCCTCATAAGTGCATGTATGCATCCTACCTACATTGGGTAAGCCCATACAAATCCCTCTAGCTAATCACATCAACAATTTGCAAAAATTTTCCAAACCCCTCCACAACAAAAATATAGGCACCTCAACAATAATACCTTGCCCAACCTCCTCCAAAAAATCTATTGCAACCCACATACCTAGCAAGGCAATCTCCTTATCAGACCCCATAGTATCCCCCACAAAATCAACCCTATTTACCTGCACCATTTGACCCTTTCCAAATGGGACTACCCACTCTAGCACCTGTTAACCCAGAATGGGAGGAAATGAAGAAAACTCTTAAGGAGCTATATGCTGGGACTGAGATCAAAACCTTTAAGTTCAAAGAGGTTTATCCTTATCAATTTGATCGATCTATCACAACAGTCCCCTTCCCCAAACATTTTGAGACTCCCAAGTTTGACAGGTATAGGGGGAAGGGATATCCCATCAACCACGTTAAGGAATTTTAGCCCAGCAAGAGGTGGCCAAGAGTGATAACTACCTCATCTGACTCTTTACAAAGAGCTTAGGAGGAACCAATCTTGAGTGGTTCTACAAAATACCCTATGGAATAATCACAACCTTCACTAAGTTATCAAAAATATTTGTGGCACAATACACACATCACATCAAGAATGAGTTGTCTCTCCTTGACCTCTGTCATTGCAAGAAAAAAGGAGGTGAAAGCCTCATAGATTATTTATAGAGATGGCAAGGCCTCACAATGAGACTATCATTCCAACCGTTAGAGAGACATATCAAAAAGATATTCATCGATAACTTCCACCCCAAGTTATCACATCACATGTGTATGAACTATCTTTGAACCTACCAAGACATTCAAGGAAAGGGTATGAATTTTGAGAAAGGTCTCTTAGAGGATGGTACTATAAAGAATTACACAAAGAATTACAATGATAAATCCAACAATGACCATCCTTGATATTGGAACAAGAATAAGAATTGATGAACTACAACTGATTGAATACCTGAATGAATTGAAGATCAGTGATTATAGATCACCAAGTACTAAAATGATATGTAAGATAATTAAATCAGTCATTATGTTGTCATTGATGTCAACTAGTTTTGACAGTACCTATCATGATAGTTGCAAATATCTAAACATCTGTAAAAGAGGAGAAAAGATGAAGAACTGAGATATCTACATAATGAAGATGGATATGATAGATGTGGATAAGGAATACTCTTGGTAACTTATTGATGAATCTATGACTTCATATTATTGACTTGATTATGTTACATTAATCTATTATGAAGTTGGAAGCAAAACTTAACAAAGTAGTTTGGTCGGTAAATGAAGCACTTCAGTATACATTGAGCCAGTGTAGTGTATACCGAGCGATAGTATTAACCGAGCTTGTGTTCGCTGATACATTTCTTTGTTAACTAAGTATGGATGAAATAACTAAATGTTTAGTTTAGCCGACATAAATTGATGAGCTGGAATGTGTATGATTTCAAGGTGGTAGATAAAGTTTGTTATGAGATCAATGAATAACAAAATTTGAAGAATATCTAAAGGATGGAATTGAAATGAGTTATTGACACATCTACCGAGGAAGGTTTAAGAAAAAAAATCAACAAAGGAGATTAAGCAGAAAAATATGATGGATGAAAAGAAAATGGTTTACTTCTCTATATAAGAGACATTGGTTTCATTGTTGAAACTATGCCAGAAGAAGGAGACTACAGAGATATCGAGTGAACATAACTTCATGCATGCCTAATTGGACTGGTTGAAGAAGAACCGAATTGCAGAACAATACCGAGCATCAGAGAGTTTTTATCAAGGGACAGTAAGTTATTGAATATTGATGAACTAAATTGAAATATTGATCAGAGGATTTTTATGGGCTTAGAATAGATCTGAACATCTACAAATTCAAGTTGTATTGTAATAAGATCACCTACTATTTTAGTTTAACCATTGTAACAAAAAAATCTCTTAATTAAGTGGACTTGAAAGTCTTGTGATGTCATTCATAGAATGTACATTGTTATCCTATCAACCCCATAGTGACTGCTGGTTGGATGATAACTGTTAGTCTTAAATCCTCTAACAAGGTCACACCTTACAATGTGTTTTGTAACCTTTAATAGGGTTGGCTCTTCACTGAGCTCACTTCAGAAGAGTGAAAAATATTTTGGGTTACCGGTCCCAGGTGGTTTTTCCCTTAACAGGGTTTCCATGTTAAATCATTGTGTTATGTGTTTCTATGATCAATGTTTGGTTATCATACTTTACATATTGCATATTTGATTTGGTTGGTAATCACAGTGAGTAGTTAATTTGTAATTGGTAAAGGCACAGACAGTTTAGTATTTTATGCTACCGAGCTGCAAATATTTGTTGAATTTGTTTTAAGAGATACATTTTGTAATTGGGACTATTGGATAATTGATCTAACTGATTCACCCCCCTCTTAGTTATTCTAACAATTGGTATCAGAGCATATTGGTTTCTTGGAATAGATTTTTAAGGACTTCAATAGAAAGATCACAAAATGTATAAGAGTGAAGTGCCAAAGCTGAATAAGGACAACTTTACAATATGGAGAAGCCGAATGAGACTTCATATATCTGGAATTGGGAATAATGCCCTCACCCTATTGGACAATTGCTACTTAGCACCACCTACTAGACCTTTGACTCTTGATCAATTAAGAGATAGACATGAGCATAATGTTACTATGATGGAGATTGTTGCTGCTCTATCAGATGCCAAATTTGAAGATGTTAAGGATTGCCTTACCTTAAAGGAAATGTGGGATAAACTTGCTCAAGTTTATAGTGGTGATGCAAATGTCAAGAGAGCCAGAGATAAAAGTTTAAGAGGGAGATTCGATGATATGAAAATGAAAGAAGGAGAAAATATAGTGTAGTATACAAACCAAATAAAGGAGGTAGTTAATGCTATCAGAGGATCTAGTGGTGTCATTGATGAAGATACAGTGGTAAGTAAAATTTTAAGGACCTTATTTCCTGTTTATGCAATCAAAATATCTGCAATACATGAAATGAGGTTTGCACCTAGCAGTACTCTCACTCTTGATAATCTAATTGGTAAGCTAACAAATTTTGAGCTAAACAACTTTGATAATAGTGTTGTACTATCTGTTGAGTCTACTTTTATGTCTTCTCTGAAGATCGGTAAGTCTAGCAGTAGAAATAATAAGGATGATAATGGCAATAACACTAATGATGAGCTTGATGAACTTGAAGCTCTTATGGCCTAGAGGTTACCTAAAGGTAAAGGTAGATATAGGGGTAAATTAACTTTAGCATGTTTTAACTGCAAAGAAGTTGGTCATATTGCTGCTAGATGCCCAAATAGGAAAGAAGATGATAGAAACAAGATCAATCTGGTGAAGGAAGTTATGGGAGCATAAACAATAGAAGTTACCGACACTATAATAGGGATAACTGAGACAACAATGATAACGGCAAAAAGGTATGTTACATTTCTGAAGAGAATGATACTGATTCTGGCACAGATGATGATGTTGAAGTAGTATTTGTTGTGATGAAGGATGATTCTGAGGAAGAAGAAAGGTATGTAGAGACAACACTCATTTCTAAAGTTAATAAAAATGATACATGGATCATTGATAGTGGTTGTACACATCACATGACTGGTGATGAAGAAAAGTTTGATAATCTTGCGCAATATAATGGAGGATCAGTAAAAATGGGTAATGATACACCATGTATGGTTAGAGGAAAATGATCTTTATTGATAAATGATAAAATCAAATGTGATAATACTTATTGGGTAGAAGGACTAAATTACAATTTGCTAAGCGTGGAACAAATTAACAACTCAGGTCACTGAGTAGATTTTGAGAGCAAGAAGGTAAAGATATTTGATGATGGAGGGAAACTTATTGGATCAGGAGCACAATCCAAAGGTAACTTGTTTTATCTTGACAATGCAAAGTCTTCCTGTTTAATGATGAAAAATGAGGATGCATGGCTATGACATAAAAGGTTATGTCATGTAAACTTTGTTAGCATGATTAAAATCAGTAGAAAGAAAAAATTTATAGGTCTACCTAGTCTAACTAAACTGGATCATGTTATGTTTCATCAATGTCTGAAAGGTAAAATGACAAAATCTAGTTTTAAGAGTAAATACTATTCAACAAAGAGAATCTTGGAGTTAGTTCACACCAACCTATGTGGTCCCATGAGAACTCAAAGTTACTATGGAGATAGATATTTCATTCTGTTTATTGATGATTACACTAGATTGATGACTATAATGTTTTTAAAAGAAAAATTTGAGGCATTTAAGATGTTTAAATGGTACAAAGAAAAAGTAGAGAAAGAAACTGGGAAAGAACTGAAATGCTTGAGATCTGACAAATGCGGTGAATTTATTTCTGATGAATTTACTAACTATTGTAATGAGCATGGTATAAAAAGATAGGTTTCTACCCCGAGAACACCTCAGCAGAATGGGATTGCTGAAAGGAGGAATAGATCAATTATTGATTGCGCGAGGACACTGATGTTACAAAAGAATGTTGCTCAGACATACCAAAGAGAGGTAGTTAGTACAACTGTATATGTTCTGAACTGAGGACAATTGAAGGACACAAACAAAACACCCTACGAGTTATGGTTTGGTCACAAACTGACTGTAAGTTACTTCATAATTTTTGGTAGAAAATGTTTTATTCTGAAAGATTATAGAAATGGAAAGTTTGACTCTAAAGGGGATGAAGGGATATTTCTTGGATATTCTACTAAAAGAAAAGCTTACAAGTATCTGAATAAAGTTACTAATAAGATGATTGGAAGTGCCAATGTCAGAGTTGATGAATTTGATGATAAGGATGGTGAAGAAAGCACTAGGGAGCCAGAAGACTATGGTAGATTCACTTACATTGAACATCCATAGTACCTACCAAAGCCACAGGTTGAGTTGACCAAGCATCATGAAAACAACACTAAGGAACAACAAAGGGAAACCAAGGATTAGGAAGGAGCTACCGAGAAAGCAAATGAACCTGAACAGGATGAACAATAAAGAAGAGATCAAGTACTAGCAAGATTTGTCAGAAGACATCATCCTGAGAACCAAATCATTGGAGACAAGCAAGCTGGCATGTTGATAAGAAGTAAGTTAAGATAAGGTACATGCTTAGTTTGTGAGTTTGAACCAAAAAATGTTAAGGTTGCACTGGAGAATGATGAATGGATAAATGAAATGAATGAAGAGATAGAACAAATTGAGAAAAACAAGACATAGACTTTAGTACCTAGACCAAAAGATAAGAATGTTATTGGTACTAAATGGATTTTTAGAAATAAGCTAAATGAGAGTGGAGAGGTTACAAGGAACAAAGCTAGATTTGTATGCAAGGGATATGCATAGGAGGAAGGTATAGATTATGGTGAAACTTTTGCACCTATTGCTAGACTAGAGGGAGTCCACATGTTACTTGCATATGCAACACATAAGAAGTTTAAAGTCTATCAAATGGATGTTAAGTCTGCTTTTCTAAATGGGATACTAGAAGAGGAGGTATACATAGAACAACTAGAAGGGTTTGTTGATTCAGATAAGAAAGACATGGTATGTAGACTACATAAAGCTTTGTATGGTTTAAAGAAAGCACCTAGAGCCTGGTATGAAAGGCTGCATACTTATTTGTTAAGTATTGGTTTTGTTAGAACTAGTGAAAACAACAATTTGTATATGAAAGGAGAGCCTGATGACACTATTTTGATTGCTGAAATATTTTTGGATGATATAATTTTTGGAGGACAAGATCATATTTGTAAATCATTTTATGATGAGATGCAAAAATAATTTGAAATGTCTATGTTTGGAGAGATTAAATTCTTTCTAGGCTTGCAGGTTATTCAATAGAATGATGGAATTTTCATCACACAATCAAAGTACATAAAGGAAGTATTGAGAAAATTTGGCATGGAAGATGCCAAACTAGTTGGAACACTGATGGTCATAGGGTTCAAACTGACTAAAGATGATGGATCTATAGAGGTAACTAGACATTGTACTGATCTATGATTGGTAAACTGATGTATGCAGTACATAGTAGACCAGACTTGCACATGCAGTGGGGATTGTTGCCAGATTTTTTGCCAATCCAAAGGATTCACACATGGTTGTAGTAAAAAGAATCCTAAGATACTTGAAGAAAACATTAGACTATGGATTATGGTATCCTAAGGAAGGCAAGTTTGAACTAAGAGTCTACACCGATGCAGATTGGGCTAGAAATATAGATGACATAAAGAGTACAACTGGAGGAGAATTTTTATTTGGTGAAAGAATTGTTACTTGGACAAGTAAGAAACAACCTTGTATTTCTTAGTCTATTGCTAAAGCAGAATATGTTGTTGCTACTACAAACTGTTCAAACATTGCTTACATGAAGCAAGTATTGGAAGGAATGAATGAGGTAATCACTGAGCCAGTGATTATATATTATGACAACACTAGTGCAATAAATATTTCTAAGAATCATGTAATGCACTCAAAGACCAAGCATATTTCTATTAAGTATCACTACTTAAGAGAAAAAGTATAGGAGAAGCAAGTCGAACTGTAATATGTTACATTAAAAGAGCAACTTGCTGATATTTTTACCAAGCCTCTACTGAAGGATACTTTTGAATACTTGAGGACTAGACTTGGGGTCTGTCCCATGTCTACTGGTCGCTAATGTGATTTGGAGGTTGCATCATCCTAATCTTATCAGAAGATCATTCATGTTGATGCAACATAGTTCACACTTTGGATTCTGTCTAAGGTTGTGAAAGATTTCAGGAACATTGATTTGCATATCAGTATACCAAGATACATTGTATGCACCAGACAATAGAGAGTCACATGGCTATTGCAGAGTTGTATGTTTTATGTTTTTCTTTGGCATTGTTGTCAAAGAGAGAGATAAACAATATGAAAAACTGAGAGATCACTGGAACATCTATCTAAGGGAGAGATAATCTGAGAAAGTCAGGGAGAGTTTTGAAGATTTGTTGCTGAGAACAAAAGGAATCTAAGAGCTGGAAAGATCATATATGTAGAGGAAAGTCTGCACTTACAATGCTGTTATGCAACATAGTGATTAAACATATTAAATATCAAGCTAGGGAGAGCTTACCGAGCTACAAAATTTGCTTACATAGTTGTAGAATACATGTTTGGTATGTGTATGGTATATTTCATATTGCTTGAGTTGCCATCAATGCCAAAGGGAGAGATTGATGAACTATAACTGATTGAATACCTGAATGACTTGAAGATCAGTGATTAGAGATCACCAAGTACTGAAATGATATGTAACATAATTAAATTAGTAATTATGTTTTTATTGATGTCAACTAGTTTTGACAGTACTTATCATGATAGTTGCAAATATCTAAACATCTATAAAAGAGGAGAAAAGATGAAGAACTGAGATATCTACATAAGGAAGATGGATATGATAGATGAGGATAAGGAATACTCTTGGTAACTTATTGATGAGTCTATGACTTCATATTGTTGACTTGATTGTGTTACATTAATCTGTTATGAAGTTGGAAGCAAAACTTAACAAAGCAGTGTGGTCGGTAAATGAAGCACTTCAGTATACACCGAGCCAGTGTAGTGTATACTGAGCAACATTATTAATTGAGCTTATGTTTTCTAACACATTTCTTTGTTAATTGAGTATGGATGAAAGAACTAAATGTTTAGTTTAGCCGACATAAATTGATGAGCTGGAATGTGTATGATTTCGAAGTGGTAGATAAAGAATGTTATGAGATCAATGACTAACAAAATTTGAAGAAGATCTAAAGGCTAGAATTGAAATGAGTTATTGACACATCTACCAAGGAAGGTTTAAGTGGAAAAATCAATGAAGGAGATTAAGCAAAAAAATCTGATGGATGAAAAGAAAACGGTTTACTTGTCTATATAAGAGACATTGGTTTCATTTTTGAAACTATGCCGGAAGAAGGAGACCGTAGAGATATCACATGAACATAGCTTCATGCATGCCTGATTAGACTGGTTGAAGAAGAACTGAACTGCAGAACAATACCGAGCATCAGAGAGTTTTTACAGAGGGGCAGTAAGTTATTGAATATTGATGAACTAAATTGAAATATTGATCAGAGGATTTTTATGGGCTTAGAATAGATCTGAACATCTACAAAATCAAGTTGTATTGTAATAAGATCACCTACTATTTTAGTTTAACCATTGTAACAGAAAAATCTCTTAACTGAGTGGACTTGAAAGTCTTGTGATGTCATTCATAGAATTTACATTGTTATCCTATCAACCCCATAGTGAATGCTGGTTGGATGATAACTGTTAGTCTTAAATCCTCTAGCAAGGTCACACCTTACAATGTGTTTTGTAACCTTTAATAGGGTTGGCTCTTCACTGAGCTCACTTCAGAAGAGTGAAAAATATTTTGGGTTACCGGTCCTAGGTGGTTTTTCCCTTAACAGGGTTTCCACGTTAAATCATTGTGTTATGTGTTTCTATGATCAATGTTTGGTTATCATACTTTACATATTGCATATTTGATTTGGTCAGTAATCACATTGAGTAGTTAACTGGTAATCGGTAAAGGCACAGATGGTTTAGTATTTTATGTTACCGAGCTGCAGATATTTGCTGAATTTGTTTTAAGAGATACATTTTGTAATTGGGACTATTGGATAATTGATCTAACTGATTCACCCCCCCTTAGTTATTCTAACAAGAATGCCATCACATATGGGGCCATAGACACCAAACACATCCATGTTGTTGTTGCAAGTTCTAAACCACATGTTCCAATCTATCAGCAACCAACATAATTCTACCAGTAGCCTATGAAAACCTATCATCAACAAGTACCCTATTATCAATCATAGGAACCAAATTTCCAACCTCCATCAAACCAAACCAATGCTATATCAGTCATGCAAGGAAAAAACAAGCCATGCATCCAAAATAATAATAATAAAACATTCACCCCTCTCGGTGAACCATTGGAAGTAATATTCCATAGAATAGCCAATGCCAACTTGATAGTGTATCCTTAGACCCAACCATTTGATGATTCAACCCCAATACCCACATGGTACAAGGACACTGAGTACTATGACTATCATTTTTTTAAGGGGCATACTACCTTGAAGTGCATGAAAATCAAGCATTACATTCAAGATCTCATACATAAGAAGGAGATCATAGTTGATGCATGTGACTTGGCCTCACCCAATGCAAACTTAAACATTTATGAAAATGTGTTTCCTCAACACAAATATAGCAAAGGAACAACTAATGGAAATCCACCAGCCCAAAATCAAGGCAATAGTAAGAAAGGAGACCACACTGATAGAAAATATTACACAACTTCCTACATCAACTATGATAAATTTTTTAGATGTGTTTCCTAGGTTAGACCCACGATTAATGTTATCCATGTCAAAGGTGTAGATAGTCAATGTGCGGTTACCACACATTAGGTTATGATATCCATTGTAGGTGCTAATACAACTTCCTCATCTAATGTATAATACAACCTTTTGGAACACCTTGGGAATACCCCTATCCAAATATTCATTTTAGATCTTCTCCACACATCCCTCGTACATCAAGAATCCTAAACAAGGCCCTCTAAGAGGTATGTGTTGCCAAAAATATCAATACCAACCAGTTCAAGAATCTCGTGGGACACTTGTCTACATCATGTGGCCTTTCATTTAATCCCTCCGACATGCCATCTATTGAACCAAATCACACTCTCCCCATCCACATTGCCATCATGGTCAATGATTTCATAGTCAAGAGGGTGATGATAGATAATGGTCTAAACCTCAACTTGTGTACATTATAGTTCATAAAGAAGGTGGAGTATACTAAAGTAGACATATCACATGAGGTTATTACCTTCAAAGCATATGATAACTTTGAACGTACCTCAGAAGGTACCATCTTGTTACCTATCAAACTAGGTCCTACAATACAAGAAACTATATGCCACGTTGTTGATCTTGACATCCCTCACAACATCCTCCTCATTCTCCCTTGGATTCATTCCATAAATCTTATTCCCTCCACATATCATCAGTGCATCAAGTTCCTACACCAAGGCACAAAAATAACCATTCAATGTTGATCCACAACCCTTCACTTAGTATCATGCATTAGAGGCTTCATTCTCACATTCCTCTTATTTCCATAGAATTGACATCAACACTTCTATCGCTAGTTCATCCCGATCCCATTGCAATCCAGAGACAATCCCCACTTCTACCCTTTCCACCATTAAGATCAACAATAGGGTCGGTGAGTAATATAGCCTAACAAATACATTTATAGGGGGGGCTCTATTGCTTGATCTGCATACTCAGAGGTTCCCATCCTACCAAAGCACACCCCAACAAGAGGAACCTAAAACAAAGAAAATAGGTTCATCCACATTTATGTCACATGACATTTTGAATAATCAAGAGATGGATCCTGACATCAATAGATGGCTATAAAAATATCCCCCACCTCCCAACACTAAGATCCTTAGGTACTTCAAACATAAATACCCCACATCACAAAAATGGGCCACGAAACAATGGAATTATTAGGGCGGTCGTCTAGAACTTGAGGAAGGTGGTCTGAAAGACCCACTAGAAGCTTCTCATTAGCTAAGACATCAAGGCATTGGATTTAGTCACAAAACTACTTGCTTGCACATATAAGGATGTGATACCACAACTGGGGACACTAATGCGCCTAATGTTACCCTCTTGGACATCCAGGGTGACATTGTGGAAGTGAAGATATCCTAGAAGAGGAATTTAAGAAATCTTATGTTGATATATTCGATGATGAAACCTTCTTGGGAAACTCTATCCTCTTCCAACTATCCATAAAAATTATCAACCTTCCACTCATCCACCCCAAACTCATAGATTAGGACCAACCAAGCATTGCACATATCAATGAGTTCCACAGTGAGGACACACTCCTAAGATTCATTGGAGTAGTAGAACAACAACAATATTGGAGGCATGCTTCAACACATGGATACGAGATAGAACCTAAGGGATACTTTGGGGAATAGGAAGTCTTTAGCTACAAGATTAAAAATGAAAAAGAAAAAAATGAGTCTTTTGGTGAAAACCCCTATGGGGCAATTTCTGACTCCAAAAAAGTTAAAAAAAAGGGTGTATCTTCTGGTGAAAACCTCTTCGAGATGCCAAAAGATGAGGAATTGCCTCTTCCTCTTATCCATGATTATATGACATAATAGTCATCTATACTTATCGAAGAAACCAATCTTGTCAATCTGAGAACCAAAGGATGCCCTAAAATAACATACATCACAACATCTCTATTAGAGGCTAAAGAGACATCTTTCACCGCACTTATCCAGGAAGCTACAATAAAATATTCATGGTCTTATGCTCATATTCCTAGATTGGACCCTAGCCTAGTTGTCCATCATCTTGTATTAGACCCAAATGCCAAACAAGTTAAGAAAAAGCTACAAAAATGCACCCTAAGGTGGTATTGATAGTAAAAGAAGAACTGGAAAATTTCCTACAAGATAAAATCATACGCACAATTGACTATTTAGAATGGATTTATAACATGGTGCCAATTTACAAACCATCAAGAGAAATCAAAATATGCACAGACTTTTGAGACCTCAACAAGGCATGTCCGAAGGATGATTTCCCTCTACCAAACAATGATATGATTGTTGACCTTACTTTTGGGCATGCGATGCTATCACTCATGGATAGTTTCTCTGGCTATAATTAGATACACATTTCAAAAGAAGATCAATGTAAGACAACATTCATGACCCCATGGGGTAACTTCTTCTATAACATGATTCCTTTTGGTTTGAAAAACAAAGGGACCATATATCAACGGACCATGACTATCATATTTCATGACATGATCCACAAGATCCTTGAAGACTATGTGGATGATATTTTGGAAAAATAAAAAACAAGGTTAGACCATCTCAACATGCTAGAATGTGTATTTGACCACCTACATCATTATAGTTTAAAGCTTAATCCAAAAAAGTGTGTCTTCAAAGTTATATCTGGAAAACTCCTAGGATTCATCATATCTAGACGAGGCATAGAGACCGATCCAAAGAAAGTCAAATCCATAATGGAAATGCCTCCTCCTAGGACTCTCAAGAAATTATGTAGTCTACAAGGTAAGCTACAATTTTTCAGGAGGTTCATATCACAACTTGTAGATAAGTGCCAACCATTCACCCATGTATTTTGTAAAGACACCAATTTAAAATGGGGTCCTTTGTGCCAAAGAAGTTTTGAAAATATCAAAGAATGTCTGGAAAATCCACCCATCCTCCTACTACCTACTCCAAGGGAGCCACTCATAAAAATACCTATCAACTACCACTACAACACTAGGGGCATTGTTGGCTCAACTTGATGACAATGGAAAAGAAAGAGCTATCTACTATATCAGTCATACGCTTGTTGTCTATGAGATCAATTATACACCAATGGAGAAAGCCTACTTACCAGTTGTTTTTGCTACTTAGAAACTATGACACTATACGCTTAGCCATATAGTGAAACTTATTTCTAAAGTAGATCTACTCAAGTATCTACTCTCACAAACAATGCTTATAGGACATATGGAAAAATGGGTAATGCTCCTTAGTGAATTTGACATTCAATATGTGGACAGAAAGGTAATCAAGGGCTAGGGTATTTCATATCAACTAGCTGAGGCACCCTTGATGGATGCATATCCTTTGGCAATGGAATTTCCAGATGAACATATGTGTATGATTGAAGAAAAACCAACATGGAAATTTTATTTTGATGGATCATACACATCACTTGGATTAGGGGCATAAATCCTCTTCATTACACCTTAAAGTGACTACATTCTAAAATCATTCAAATTGAGATTCCCCTATACCAACAATATTACAGAATACAAAGTGCTCATCTCAGGCCTCAAGACATTTATCCAATGGAACATCACTAGAGAACTACAAGTATTTGGAGATTCACAACTCATCATCAAATAAGTCATGGAGAGTTTTAGATAAAGGATGATAAGGTGATACCCTACATAGAATTAGTGGACAAAATGAAAGAACAATTAATGGGTCTACAATTTATACAAATACCCAAATTATAGAACAAAGAAACAAATGTAATGGAAACCATCAGGTCTCTACTTGAAATCCCTCAAGATGCCACACAATATTAATTTTTAGTCAAGAAGCTCCACACACCCGCTTATGAGAATGTCAATTCAGAAATGGTGTATGTCTTGGTTGGTCCATAGTCCCCATGGTACCATGACATCCATGCTTACCTAAAGAATGGTATCATATCCCCCCTCCTAAAAAACACTAAATGCTAGAACCTTATTCACAAATCATCTTTCTACAATCTCATAGCCAATACCCTATATTGTCATGGATATCACAACATCCTCTCCAGGTGTTTAGACTCAAATGAGGCTTCCCTGGCCTTATAGGAGGTTCACACTGGAATTTGTGATTCCCACATGAGTGGTATGGTCTTAGCAAAGCAACTACTTAGAGTAGGGTACTATTGGCCCACAATGGAACATGATGCTTGTGAGTTTGTGAAGAAATACCTACCATGTTAGTAACATGCCAATTTGATTCATGCTTCAGTATAGGATCTACATCCCATTGCACCACCTTGGTTGTTCTCATGTTGGGTCTTTGAACTTGTTGGTAAGATAATCCCCCTTTCCATGGATGGACATAAGTACAATATCACTGCTATTGAATACTTCACAAAGTGGGTTAAAGTGATCCCATTCACCCTCACTATAGGTGTCAAAATATACAAGTTTGTCCTCTACCATATCATACACCACTTCAACATCCCTTCCACCATCTTCAAAGATCATGACACACCATTTGAAAATCAACACATGAAGGACCTATGCAACCAACTCCACATTCACCATCACTTTTCTAGCCCATATTTTCACCAATGGAATGGCCGAGTTGAGGCAACAGACAAGACCATCCTAAGAATCCTCAAGAAGGTTGTCAATGATTTTGGTTATGACCAAAACCTCCAAATTGATCCCACCCTCTGGGTATACTACACATCCTTCTACACTCTTATAGGCACCACCCCATACTCTCTTGTATATGTTGCTAAATTAATCCTACCAATTGAGATCAAACTGCCATCACTACATGTGTCACTCAAGAACATGGTCAATGATGAGAACCACCATGTGACATGCCTCACACAATTGGATCTACTAGATGAAAAGTGATAGCAAGCATATGATCACCTGGTTGTATACTAGAACCAGCTCAAGAGAAGCTGCAACAAGAAAATTTTCCCTTGATAATTTTACGTGGGAGAATGGTTCTAAAAGAGAATTAGAAGGTACAAGTAGATCAAGAGAAGAAAGGAAAGTTTGAACCTACTTGGTTGGGTCCATATATTGTTACAATTTATTTTGTCTTAGGGACATAACAACTATCAACAACTGAAGGAGAACCTCTGAATGACCCTATCGAAATCATTCATCTCAAGAAGTTCTATGTTTGAATCGCATTGTGTACTCCACTTTTCTAAAAAAATCTATAAAAAGTATAAAGTGACCTGAACAAATCATTTCCTTGGTGAAAACCTGGTAAACAAGCCCCTTAATGATAACAGAAACATCAAAATTTAAAAAAATAATATTTTTTTTATAACAAAAATAACAGAAGTAAAGAGAAATAATTGTCCAATGGTGAAAACTTGGCAATCAAGTGCCTTGGGAAAGTATGTTGGTGAAAAATTGGAAATAGATACCATACATAATGGACCATTCCATTATCTGTCAAAATTCTATTCCATCACAATCACGCATCCACCCACCTTTGCCTCACAAAATCCTTATCATCAACCCATATTCCCTAGGTGTTCCATTATCGCACGTGCACATTGAGAATTGAATTACTATCTAGCATCCTGAGCTTCTTGTATATATCAGTTGTAAAATGTATCCTATCCCTGCATCATGAGATTTGTATATATCTATCACATATTGACCTATCCTAATTCCTAAACTTTTGTAAATACTTACTATATATACCAACCTATTGCATTTGTACTATATTGTTAGAGCCCATTGTACATACCCTCATTCATCCCGCAGAAGCACGATCAATCATCCCATCAAGCCTCATACCTCAACAAGTTCCTCAATAGACATCCTTGATTATGTGATTTTCCTTGATCCATTTTTTGTCGTCAAACACAAATTTGTAGCGAATCCCATCAGTAGGTCCCTTAGAGGATGCATCCTTCCTCATGTCTAACCTAATCCCAACATCTTTCAATTATTCAATCTCTTTTGGAAAAAAACATCTTTTGGATTTATCACTTTGATTTTGAATTGATTCTTTGGTTCTTGATTTTTTTTTAAAGGCTTCTCATTGTACCCCTCCTCAAAGTCGTCAGGATCTCATTATATCATGGTGTGTTGCGAATGGGGGCAATCTGGGTCAAGGTTTTTGATCTTTTTGTCTTTTGCCTACGAGTCAGTTGGATGTGACCTTTGCACATCCTGTATGTAATCCTTTTGGGTTACATGGTGTACTCGAGAAATGCCATTTTTCTATGGGTTTCCCAACATCATTTCCACCTTGACTCCTCTTGGGCTCATGCATGATGCTAGTGCAATCCTTGCGTATTTGTTGAATCAGTCCTATGCAACATTGGTGAAAAAGTCTTGCATTCCTAGTAACCTTGGTAGGTCTCTAATGTTGCTATATTGAACTAAGTGCTTAAACTACATGGTAGTATTCCATTTCATAATACTCTGCACTCAAAATTAAAAAAGAATCCCCCTGGCCAAAATCAAATCCAAAATCCCTACAAAGGAAATTAAAGCAAACCCTTAATACCAAAGAAAACCCAACACATCAATCCTTTAATCCCCCAAATCCTTAATACCTCAATCCCTACACTCATTCACATCCCTCAAATCCCCTGTTATCTAATTTCCTAATCCACATGGATAGGGTTGTGCGAATGTTACCCTCCCCCTTTTCTCCATCTCATTGGGGCAAGTTTCTTTTCGAGACCCCGTTCGGGCCCCTTTTTCTTTCCCAGTCACCCTCTCAAGGGGGCATCACCTAGCCTAACTAATAAAATTTTTCCCGCATTTTGGGGCAACTTTATTTCCTTTTATTCTTCGAGTTGTCAAAATCTTAAACATCTTCAAAATAGTGTTATTTTAACACTATGTCGAAGAGGGGAAAAATGTAAACACCTAAATTTGATTACATAGTTAAGTAATCTTATTTAGTTCTCTTCTAAGGCATTATTAATTATATATTTAATATTTATTCAATTCATGTCATCCCCCTAGTTAATTAATTTAATTAATTATTTAAATGACAACTCATAATCTGATAATTAATTAAATCCCTATTCCTGTATTAATTTGAATAAATACATAATTTTATTTAAATTAATTCTCAAAATACCCCTTTTGATTAAATAACCCTCATTTAATCAATTAAAACACATGGCTCCTAACTTTAACCCCTAACCCAACCTATCTCAACCACCTAACTCCTAATTCTAACTCAACCCAACTCATTCACCCATACTAAGTCCACTTAATTAATTAATTAATCATGATTAATTAAGTGACCCACTTGCATCCTCCTGATTCTCCCACTTTCTCCCTAATCAAATCCTAATCCACCCTTAATCCTACCTTAAAATTTTGCACAACCTTAATAATGGAATATCTTCTCAACCAATTAATCTTAATCCACCCCTAATCCTACCCTAATCATTTGAACAACCTTAATCATGAAGATCAAAAAATCTAACCCAAACCCCAAGTTAACTCTTGTCACATCGTTCCACTCCCCAACCAAATGCATTTATGTCAACCTTAAATTCTCTTACACCTCTCTTACACATCCCTTACACCTCTTACACATTTTTCCCCTCGAAGGAATATTTTAATTCCTTCTTTCCATTCTCCAAAATCCCTCCCACTTCCCAAAATGGTCACATTCCTCAATGATTGACCTTTGGAGATTTGAGACAAGATGTGCCTTTATGACATATATTTCCATTCTCCTATTTCCTCTCAAGCTCTCTCCTTGTGACACTTGTTAGAAGGCTATGAGTTTGAAGACACACAATCCATGTTCTCTCCTTCAAATGTATCTCCACCATTCCTCCACTTTCAATCTTGACCCTCTATTTACCCTCTCTTGACCTATAAATTGAACCCCCACCCTGCACAAATTATCCACCTTTTATGTAAAGTTATAATGCCATTTTGAGATTAAAGAGCAAGATTAATAACCTCATAATGACAAAATATCCTCACACTATTGAAGCTTGAGAAAGAATCCATTTGAGCACACATCCAATCTTTGGACTACATCCAAAGATCAAGAAGGGCTTCAAGGTTTAAAAAGGTTTCCACATTCTTAGGCTTATTTGGTTTTGTTCTTCTTGTGTCTAATCTTAAGTGTTGTAATAGCTTAGTTTGTTGAATGTTTAACTAGTTTTTACATTCCTTTGCACACTAGTTTTTATTACATACACATATATATCAAGTAGCTTGAAGAGTTCACACCCATTCATAATGTCTTGTGGAAATTAACAATAATATTACAAAACTAACAACATAAAAAACATAAAATTAAGCTCAAATGAGCCACATGTGTGCTTTGGTGACATGGTTAACATATTTCTTAAATAAATATGTATCTACATCTTGAATTACTTATCTAATGGAAAATTTGATATCAATCATCTTCTCCATATGGATATAAGCCTTCCCAAGTGTAGAATCCTTTTTTGCATTCTCCAAAGCATTTCAAAGAAGTGTTCTGCATTCTGATAACCATTCACTCTAGTCCTTTACATTCCCATCCTCTTTGACTAATAGATGCATATCTAATCCTTCTACATATTAGAACTCCTTGACCTCTCATTTTAATTCATAATAGAACTCTTTATGTTCATCGATCAATTTATGGATAGATGTGAGGGCTTTATTGTCAAAGGAAGTCCTATGTTGCAACTCTTTGAGTTTTTTCATTCATCTTGTCCCTTAATCTCTTATGTTCCTGAATTGTGTTGTAATTCCTAGAATTGGCCACCTAGAATCTATTGGCCCATGTCATAAAACTAGTAAACCTTTTTTGCATTATATCAAAAACTATACCAAATTTAGCATTCATCATGTGTGACTTCAGCTACTAGTTTTGCATCCTCAACTTATCATATTTTTCTTTCCATTGAGAATCACCCTCATGAAGTAGTAAACATGTAGACTCTTTGGGAACTTCTTTGACCACATCCATCAATGAATCATTATCTTTGATTAACCTTCACACTTCAATTTGTACATATCCCATTCCTTAATCAACATCTAAATTTGGGGCTTTGTTCAACTTGGCACATTAATGCTAATGTCTGTAGTAACCATTAGATCAGTTCCCCCCACTTTTAGTGTCATAATATGGCCAAAATCCTTCTTTGTATCAATAATGCAAGGCTTCTCATGTGCATGATACAAATACCATACCAAAAGGGATTTCTCATCAGGACTATATCTTGATCCAATGTATACTTTAGTTACTCCCTCTAAATTGATTTTATGTTTTGTGCCACTATCATGTAAGAAATTATCAAAAATCAAAGTAGAATTTAGATTCTAACTTGGTAATATAATAACACCAACATCCTCTAGCAATTTTCTCTCTTTCTTTGGAGTCATATTGTTCATCTCATTCTCTACATCTACCTTCAATATTTCCAATAGCCAATTTTTCATTTGTGGATGTTACATGTACAATTGACTCCCTAACATCTTCCCCTATTGTGTATATAAGAAAGCATTGAATTTCAAAGAATTGATAAATTGGTCATTAGAGATAAGAGATGTGTGAACTAATTTCCTTATATCTTTTTCAATGTTCCTAGATAATTCTCCCACTTCTTTCTCCCTACCTAAAGAATGTTGATACTCCTCGATTATCAACTTTGGGATTTTTTCCAACTATTTCTGAGGTACATCTTCATCTAAGGATTCTTCACTAATAGAATATAGGAGCTCAAATCCCTATAGTTCTTTCATTTTTCTCTTTATTTCCCTATTATAATCATCAATGGCCTACTTTTCTTTTGATTCTTCCAATTTCCTAATGATATCATCATGGGGAAATGACATGTTGGTATACCCACTTAGATTTTTATTTCTACTAACATGATCAATATATCCCTTAGGATCAAATCCTTTCCTTAGAGCATGCTTATTCACATTGTAGTGTCCCAATTTATCTAAGATGTGGTCATACCCTTCAGTAGAAACTATGGTAAAATCTCCAAAATGCAATGTACTAGACATAAATGACTACTTTCCATATGAACTCAATTTCATGACATTTAAATGATCAAGCTTCCTGACAATCTAAAAATATGAAATCCAATTTGGCACAGTCTTGGACAATAGCAAACGAGTGTCTTAAAAACTATACACTCTGATCATAGTATAATCAATGAAAGAATACCAATCACCCCAATTATGATTTACAATTCTTCTTTCATGAAAGTCCCTAGTCCTTAAAAATATTTTGATCTCATTAGACAATGAATAATCACAAGGATAATTAAAAACTTTATACAATGTCTTAATAAATTACTCCTCAAAGAACACATAATGGGAATTTACAAATCTGTTATCCCAAATGCAAGTCCATAATTTCACTATCAATGACTAACCATCCTTATCAAATTTTGTAATTATTAGTTTCTCTGGTCACATCCCAATTTCTCAACCATAGTACAATATCATATGCATAAGAATGGAGTAGTGTTTGATGTATATTTTATAAGTATTTCTTTTGATAGCTTTCAGCCCTAGGTAAATCATTTTGGAAATATATTTTAGCATATCGAATGGTATGGCATTGTGCATTGTATATCAACAACGATCACCATTTAAACTATGAACATAAATTTAGGAGCCTCTATGTTCACCACCGATCTAACTGCATGGTAAGTTTACTTTAGGTATGCCTCAAATAAATCCACATGAAAAGAAGGACCATCATCATCATCTACAAGTGGTACTAAGTTTCCCTCTTTCCTAGGTCTATGCAGGGGAAGTCTCCATCCCTTGTAGGTGGTGTCCATTATCTAGTACCCACTATTTAAATCCTCATGCACAATAGGATAATCACATGTGTCATCTAAATAAAATACTTAAAAGAAAGAATTATTTGATGCATGTATGGAAGGTTCTCCTTTTAAATTACAAATGACCCTGAGGTTTGGGTTATAATTCCCTACTAGTAGTTTCATGAGATCAACATTCACGAATACATTTGGCACAACTAGATTTCCTAGGTTGAGTTTCCAAGGGTTGCATATTGGTTCATTCCTAATTAGTTGATTGTAGTGGAAGATGAATAATTTAGATCCTCTAATTTTTGTCCATATCTCCCCGAAGTCTTTCTATTTATCCTCTAATCTCTCAAAATTGGGTCTTAATTGTGTTATCTATCTGGATTTGGGCCTTGAACTAGGAAACTAATCTAATAGGTCCCGGTGTAATTTCTTCTGTTCTATTTCTACATTTTGTTCTATTTCAATCTTCAGTTTCTTGCTTTAAGATTTTCTACTTTATGCCTTCTATATTCTACCTTTTGATCCTCTAAGGCTATCAATTTTCAAATTATAGAAATAAAAACCCTAATGGAGAATTCAAGTGTGAATTATCAAATTTAAGAGAAGTTATGTTTTCTTACTTGGACATAGTCTATATGATAAATTCATAGATCTTCACTTTTTTTCTTCGTCCTTTCCTTATGTGATCATTTTAGAGAAATCCTTTTGGTAAAATTTATTCGATCAATATTGTTCATATATAGAGATCCCTTGTGTAATCATTAATGTCCACCACTAGTAATCAATGCACCGACATTTTTGAATTTCAAAATGTGAGAATGATATGTTTTGTGTCATCAAAAAGACCTCATTTGATCTCATGTTGATTTGTTTACTCTATTTGGTGCCCGATCCTATTTTTATAAGTTTGTCTATTGATTGTCAGGAATGATGAAGTGTCTTTACAACCTGAAGTGCCCTTTTGATTTTGTCATTTGATCAAAGAGACTTCTTATTAGTCTTATGGATGTTATATAACCCCTTCTTCTTTTTCTAGAGTTTTTAAATATTTTTGAGAGAAAATCAGTAAGTCTTCTCGATGTCGATGTGACCTGGTTTATTGGAGAGAGATCTTGATCTTACCCTGATGTAATGTGTCTCCCATATGAAGTAAGTATTTAGTTGAACCATTAGTTTCTTCACCAAGAGGTATCTGAAGTATCATAGAGATATGTTGAATTTCTTCTTGATCACTAAACTAAGATAATTTTTCCATTATCAATTCATCAAAGATAAAAACCATTTTTCCCCCTAGAACAAGTGTCTATCAGGATGACATATGCAATCAAATAGACTTAAGGAACTCAATCTAATATTATAAGTCTCCCCAAAAATGCTTACTATCTCTTCATATATTGGTGAAGCTCTTCGTGATGACCAATTGCTTTAGATTCTATCTCATAAGAGTATTCAAGGAGACACACCATGTGTTTCTCTGAAGTAAGTACATATTAGACTAACTTGTGTGATTGGGAGGGCCTAATGAAATTACTCTGATAGTAACATTCTTTCCAATGGATATTGATTTCTACATCTATTTTCTCTATCGGGGAAAAAATATGATTTATCCATGATGATACTTCCATTGATATGACTTGCGGGTTCAATATGACTTTATAACTTCTTTGAAATTTTCTTGTTCTCTCTGATGGGTTTCTCTGTTAAGGAGAAGTATTAAATGTCCTCCTGATCATATGCAATTGATCTTCTTGGACTGGTCGATCATTATGACTTGATAAATTTATTGATAATATACCAAATGCATTTAGAGAAATAATTTTACATGAATAGATTCTCAGATGGAGAGACATCCATAGTGTCTCCCCTATTACACGCATGATTATCTTTACATCAAAAGATCAACTTTTTAATTCCAAATACAACCACTAGGTTTATAGAATCCATAAGAGGCGGTTAAACCATAACAAAAACCTAAGCATTGTACAACACAAAACAAGGAGACCAAGGGCACACACCTTGCAACAATCCCCCTAGTGCAAGTGTGGGATTTGAACTTGTGACCAAGCTCTGATACCACTCTTTAAAAGCTTTATTGTCATTGCACCAAAAGTTCAACTTGTCAATGCCTGATACAACCACTAGACTTATAGAATCTACAAGAGGTAGTTAAACCATGTCAGAAACCTAAATGCTGCACTACATTTTACAAGGAGACCAAGGGCTCACACCTTGCAAAATCCTCGATTTGGAATATTTTTCACCTATAGTTTTTTCTATTTGGTAGGTATGATCAAACATAGGATGATATGAAAAGGGCTATATCATTGATTTTTCAAAGGGTTAAGAGATAGTAGAGGGAAAGTTATTATAATTTGGTGAACATTAGAATGGAAAAATTCTTAATATTTTCTAGGTGCTAATAGTGGCTCTATCTAGGGATGATATATTCATGGGACATCTACAAGGATCCATAAAATGTCTGGGATGTAGACCAAATGAGAATAATAAATATACAATGGGATGGTGAAAAGAAACCTACTATATTATGCATGGAAAATATATTCTAGAAGTGCTTCAAGAATTGTCCATGCACTAGTAATTCTTGAGCTACTCTTGACATTTTTTGAATAAAGTATGAATCTTCTCTTCATTTGCCTGTCACTATGTATGGACCAGTCCAAAATACCTCAAATTTTCCATGTTTTCCTTTTTCTTTGTTCCTAGCATTCCACATGAGGACCCACCCCCCTTTTTAAAAATTTCTAGTTTGAGATTTATCATCATACAAATGATTCACTTTTTCTTATATTTTGGCATTTTTCTTTTTTCTTCCCTTCTAACTTCATCCAATTCTACAAGATGCTCAAATCTCTCTTCCATAGGATCCAACATTTCTAATTCTTCAACTACCACACATTTATGGACTGGTAGTAAGTTGTCCAATGATAACCCAAATTTCTTTCCATATAATAACTTAAATGGGGACTTACAAGTGTATTTATTAATATTAATCATATCTTCCCATAATGCTAAGTTTAACTTAGGATTGCATGCCTTTATATTATTATCCAACATTCTCCTTATGATCTTCAAATGTTCTTATTACTCTATTGTTCTTGCCCATTTCCTTGGGGATGGTATGGTAATGAATATGAAATTATAATGCCATAATCCTCACAAAAGGTTTTAAATTCTTCACATCTGAAACACATACCATTTTCAGTGATTAAGATAACTAGTACAACAAACCTAGTCATTATATTCTCCATTATAAATTTGATCACCACCTTACTAGTAGCCTATTTTGTAGGGACTACTTCCACCCATTTGGTAAAATATTTTATTGCCACCAAGATCCAACGGTGTCCTCCACTTGATATATCTATTATCTCTCCTATAAATTCCAATCCCCATTGTTTAAAAGGTCCCTCTACGTGCATAAGACTCAATGGTAAAGCTCCATGATATTTTAGTTTTCTTGAAATTTTTGGACAATCCTCATATTTTATGACATAGCTGTAGTAATCATTAAAAATAAATGGTCAATAATATCCTACTTTGATTATTTTATGAATTGTAGTTTCAGCTGAAAAATGTCCCCTACACACACTATCATATATTTGTTTCAACACTTTCTCTGAATACTGCTCATCCAAACATAACAATAATACTCCATAATAAATTTTCCAATACAAGTCCCCTCCAATTATTATATGCTTGGATGCCTACAATTTCAAAGATCTTCTTTGATTTTCATTCAACCCTTTTGGACATATCATGTGTTTCAAGTAATACACCATGTCATGATACCAAGGAATCTCTTCAATGCTAAAAACAACCTGCTCCCATTCCACATTAGTGACTTGAAGAACTTCTAAGTTAGATTCATCCATTAGTTTTTCTAGCCCTTTTCCTCTTACTATTTTAGTCACTTGAATATCAATGTTGAATTCTTAGACTTGGTTTATCCAATGGCATCTTCTACCTATCACCTCTATTTTCCTAAATATGTCTTTCACTACTGCATTTGGAACATAGGCCACCACAACTACCCCCACCAAGTATCGTATGAAAGTCTTCACTACTTTTACTAAGGAAAAAGATTGCTTCTTATTGATATTATACTTGATTTATTCTCCTTGGAGTGTTTTGTTGAAAAAGGTTATGGGTTGTTCATGCCCCTCCTTATTCTTCTAGAAAATAATGACAACTATGGTGTAAAAAGAGACAAAGGATAAAACTTGAAATGACATTGTAAAATCTAGATATTTCAGTATTGGTGCTTTCTTAATAGCTCTTTTGATATCTATGAAGGCATCTAGGGCTTCATATTTCCAATAAAGCTTATCCCCTTCTTTAACATCTTTGAGATAGGCTTTACAATTTCAACAAAGTTGGAAATGAATCTCCTACTGTCTAGAGAAATATTGAATTTCCTTCATTGTCTTGGAGATAGGAATCCTGTCTATAGTTGTGACTCTTTCAGGATCTATTCTCACCCCCTCCTTGGATACTATATGTCCCAATAATTTCTCTTATGTAACAACAAAATGACATTTTTTTGGATTCAAGGATATTCCAGATTCAAGAGATTTTAGTAATATTTTTTTCCAAATGACTATAATGGTCTTTTGCCTTTTTAGAGTATGCAGTGAGATCATGGTGATAAACCACCATGATAACATCTATCAGCTTAGAAAATGCCACATTCATAGCCCACTAAAAGGTTGTTGTAGCATTCACCATCATGGATAGGAATTCACATCTAGTAACCTTTTGTAACAAAGCCTCCATATCTAATAGTGCATAATTATCTTTTAATGATGAAACATTCAAATTTCTAATGTCTACACAAAGATGAATATCTCTATTCTTATTCCTTTCTAGTGCCAATTTTGAAATCCAAGTGGAATGCTTTATGGGTTTGATTATTCATCTATCTCTTCACTTCATGAGTTATTCCTGCATTTTAGATGCTAGAGTAGGATTTACAGATCTTTACCTTTATTTTAAGGGTTTAACATCTTGCTTAAGAGGGATCTCATGCTAGAAAAAATCCTCTTTGTAAGACTTAAGGTCATTGTAAGACCAAGAAAACACATGTCTATACTTCCTCAATAATTCCATCAACATTTCTCTTATTTCACGAGAAATTTTCTTTCCATTTTATACTTTCTTAGGGGAATTTTTTGTTCATATGTTTATTTCCTCCACATCCTCCTCTTTGACTGGAGTTTCTCTCATATCAACCTTATCATCCTTGTCAAATACTATCTCCAAAGCTAATATGCCTTTGGGAATCTTATTAGTCCCAATTTAAACAACCTCCTTCCCAAATACAATATCTTTTTCATCAATCTTCTCAACACATGTATTAAAATCTATCTCTTGAGATTTATACTGATCAACACAATGTGTAAATTTTAAAAAAATAGAATCATTTCCAAAGACCTTCCAATTACATATATTACAAAGAATAGAGGGACTAGTCATGATTTTAACCTTAGAAATGCCACTTAGAGTCATGTTATTTTTCTTGAGAGCCACATTAAAAAAAACTATGCCATGATATTCTTTGACCTATCAACCCAATATATTGAGAAGGCCTCAAATAATTCTATAGTATACCATATTTCATTACTGTATTGCTTAAGTCTTGTATTTTTGGAAGAGTATTTAGAGTTCTTACAGGTGAAATTATTAGTTTAGAGTCACTATACACACTAAGAAACCTAATCCCATGTTTGATTACTAAATTTAACCCTAGTAAGAGGGCTTCATATTCAACCAAATTATTTGTGCATTCAAATGATGATAGAAAAGAGTATTTAAATTTTCTTCCTATAAGAGAAATGAACACTATTCCAGCTCCATTACCCTTGTTGTTGTAAGCCCCGTACAAAAACATATACCATACCTAATCTTGGTCTTGTTTAGCATGTATATCAATAAAATCTATGTTTTTTAGTTCTAGTTTTGTAAGCTAGACTGCAAAACTTCCTAAATCAGTGTCACAAAAATAAGTCATCTAGTTTGGATCTATGTCTTCAATGATATAAGATGATCTAGGTTCTCTATCAAATTTTACCTCCTCCCCATTTCATGTATAGCAGCATATAAAAAATCTAGTTAAACATGACCACCTACTAGATCTATCCATTGTCTGGATAAAATCATTCCATAGTTGGGAGAAACATAAACTATAGTAATATATGCCTATGAGAAAACATCTATCTTAAATTCCACATCCTTCATGATGCCAACAATAGAAGTTGATCTATTATCCATAGCATAACATTTTCTATAAGAACCCTGTTGTTTCTAACTCCCAAAAACTCAACTTTTCCCTTTTGACAATTCGTCAAACAATTGGCATGCAATATTTAAGTTCTAATTTTTGAATGTAAGTATGTTTTCTTTATTTAAATTTGAATGGTTTTACAATTTCTTAACATATAAAAAAGTATGAAATAGACTATTTTCTTTCTAAATCCAAGCAAAGTATCCCAATTTTATTCAATAAGAAATCTAATTGCATACAACAACAATAATTGGAATTTGAGAAATAAGATTAATCAACAATTATGAAAACCTGGAATCGATCGCTGATCATTATAGACACCACCGATGAAACATGACTTCTCTAGGAAGTGATGCCTAGCCTCAAAAATATATGAGAATCTCCCAACAATAAGCAAACAAGTCACCCAAACCCCAAATGTTGTACTCTAATAATTTTTTGCTTCCCAATATGACCCTCAACCAACAATAACTCAAAACACTGAACCATCTATGGATTGTGATATGTATAAAGTGAAGTCTTCTACCCTTGCTAACAATTTTGAAATGAAATGGATTTATAATCACCAAATTTTTGCTAATAGTTGACTCAATCTTGGCCTCTGTATGAAGCCAAAGCACTTGCACATTTCACTGGTGTAATTTCAACCAATTCAAAGTGTTGAAGCGTGTATAGAATTCAAAATTCCACCATGTTGAAATTCTTCAAACCCTCGTTTCTTCTCTTCACCCAAATCAACAAAAGAAAATGCACAATATAATGAATGAAATGAAATTCAAATCCCCTTGTTAATATTCAATTTCTATTTGTCTTCATCTCCTTTAATTTAATTTAATTTCTCATAAAGAAACTTTATGTTATAATTTAAAGTTGACAAATAATAAAGTTACTTTATTAATTAAACTCCTCCATTGCTCCAAAAATGGCCTTTTCATTAATATAATGACATTTTGACACATAGGGTCCCTATTTTATGTGCTCAAGATTTAAAACTTCTCAACCTGATTCCAATGAGCTATAACATCAAGGTGCCCAATATACAATCCCAATAAAACTAGCAACCTTAGCCAATTTAATTAAATAATAATCATAATTCACCCGTCTTGAAAAAATGAATAAAGAAGTATTAGAATCAAAATATGACAGCACATGCGTGATCCTGATGATGAAAGATGATGAATGAACTTGATGGGGGTAACTTACTAAAAATAGATGCTCCCTCCAAGATTCTTGGAGCCCAAATTTGAAGCCAAAAATAAAAATTGAGAGCATCATTCAACTCCTCTAACTTATCTAAGCTCATCAGAACCATCCCTTGACTTACTATAAATAGTAAGTCCCACCAAATGGAGCCATAAACCTCAAAAGGGTCCTCTAATAACTAGTATTAGCCTACAAGGACCTAGTGATAGGCTAAATCCATCCACTATCATGGTCATGCTAAAAAGGGGACATTTCAATCCTTCCTCCCCAAGATTTATAATCCTCAAGCAATCATAAGAATCAAAGAAAAACAATGATCCACCTGGATCCCAGGGATGAATATTTATAATGTTCTTGGTGTCACCTACAAACTCTTGTAATGATAACACAATCCATAAAGCTATCTTGAACATACTGTCACCATACCATCAATGGTGACTAACCCAATCCGTAGTTCTAATCCTATCTCCACCTAGATCCTAGTAGAGATGAAACTCACATCCATCCATAACAAGGAAAAATGGATATTCAATATCATTTGCTAGATCAAAACTCCCTGCATACCCTACCAATCTTCCATGACTATGAAGTCTATCTCTACAAAAAGAACTAGTACTCCCAAAAGCATCTATACCATAACCCAGATATCCATCCTTTGCAAAATAATCATTGATATGTTGACTCTACAAGTAGCCTCCTACTAAGTTGCAACAACTAACCCTATCAAATGAAGAGGGTGTAAGCCCATCCCATTAAGGATGGTATGAACTAGAGCCAACCCACACCAACGTGAAACTAAGTCCTCTACCTTTGGGTTAAAAGAGAAATGATGAGCATTCCTCACTGTGTAATTGCGATAAAATGCTCTGATATTTGTTAGAGGCTTATCATCATCAAACCAAGAACTAAAATATGGTCCAATCTTTGTCTCTGAAAAACTAGTTGGGAGGATCCTAGGTAACTCTCTCAACAAACCCAACCAAAAAATCCTTGTGGGGAAGTATTGTAGTCAAAGTCTCTATGATATTTACCACCAAAACCTAAATATCATAAGAACCTTGAATTAGAGTACCCTTAGAGATTCTGAAAGGTCCCTCCTAAAATCCTAGACTCTCAAGAAGATACTCCATAAATGACTCTATCTACTATAAATCATACTAAGTAGAATCAACGTGCTCTCCTACAATCCACAATTGGTCCCTCTGACATTGGGGCACAACCAACTATCTATCACCACCAGTTGTATGAGATGCAGTAATAGATTTGCCTATGCAAGAAGGAAATAAATCAACATGAGAGCTAACCACCAAATTAGATGATACCATATCCATATCCTATGAAGAAGATGGAGTAGTATCATGAAATCACACACAAATCTCTGATGAATCTACTACTACTACATTAGGACTCTCAATAGCTTGTTCTGTATCATCTATCATCATGCTAACTACTAGAGGACCTGGTACAACAAGAAACTCTCCGTAGTCCTCCACTGAAGTGCTCATCTCATATGTAACTATTTCACTCATATCAAGGATGGATGTAACTACAACTTCATCACATCCACCACCACCATGTGTGGAAATAAAATCACCATCAACCACCACTATATGTAGTTGAACTGGATATGTGGCTGGCATAAATTGTACTCTCTCCAACTCTACGATCACCTCTCTCAATTGTAGCTACAACTCTTGGAGAGCCAATTGGGTTCTCTCCAACACCTTAGAAGTCACCCCAAGATCATGGGTGAGCTCAACCACCACCTCCTCTTTCCCTAAAAATTCCTCATAATAAGTGCTACCCCACTCAAGAAGGTAATCCCTATCAGCTACCAACCATAAATAATTATGCTTCAAGATCTTGATAGCCTCTTAAAGTGAATGAATCTATGCTAAGGAAAGGAAACTACCACTATGCTCATATGACATAGGAGAACCCCAACCATATACAACCAACATCTTCCAGATATCATCATAATGGTCAAGAGATGAATAAATATCACTATCGCTCACCTTCAGCTATCTGGTCACATTATGTCTCTGCATACCCTAGCTCCTACGTGAGCTCTTTGATTCACTAATTGTATTATGATAGGAAACCATATCCTCATTGCTTACCATATGATCACTAACATCATGTGTGCTAACAACTTCACACATGTCTATAAATGAGGTACTATTGGGTACCTCTACAAATATCTCATTTGAAGAAGTGGAAACCACAACTATATCAAACTCCTTGCATGTCTCTACTTCCCCCTCCACTGTAAGTCCTTGTAAATCATGATCTTGGGACCTATCATCAACTAACAAGTCCTCTGAACCATTTCCTAAAATCTGATATGAAAATAAGTCTCACTAAAGCATGAGTCATCCTCATAAATATCATCAGAAATGCCCACATCACAAGTGTCAATATCATCCACCTATAACTCTCTACTATTTGATGTTGCTGCACACATGACTCAATTCTATCATAAAAATCAGAATCATTGTGGCATGAACCCTCATCATTTAACTCACTCCTAACACTTGAATCATGATTTTCATCATGAGGTAGCTCCATGCTCTCATCCTCCACATAGGAGAAGATTGTTGTCTCCTACATTGACTCATCATTATGACTATTGTCATAAAAATAAGAACTGTTCAAACTCATAATCTCCTCGCAGTCTTAAAATACAACCCAATCATCTAATGAGTTAGAAACCATAGTGGCATCCACATCATCTTTCACACTCACACTATCAACAACACCATTGGCATGATCAAATAAGGGATTTTTGTCCTGGAAATAAAACCTTGTGTCACTAAAATTTTCATTACCATTAAGGGTAGTCAACATGTCATCATCATTTTCTTGTTCTCTAACTCTGGTCTCATCAAGATGCTGGGAGTTGATGTTGTTGTCTTGTAGCAAATCAATCATATTTGCATGTCCTTGTAAAGAGTCTCCAACATCATTTATGCAAGGTGGACTAGTGGCTACCCCACAAAGCACAAGATCAACTCCAAAATGATCAGTACCTACTGAAAATCTATCTTGAATATTTCTGGATGTCTCACTTTCGAAAACCTCTCATTTCTCTTCCTACTTTCTATGTGAGGAAGACTTTTTGAAGAAGGAAACCATAAACCTCGCTGCCCTGCCAACAGTTACCAGATCTGAAAGTTGTGCATTTATCCTCTCCTATTTTTTCCTCAATTACTCCATTTCATTTACCAGGGCACCTATTTATTTCATGAAATGTGACACACTGTTCAACTGGTTTCCATATTTACTGGATTTTCTATATTTGTCCATGATTAAAATAACTTGTGAGAGTGATGATCACTCACAAATCAAGCATGGGAATTCAAAATTTCCAACCCCATAGGATGGAAGGAAACTGCTATGATACCACTGTAAGAACCCTACTAGTTCTAACTCTTAGAAACTCAACTTTTCACTTTTGACAATTCGTCAAACATTTGGCATGCAATGTTTAAGTTATGATTTCTAAATGTATGCATGTTTTCTTTGTTTGTAGTTGAATGGTTTTGCAATTTCTTAACATATAAAAATGCATGAAATAAACTATTTTATTTCTAAATCCAAACAAAGTATCTCAATTTTATTCAATAAGAAATCTAATTGCATACAACAACAATAATTAGAATTTGAGAAATAAGATAATCAACAATTATGAAAACCTGGAATCAATTGCTGATCACTATAGACAACACCAATGAAACGTGGTTCCTCTAGGAAGTGATGCCTATCCTAGAAAATGTATGAGAAATACCCAAAAATAAGAAAATAAGTCACCCAAACCCTAAACATACTCCTCTAATAATCTGTTGCTGCTCTATATGACCTGTGACCAACAATAACTCAAAATGTTGAACCATATATGGGCTGCAATATGCATAAAGTGAAGTCTTCTTCCCTTGATAAAAAATTTGAAATGAAATAAATTTCTAATCACCAAATTTATGATAATAGTTGAATCAATCTTGGCCTCTGTATGAAGCAAAAGCACTTGCATAATTCACTCGTGTAATTTCAAGCAATTCAAAGTGTTGAAGCCTGTATAGAATTCACCATTACACCATGCTTAAATTCTTCAAACCCTTGTTTCTTCTCTTCACCCAAATAAACAAAAGTAAATGCACAATAGAATGAATGAAATGAATTTCAAATCCCCTTTTATAACATTCAATTTCCATTTGTCTTCATCTCCTTTAATTTACTTTAATTTCATTTCTCATAAAGCAACTTTATGTTATAATTTAAAGTTGACAAATAAAAAAGTCACTTTATTAATTAAACTCCCCCATTGGTCCAAAATTGACATTTTCATTAATATAATGATATTTTGACACATAGGGTCCCTATTGTATGTGCTCAAGATTTAAAACTTCTCAACCTGGTTCCAACGAGCTATAACACTAAGGTGCCCAATATACAATCCCAATAAAAATAGAAACCTTAGCCAATTTAATTAAATAATAATCATAATTCACCCATCTTGCAAAAATGACTGAAGAAGTATCAGAATCAAAATCTAATAGCACATGCATGATCCTGATGATGAAAGATGATGAATGAACATGATAGGATGACTTACTAAAAATAGACGCTCCATCGAAGATTCCTGGAGCCCAAACAGGAAGCCAAAAATAAAAATTGAAAGAATCATTCAACTCCTCTAACTCATCTGAGCTCATCAAAACCATCCCTTGACTTACTATAAAAAGTAAATACCACGAAATGGAGCCATAACCCTCAACAAGGTCCTCTAATCACCAGTATTAGCCTACAAGGACCTAGTAATAGGCTAAATCCATCCACTATCATGGTCATGCTAAAAATGAGACATTACATTTTCCATATGTTGTGTCAATCCACAACCATAGTTCTTTCATGACCTCAAAAAACATTATATCTTTAGCTACCCCTAAGTCTATCATACAGTTTTTTAATAGCTTTTTATTTATCAATAATGCCATATAGAAGGGGTCAATTTGAGATGGGTTTTTAGTCAATGCGGTTCCCAAATACACCTCTTGGATTTGTCCTCTTTCTTTACTACTATTTTTTAGGTGCTTCTTGATCTTGAATCTTATCTCATTTCTTAGGGATATTGGATAATAGTGTTATGGCACTTTCCCTATATTCAGGGAACTTCATCATCTCAAGTAGTGGGACATAAACCTTCATCTGTGATCGGGTATTGGAAATATCAAATGATGGGGTAGTTGGGGCTTGCATTGGCTTGACCAAATCAATCTTCTTGGGTGTCTCATTTATTAGGGGCTTATTCAGTTTGCTTCTATTACACTTTGGTTGAATTGGCAACACATTGGACTATTTATATTTTGTGGTGACAAATTATTTTTTCTTGTGACTCTTTTCTTTAAAAAAAATACTTGCAAGCTTATCCTGATCTTGGTTTATCTCCCTATTTCAGAGGTTATAATTTCTCCTAGCATGAGACATTGTTGTAATAGTAAGATACTTACTCTCTTTATCTATAGGTATTCTTAAACTAGGAACATCATATATACTGGTATGACCATTATCTTCATAGTCTGAGAATACTTCTTGGGGATAATATTACTGATTTCTTTGGTAACCGACATTGTATTCATATCCATCCTCTTAGGAATAATAATCATCACCAGTACCAAAAGGGGTTACCGATAATGTATTGATTATTTGATTTGGGTTATATTCATTATATTTTGATCTTTCTTCCTACAGGCTTTGGGATACAACCCATTGCAATGGGGAATGAGGCAGGTTGTATGCTAAGCACAATGGATTTTCCTCCACCATATGATTTCCTTGTCTTTTTATGGGGTCTAAAGGATCCTTGTTAGAATTATCTTTATGACCATGTTCTACTTGTTTCCAATATTTCTACGTGGTATTGTAGGGCATGTCATGGAGTCTTGGTCTATCATTCCTACAAAGTTGTGGCCTTTATGCCTTGCCCACCTTTTTTGACAAATATTTTAAGGCATTTATGACTTTTTCAAATGTTTTCTTCTTCTTTGTTTTGTTTATGTACCTTTAGATTATGTAATTTGACATCTTCTCTTCTTCCATCTTTACTAGAGGCGTTCTTATTGTTTTCTATTGTCAATGCAAATTTACATGCTTCTTGTAGAGTGGAAAGGGTTTTTGATCTGATATAATAACTTATCTTTCTTTCAAAGGCATCCATATAAAAGACTAAGCATAATGGATCCATTGGCTTCATGTGGTGTGGAATTCTATTAAGAAATTTGTTGGATCTCTTATTAAAATATGATACTGATTCATTGTATCCTTTCTGCACACTTGTTAATTTTTGTAGAGGATGATACTCCTAAGATTTATTTTTTTGTCATTAGCTATGAGGAAGTCATATTGTTTGTTAAAGTCATTTGGTAGTGAAGCAAAGACAAGTCGGTAAAGCAGAGAAGGATATTCGGTAAAATGAAATAAAGAATATGGAATTTTGGTAAAGAGAAAGCAAGGAAAAATCAAGCACTGAGAACCAAGTTGTACTAACACTACAACATTTGGGGTCAAATTTTGATGCCAATTTGCGATGCCACTACAATTTGTGTATGTTTTTTGTGTTTTTTTTTGCAAGTGCCCCCGACAGTGTCGTAATAGCAATGCTATTGTCGTAATTGAGATACCCATTTGGTTATAAACAAAAAAAGAAGAAAAGGAAGTGTCATTTGTAATTTGTGAATTCAAAGAGCTGTCACGAAGATGACACTACATTTTTGCATGGCACGAAGAGGGCATCCGAATTTGGCATGTGCAAGTGAAGAGGCCGAAACCATTTGGGAAGAGAGCACTGGCACTTGAGGTAGGCATTCGAGCTTTGTCTTCTCATTAAATCAATTTCAGTGGCATTGTTTATTTGATAGCATTGTTAATAGTGGCATTGTTTACATCTTAATTAGCATTTGGAATGCTCGATGACCCATGAGCTTTGAGAGCTAGGGCATCATTGCTATTACCTTCAAGGAATTGTGTAAAGTGTTTGATCTCTCTTTATTTTTTTTGCTATTGATATTCACTATGTGGTACTCCCTGTTTGTGATCATTTCATGAGAAAATATCTCGATGGCTCACGGGCTGCAAGCTAGGGCATCATACATTGTTTATGAGCTCATTGTTTAGTACATACATTGTTTACATCTTATCATTTGGAATTCCTGATGACCTATGAGGTTTGAGAGCTAGGGCATCACTTCTATTACCTTCAAGGCATTGTGTGAAGTGTTTGATCTCTCTTTATTTGTTTTGTTGTTGATATTCACTATGTGGTACTCCCCACTTATGATAATTTCACGAGGAAATGTCTTGATGGCTCACGTGCTGCAAGCTAGGGCATCATACATTATTCATGAGCTCACTGTTTAATACTGACATTGTTTACATCTTTTCATTTGGAATGCTTGATGACCTGTGAGCTTTGAGAGCCAGGGCATTGTTTCTATTACCTTCAAGGCATTGTGTGAAGTGTTTGATCTCTCTTTATTTGTTTTGCTATTGATATTCACTGTGGTACTCCCCGCTTATGATCATTTCACAAGGAAATGTCTTGATGGCTCATGGGCTGCAAGCTAGGGCATCATACATTGTTCATGAGCTCACTGTTTAATACTGGCATTGTTTACATCTTTTCATTTGGAACGCTTGATGACCTGCAAGCTTTGAGAGCTAGGACATCATTTCTATTACCTTCAAGGAATTGTGTGAAGTTTTTGATCTCTCCTTATTTGTTTTGTTGTTGATATTCACTATGTGGTACTCCCTATTTATGATCATTTCATGAGGAAATGTCTTGATGGCTCGCAGGCTGCAAGCTAGGGCATCATACATTGTTCATGAGTTCACTGTTTAATACTGACATTGTTCATGAGCTCACTGTTTAATATCTAGCATCATGCAAACATACATTAATACACTTACTATTTTGAATTTGAGCTCGGGCATCATGCAATGTTATTGTTGTTATTGCATGCTTGCTACTGTTGTGCACCATATATTGTTTTATACACTATTTATTTCATTGAGACCGTGAGCTTGACATTTGTAATGTATTTTCTGTTATTGGATCAATGCTACCATGTTGTTGAGTCTGTGTATGGATTGAATATGCACATGCATAATTATATATGAGGATCAATAATATGGTGCCAGGCATTGCTTAGATCCTTTGGATCTAACCCCATCTTTTCCTTCCTTATAGGTTTTGGATCATACAAGAGCATACTGGATTGAACCTCAGGTCAACACTTCATTACTTCAGGCAATGTCTGGTACCTTCATTATTTATGTTCATCCACTTATGTATGTTTGCATTCATTCATATTCTTCTGAAAGTTGGCTATTAGTGACCATATAGGACCATTCTTGATGTTTTTGGGTCGTTTGATGAAAAGATGTAAATAGGGACATCAATAATAAAATAGGGATATCTTCATAGGGATATATTAAGAATAATATCGTAAGTAAAAATATTACACAGTGGCATTTAGATTAAGTACAATATGAATTCACATGCCTTTAATTATGATACACTTTTGAAATTATAACTCATTGGGCATTTGACAATTCAAGATATAAGTATCAGACTATAAACTGTTGCAAAAGGAAGAAACCCATATGTATCTATCATCATTTAATAAAAAATATAAAAGTATCCCACAGACACATAGTTGCTATTATAACAACCATCCTCTAATCCCATGGTGTACTAGTCTCAAGGTAAGAACAATTTACTTAAGCCATCATATAAGTATCATCCTGAAGTTTAAATAAACATTGACTATGGATATACAACACTAAGCCATAATAAATTATAGAGTTTCACTGCAATTTTTATGTCCACTTACAATCATCCTACTACTTACACTGCAATTTCTATGTCCACTTACAATAATAAATTACAGAGTTTCACTACAATTTCTATGTTCACTGCCATTAAAATATATCACTCCTCATGTTATATAGGCATCCTTCTCGTTAAGTGTTTCCATTAAAATATATCACTCTTGTTATATAATGTATATGCATACTTGTTTAAAATGCCATACTTGTTGCTCTTAAATATTATTACCATTTCACTCAAATTTACATGACATCAAAACCAAGCCCAAAATGTATACATACATGTAAGTATAGGAGAAGCTGGATTCTGCAAGTATTGGAAAAAACAAAACTATACCAATAGCAGCTTACGAGAAACTATACTTGTGCTTACCACACCATACCTCAACATCATAATGCTTATCATTTTCAAGCATGAGTGAAGCTTTGTACCACACATGGTTCACAGATTTGTACGCAACACTAATTTAGGTTGGAGGTAAACTACATGTGTCATGTAAACAACATGGTTGAATGCAATCTTTTTTGTGCGTTTTCAAGAGTTTTCCCACCAATACAAACGTAAATAATGCATTTAACGTAATCTACGAATAGTGCATGGTATGAAGTCTCGTTGAAGCTTGAAATATATCCACTCCTCATGTTATTGTCAAAATTAAATTCAAATATTTCTCAAAACATTTATTCTTGTAGAATTAAGATATCCTTATATCAATAATAAAAAAATCTTCCATAATAGTTTTTGAATCACATTAAAACACACCCATGTTCTGTAGCATAGTTCATTTTAGAAGTGTATGGCTGATGTCCCTATTTTGAAGTGTTTGATCATTTCTATTACCTTCAAGGAATTGTGTAAAGTGTTTGATCTCTCTTTATTTATTTTGTTGTGCATATACCTTCTCTGATCAACTTTGATATGCACAGGTGATGAACATTCATATTTTCCTAAGCAGTACTTTGAGCTTTCCTTCAACACATGTACTATTGTGAAAATTATCACAAGTCCATTTGTTGCAGGAAAGCTCACAATACACATGTATGGATGACATTATTTACATCTTAGCATTTGGAATGCTCGATGACCCGCGAGCTTTGAGAGCTAGGACATCATTGCTATTACCTTCAAGGCATTGTGTGAAGTGTTTGATCTCTCTTTATTTGTTTTGCTATTGATATTCACTATGTGGTACTCCCTGTTTATGATCATTTCATGAGGAAATGTCTTGATGGCTCGCGGGCTATAAGCTAGGGCATCATGTATTGTTTATGAGCTCACTGTTTGAGCAACTCATGTCCCTATTTAATTGGTCGGTGCTTTGTTTGTTATATTGAGTTTACATCATATATTTAGTCTTAATAAATATCTTATAAAACAACATAAAACTAACCCAAAATATTTTGTCTTAATAAAATCTTAATAAAACAATATATTTAGTCTCAATAAAATCTTATAAAACAACATATATTGTGTGAAGTGTTTGATCTCTCTTTATTTGTTTTGCTATTGATATTCACTATGTGGTACTCCCCGCTTATGATAATTTCATGAGGAAATGTCTTGATGGCTCGCGGGCTACAAGCTAGGGCATCATACATTGTTTATGAGCTCACTGTTTAATACTGGCATTGTTTACATCTTTTCATTTGGAATGCTTGATGACTTGCGAGCTTTGAGAGCTAGGGCATCATTTCTATTACCTTCAAGGCATTGTGTGAAGTGTTTGATCTCTCTTTATTTGTTTTGTTGTTGATATTCACTATGTGGTACTCCCCGTTTATGATCATTTCATGAGGAAATGTCTTGATGGCTTGCGAGCTACAAGCTAGGGCATCATGCATTATTTATGAGCTCACTGTTTGAGCACCTCATGTCCATATATATATACTTCAAAGGAGGAATTATGAAATATAGTTGTAGGTAGTTATCTCTTCTATAATGATGGAGGAGTGAAAGGTAATGATCAATGAGGTTGCTGCTATTAGATCATACATTAACACACTTAATGTTTTGAATTTGAGCTCGGGCATCATGCAATGTTATTGTTGTCATTGCATGCATGCTACTGTTGTGCACCATATATTTTTTTATACATTGTTTATTTTATTGAGACTATGAGCTTGGTTTTTCTTTCAGAAGTGTATGGCTTGACTATGCACATGCATAATTGTAGATGAGGATCAGTAATAGGATGCCATTCATTGCTTAGATATTTTTTATCCAACCCCCATCTCTCTTTTCTTTGTAGGTTCTGGATCACACAGGGGCACACTAGATTCATATTCGGGTCAAAAATTTGTCACTTCAGGCAATGTCTGGCACCCTTATTATTTATGTTCATCCTCTTATGTATGCCTATACTATTGCATTTTCTTCTGAAAGTTATTTTCCTTGTATAGTCTATACAAGTTATTTTTTATATATATACATGTAATCTTTAGATGCAAAAATTTCTTTTCCTTTACATGTATCTTTGCATGAAATAAACACAAATTAAACAAGATCATACAAGACCATACTATATTGAACCTCGGTCAACACTTCATTACATCAGGCAATGTCTGGTACCTTCATTATTTATGTTCATCCACTTATGTATGTTTTCATTCATTCATATTCTTCTGAAAGCTGGCTATTAGCGACCATATATGATGATTCTTGATTTTTTTGGGTCATTTGATGAAAAGATGTAAAAGTTTCTTAAAGGTAGGAATTTGAGCTTTGTATTCTCATTAACTCAATTTCATTTTGATGGAATTTGTTGATTTAATGGAAAAATATGAATGTTAATACTGGCATTGTTTACATCTTTGCATTTGGAATGCTCGATGACCCGCGAGCTTTGAGATCTAGGCCATCGTTGCTATTCCCTTAAAGGCATTGTGTGAAGTGTTTGATCTCTCTCTATTTATTTTGTTGTTTATATTCACTATGTGGTACTCCCTGTTTATGATCATTTCATGAGGAAATGTCTTGATGGCTCGTGGGCTGCAAGCTAGGGCATCATACATTGTTTATGAGCTCACTGTTTAATACTGGCATTGTTTACATCTTTTCATTTGGAATGCTTGATGACCCGCAATATTTGAGAGCTAGGGCATCATTGCTATTACCTTCAAGGCATTGTGTGAAGTGTTTGATCTCTCTTTATTTATTTTGCTATTAATATTCACTATGTGGTACTCCCTATTTATGATCATTTCGTGAGGAAATATCTTGATGACTCGCAGGTTGCAAGCTAGGGCATCAGACATTGTTTATGAGCTCACTATTTCATATTGGCATTGTTTACATCTTTTCATTTGGAATGCTTGATGACCCACAAGCTTTGAGAGATAGGGAATCATTGCTATTACCTTCAAGGCATTGTGTGAAGTGTTTGATCTCTCTCTATTTGTTTTGCTATTGATATTCACTATGTGGTACTCCCTGTTTATGATCATTTCATGAGGAAATATCTTGATGGCTCACGGGCTACAAGCTAGGGCATCATACATTGTTCATGAGCTCATTATTTAATACTGGCATTATTTACATCTTTTTATTTGGAATGCTCAATGACCCATGAGCTTTAAGAGCTAGGGCATCATTTCTATTACCTTCAAGGCATTGTGTGAAGTGTTTGATCTCTCTTTATTTGTTTTGTTGTTGATATTCACTATATGGTACTCCCTATTTATGATCATTTCATGAGGAAATGTCTTGATGGCTTGCGGGCTACAAGCTAGGGCATCATACATTGTTCATGAGCTCACTATTTAATACTGGCATTGTTTACATCTTTTTATTTAGAATGCTCGATGACCTGCGAGCTTTGAGAGATAGGGCATCATTTCTATTACCTTAAAGGCATTATGTGAAGTGTTTGATCTCTCTTTATTTGTTTTGTTGTTGATATTCACTATGTGGTACTCCCTGTTTATGATCATTTCATGAGGAAATATCTTGATAGCTCACAGGCTGCAAGCTAGGACATCATACATTATTTATGAGCTCACTATTTAATACTGGCATTGTTTACATCTTTTCATTTGGAATGCTTGATGACTTGTGAGCTTTGAGAGCTAGGGCATCATGTCTATTACCTTCAAGGCATTATGTGAAGTGTTTGATCTCTCTCTATTTATTTTACTGTTGATATTCACTATGTGGTACTCCTTGTTTATGATCATTTCATGAAGAAATGTTTTGATGGCTCACAGGCTGCAAGCTAGGGCATCAAACATTGTTTATGAGCTCACTGTTTAATACTGGCATTGTTTACATCTTTTCATTTGGAATGCTTGATGACCCGCAAGCTTTGAGAGCTAGGGCATCATGTCTATTACCTTCAAGGCATTGTGTGAACTGTTTGATCTCTCTCTATTTTTTTTGCTATTGATATTCACTATGTGGTACTCCCTATTTATGATTATTTCATGAGGAAATGCCTTGATGGCTTGTAGGCTGCAAGCTAAGGCATCAGACATTGTTTATGAGCTTACTGTTTAATACTGGTATTGTTTACATCTTTTCATTTGGAATGCTTGATGACCCGTGAGCTTTGAGAGCTAGGGCATCATTGCTATTACCTTCAAGGCATTGTGTGAAGTGTTTGATCTCTCTTTATTTGTTTTGTTATTTATATTCACTATGTGGTACTCCCTGTTTATGATCATTTCATGAGGAAATATCTTGATGGCTCGCAGGATGCAAGCTAGGGCATCATACATTGTTCATGAGCTCATTGTTTAATACTAGCATTATTTACATCTTTTCATTTGGAAGGTAGGCATTTGAGCTTTGTCTTCTCATTAAATCAATTTCAGTGGCATTGTTTACATCTTAGCATTGTTAATAGTGGCATTGTTTACATCTTAGCATTTGGAATGCTCGATGACCTGCGAGCTTTGAGATCTAGGGCATCATTTCTATTACCTTCAAGGCATTGTGTGAAGCATTTGATCTATCTTTATTTTTTTTTCTGTTGATATTCACTATGTGGTACTCCTTGTTTATGATCATTTTATGAGGAAATATCTTGATGGCTTGCAGGCTACAAGCTAGGGCATCATACATTGTTCATGAGCTCACTGTTTAATATCTGGCATCATGCAAACATACACTAATACACTTACTATTTTGAATTTGAGCTCGGGCATCATGCAATGTTATTGCTATCATTGCATGCTTGTTGTTGTTGTTCACCATATATTATTTTATACACTATTTATTTCATTGAGACTGTGAGCTTGGCATTTGTAATGTATTTTCTATTATTAGATCAATGCTACCATGTTGTTGAGTCTGTGTAAGACTTGCAAGGTTTTACCCCAAAATTTAGTAGTAATAAAATAGGGACATCAGTAATAAAATAATACACTTACTATTTTGAATTTGAGCTCAGACATCATGCAATATTATTGTTGTCATTGCATGCTTGCTGTTGTTGTGCACCATAACAACAACAAGAATGCAATGTTATGAAATTTTGGGATTAAATTGGTGAGTTTGTATACTTTCTCCATTTTAAACTAAGCTATGACTTCAAAGGAGAAATTATGAAATATAGTTGTAGGTGGTTATCTCTTCTCTAATGATGAAAATATATCACTCCTCATGTTATTGTCAAAATTAAATTCAATTTTTTCTCAAAACATTTATTCTTGTAGAATTAAGATATCCTTATCTCAATAAATAAAATAATCTTGCATAATAGATTTTGAGTCACATTAACACACACCCATGTTTTATAGCATAGTTTGTTTTAGAAGTGTATGGCTTGACTATGCACATGCATAATTGTAGATGAGGATCAATAATAGGGTGTCAGGCATTTTTTAGATCCTTTGGATCTAACCCCATCTTTTCCTTCCTTACAGGTTTTGGATCATACAAGAGCATACTGGATTGAACCCTGGGTCAACACTTCATTACTTCAGGCAATGTTTGGTACTTTCATTATTTATGTTCATCCACTTATGTATATTTGCAATCATTCATATTCATCTGAAAGTTGGCTATTAGTGACTGTATAGGACCATTCTTGATGTTTTTGGGTCATTTGATGAAAAGATGTAAATAAGGACATCAATAATAAAAAAAATATTGTTGTGCATATACCTTCTTTGATCAACTCTGATATGCACAGGTGATGAACAATCATATTTTCCTAAGCAGTACTGTGAGATTTCCTTCCAACACATGTACTATTGTGAAAATCATCACAAGTCCATTTGTTGCAGGAAAGCTCACAGTACACATGTCTGGATGTCTGCATGTTTTTCACCTATTCATATACCAAATGATGAATGCTCAATTGTTGTAATGGAAAAGCATTAGAACCGTCCATATAGGACCTTCATTATTTATGTTCATCCACTTATGTATGTTTTTATTCATTTATATTCTTCTGAAAGTTGGCTATTAGCAACCATATAGGACCATTCTTGATGTTTTTGGGTCATTTGATGAAAAAATGTAAATAGGGACATCAATAATAAAATAGGGATTGTTGTCATTGCATGCTTGCTGTTGTTGTGCACCATATATTATTTTATACACTGTTTATTTCATTGATACTGTGAGCTTGGTTTTTCTTTCAGAAGTGTATGGCTTGACTATGCACATGCATAATTGTAGATGAGGATCAGTAATAGGATGCCATTCATTGCTTAGATATTTTTTTATCTAACCCCCATCTCTCTTTTCTTTACAGGTTCTGGATCACACAGGGGCACACTAGATTCATATGTGGGTCAAAAGTTCATCACTTCAGGCAATGTCTGGCACCCTTATTATTTATGTTCAACCTCTTATGTATGCTTGTAATCTTGCATTTTCTTCTCAAAGTTATTTTCCTTGTATAGTATATACAAGTTATTTTTCATATATATACATGTAATCTTTAGATGCAAAAATTTCTTTTCCTTTACATGTATCTTTGCATGAAATGAACACAAATTAAACAAGATCATCTAATAATGCAAAATAGGGTACTGTAGTCACTCATCTAGTAATTAGTTCCCCAAACCATTACTAAGGATTGAACACAAGTCTAAGTCCCCAAATCTATTTTTCTATGTGTATAAAACAATATATGGTGCACAACAACAACAATCATGCAATGACAACAATAACATTGCATGATGCCCAAGCTCAAATTCAAAATAGTAAGTGTATTAATGTATGATCTAATAGCAACAATCTCATTAATTATTAAGCCAAAGGGGTTTTCTAATTCGAAAGACTTAGCAGCCTCCAGGGTCATTTTCTTTTTTGTTGCGTTAACAGGACATCTGCTAGAAACATTATGACTGCACATCCCTTTTCTCATCTCTTCAATTTTTTTTTTCATATATTTTACCATCTGACATTTCTTTTCGGTAAGAGATGGCTGTGAAAAAGATATTTCTATTTTTCATTCTGAGAAGATCCAGAGTTATTTTGAGTCACAGAGGAAATGCCTTGATCCTTCCACAAGTGCTATTTCGACGAGTTCTAATCACTTGATGAATAGAAAATTATCTATTGAGTTGAAAAGAAAATCAACAGAAGACACTGAAAATAAAGTGAAAAAACCTAAGGTTTCTTCTCAATGTAAGTAAAATCCTTTCCCTTAATGAAAGATTGAAGTCTTTCCAAACTCGTTTCTCCCTAATTATGGGAAACTTTGAACTTACCATTTGAATAGCCACAAGTTTTTATTTGTATGCAAACCATTTTTTTGAGAGTCATGAACATTTCCATCCATCTCTTACCGAAAAGGAACGTCAGATGGTGAAATCTACAGAAACAAAAATTGAAGAGATGAGCAGAGGGATGCTCAGTCATAAATGTAGATATCATAACAGCTGAGAAACATAAATGTAGATATCCAAAAAATTCTATGTGTATTAATGTTATTGTTGTCAAAATAGTATGTGTATTAATGTATGATCTAATAGAAACAACCTCATTGATCATTATCTTTGACTCCTCCATGATTATAGAAGAGATAACTATCTACAACTATATATCATAATTCCTCCTTTGAAGTCATAGGTTAGTTTAACTATTGGACAATGAGCTGATAGGAGTTTCGAATAGATTTGAATAACTAAGAGTATTGAATTTTATCATGCAATGTTATTGCTATCATTACATGCTTGCTGCTATTGTGCACCATATATTGTTTTATACACTATTTATTTCATTGAGACTGTGAGCTATTGTAGTTGACTGTATTCTTTTGGGGTCTGATCTATTGTAGTTGTTTCTTTTTTCTTTGAATCATTGTTTACAATTACTTTTGATGCAATAGTTGTGTGAAGAACAAGAACAAAATGGTGAATGAGTGTATTTGACAAAGATAAACATGACACATTTTGTTGGGCTGATTGGGTTGGCCTGGTACCATTTACATGGCCTGGCTAGATATTAAACAGTGAGCTCATGAATAATCATCCTACTACTTACACTGCAATTTCTATATCCACTTACAATAATAAATTACAGAGTTTCACTACAATTTCTATGTCCATTGCTATTAAAATATATCACTCCTCCTGTTATATAGGCATAATAAAACAATCTTGCATAATAGCTTTTGAATCACATTAACACACACCCATGTTCTATAGCATAGTTCATTTTAGAAGTGTATGGCTTGACTATGCACATGCATAATTATATATGAGGATCAGTAATAGGGTGCCAGACATTGCTTAGATCCTTTGGATCTAACCCCATCTTTTCCTTCTTTGCAGGTTTTGGATCATACAAGAGCATACTGGATTGAAGCCTGGGTCAACACTTCATTACTTCAGGCAATGTTTGGTACCTCCATTATTTATGTTCATCCACTTATGTATATTTGCATTCATTCATATTCTTCTGAAAGTTAATCTTTATGAGCTCAAATTCAAAATAGTAAGTGTACTATTTTATTACTGATGTCCCTATATATTGTCATCGACAGTCATGGATGCGAGATGTTTCTAATATCAATGGGATGGATGAAGAAGAATACCAATGACATGAATGAAATGTACAATAATGCCAGATGTTTGGCATGTTCTAATGATTTTTTTATATGTAGTACTCTTATTCACCTTGTTTTATATGTCCTACTTATATATCTATCTTTGATCTTTTGTTAAGAGAAATTTCATTCTAAAAGAGTGTATTTAATCTCTATATGCTTAAACAACCTCACTAGTTAAGAGTGTTCTCATTTGTAGTGGGCATGACAAGAATCAAATCACTTGAAAGACACTAGTATTTAGACATGCACAAATTAGTGACATGATTAAGAAAATTACCTTTCTTTATAATTGCATGTTTGTCTTTGGTTTGTCATTTTGTTTTGAGTGTCTGGTGATTTAAACCAAAGACTTCGACTTAGCCAAAAAAATGTGCAAGTCTACATTAGTATGTTTCTTTTTATTGTAATTATAATTAGTATGAATGAACAAAATAATGACAATGCAATATTTGTGATAATGCAATATTTGTTGAAATAGTGTCGATGACTTCGTCAATGTGCCTATGTGTCAATTTGGTGTTGGCCCATGCATGTTGAAGACGTCACGTACAACAAGTAATCCTAGGCATCAATTTTGGGTTTGCCCAAATAGGAAAAAGGTCTAGATATTTCATAATTATATTTTATGTTTTAAAATAATGTGACAACTACTCATTTTATGAAGAACTGATGTACATTTGGTATTGTCAGGGAAATACTGGATGTCAATACTTTCGGTGGGTCGATCAAACCACATTTTCATCTACCACATTTCATTGTCTCATAAGGTGCATCAAACGATCCTCTTTCTGTAATCTAAGTCTCTCAGCTTGGTTCACTAAGAAGAAGACTTCTCCCAAGTCATCATGGACACCATAGTGATCTACAAATCTCCAATGTGCAAGTTCTGCATGTCACTCTCTTGACATCACACCTAACTCATTCGAAACTATGGCAAAAATGATAGATGATCCCAACGATCCGTCACAACCCGATCTCAAAAACAACGCAAAGAGTAGCTTGATTCCATCTTCAAGCCGATCAATGCACAGTCTACTCAAACTCCAAGTCAAGTCACTGCTACACTCCATAGGAACAAAGCACATCAAATTCAGACCAAAGAAGTCAAGAAGTCACTCGAATCAGATCTGAATGCAATCAGGTCCACATATATCCCATGAACACATCAGGAAGAATACATCTTTGATCGCCGCACTAGCTTCTTGTGCTGGAGCCATCACTGTCACAAGTCTTGATTCAGTAGGATCCATTCAAAATCCAAGTCTCTAGACTCAACTCAATAATCCATGATCCGCTACTGAATCTACTGCAAAGTTATCTCCGAATGATCATAACCAAATCATGAGTAGGAACCAGATCTGCAAGAACACCATTCTAAATTGACAAATATATATATATATTTTTAAAAAATGATTATCATCATAACTATGACGAAATTACAACAACGATGGGTATTTGTCGCAAAAATCCGACATATAGCCATCGCATTAACAACATCGCTGTCAGAATAAATCATAAATGATGAATATCCGTTATAAATTTCTAATGCATGTCTATCATATGTACAACATAGTCATCGTTACAAACCATAAATGATGCACATCCATCATAATCTTGTGATGAAAATCCATTGCACTAATAGCATTTTCATTGGCGAATAGGTTAATAATGATGACTTCCCGTCGGAATATTCTGACGGGTCACCATCATTTGTATTTGTTGTGATGGTTAGGTGTTGCAATATGGATGACTGCAAATAGGTGCGATGACAGGTTCACTTTGTTGGCACCTGATTTTTGTGACGGCTAAGGGTGTCATAATTACAATGCCTAACAAGACCGTCAATTTTTCTGACTGCAAAACTATGACACCGGGTAGTGTCGCTCAATCGATAGTATACTGTCAAAATTGGGACGTTCGATCGTCAGAAAAAAGTCTCAAATGTACTAGTGTAAGCTACAACATCAACCAAAATGAGAAGAGACAATTACTGAGTTAAGGAAAATGTGTTATTGAGCATATCAAGCCAACACCACAAGAATCTATAAGTACACTGAATTTGAACACCGAACAGAAAATGGTTTACAAATCTTGAGGAGATTGTATAATAGAACATTAGAGATTGAAACATGATGATTACACATGATTACAAGGTGAGATATACCAATGAAGAATAAAGGATGAAATATACATCAAAGAAGTAACCAATGCTAGCACTGCTTGAAGAGATGATTCTAGAACACCTAGCACTGCTTCTAGAATTGTATATAAGTGGATCAGAGATAGAGAGAGAGCATGGTGATATGAATGAAAGAAGAGATTGCATGTATGAAGAAGATTATTGAAAAGGTAATGAGAAGTGAAGTCACTGAGTACAAAATAGTGAAGAATAGTTAAAGATTGTGATTTAGAAGTGAATCTACTGAGTATTGAATTGTTAGTGTGAAAGGTACACAATATGAGGTAATGAGTTAATGAGCACAAAGAGTCTAATATGCATATGTTTGATGAAATTTTAATAGACATATTTAGTGTTACTGATTAAATATTAATCAAAACTATACGAGTCTCTTAATCGAGCAGATCCTAATATATCTTTTTTGTAAATCCGTTAACCAAGTGCATTTCTTAGATTAGAATTGTAAAATCCTTTCACAAGGTAGACTTAGCAGTCTGAAGAATCTTAAATGAGTTAATACTCTTAACAGGGTAAGCTATCAGAAATAGCTAACATTATAGCTCTAATTGAGAAAACTTTATATTGTAGTAGTGAAGTCTTGTGGGTGTCATCTCCTCCATAGTTTTTATCCTCTTACAAGGATTTCTACAATACCAAAATATTTGTGTTATGTGTTAAATATTATGTCTTTTATATGTTTCATGTGATGTATGCAAATGTTAAGGAATCGGTAAATGATTAAGAAGGAAAGGTTAATTTGTTTAAAAGTGTTTTACAATACTTATTCACCCCTCCCCTCTCAGTACTCACCTTTGCATACTTAGTCCAACAATTGGTATTAGAGAACAATATCTTACTAAGAAGTCTAATCACTTGAGAGGAAAGATTTGGAGGAATGGAGAGCTATAGTTATGAAAAGGTGATTGGTAATATGGAAATGGAACTGAAGATGGCCAATGAAAAAATTGACAAATTAAGAAGAAAACTATTGCATTCAATCAACAAGAGGAAGGAGCTTGCACACCAACTAAAAGATACTCAAGATCAAGTTGAGGAACTTGAAGAAAAGTCAGATGGAAGCATGTTTGATGAATCTAATGCTATCATATCAAAACTATGTAAAAAGAATAAGATGCTTGTTGATCATGTGAAAATATTGAAAAGAGAACAAGAAGCACAGTAGGTAAGGATGTGCGAAATCCTAGAACAAAAAGGAAAAGATGAGAATGAAAAAAGAATAGATGAAGAAGAGAGAAGGAAAATGAATACAAGACTGGATGATAAAAATAGTGAAATATTGAGGTTGACAAAAACTCACTACAACTCGATAGACCAACATGTTAGTGCACATAAAGATGTTGCAAGGAAAGTTGGAGAAATTGTTGAACTGAGATATGAGAATGAACATTTGAACAATAATCTAAAATCTGAGAGAGCTGTTAATGAAGTCCTATTCTGGATGAATAGATGAGAAATCAAAAACAATTGAGAGACACTTCTGGACTTGGTTACAATGCAAATAAAACTATCGAGAAGGGTGAGTCCTACAAACAAGAAGCCAACTGAGATAATGTTGTTACCCCACCGAAGCCAAAGAAGCCTACATGCTATCATTGTGGGAAACCAAGACACACATCAAATGTTTGTAGGAAAAAAGAGGTAATTCATTGAATAATCCTATGTTTAATGGTCATTGTTACAAATACAATAATTTTGGTCTTAAGGCATTTGAATGTAGAGCAAGAATTGCTAACACTCCAAGGAAGCCAAGATTTGAAGGTTACTGTAACATCTATAAGAGACATGGTCATAAATCTGGAGAATGTAGATCTCAAAGGAAAAATGAGAAATGGGTCCCTAATTGACATAATGCTCCAAACAACCGACGAGGACATACTATACCATGGGATTATAATACAAGAATCACTTGTACTGCATGTGGAAGATTTGGTCACATTGTTGTAAATTTCTTTAGGATGCATGGTATGAACAACATGAAATCATGAAGAAACATTGGAATGAATTGTTTCCATTGTCACAGAGTCAGTCACCTAGCCAAGGACTGTAGGTACCAAAACAAGGATTGAACCGAGGACCAATCGAGTGATAAGACTCAAGTTAACATTGATGAAATTAGAGAGAAGATGAATAAGAATTGGAGAATGAAGTCACAAGATGATGGAATGGAACTTGGAACTAGTGATGGCACCACATCCACTAGATTGGGTGTACCTATATTCACTTAATCAATCAAAGGTATGTATAGGAGCTGATAACCTAAAATTTATCTTAAATCGGTTCCTAGATTGAGCGCAAAGATCCATATTAGCATACTAAGATGAATTTGGATATAAGTTGTGAAGTTAACATTTCATATATAAATTGGTAAAGTTTATGAGTTATTTTACTCCATTCGGTGAAGGGAAGTGTAGTTTGGTTAATGGTAAAATGAAGTTAGGTAAGAAGCATTAAATGCAAAATTTATAGCCATTGGAAACCCTAACTAAGGAAAAAAATATAAATAGAGGGAATGCTATTTCATTTTTACCTTACACTTTCATGAGTACTTTGAAGCATTGACAAAGATGAGATCACAAAGAGCTTTAGAGTGATCAATTGAGTGATCAGTTGAGCATCCCGAGCATCTGCAAAGAACATTTAAGGTATTTCAAGCATTTACCAAGTTGAGTTCATAAATTATAATTACTATTCAATTAGAACCCTAATGTTTGTTGAAATTATTTCAAGATCAAGATGGCACCCAAGATACAAAAACCAGTTATAGTCAAGAAGATTGACCTTGTAAATCCAAAGTATAAGATTCCTCCTACTGTTGCTATGGAAATTGAAAAATCTAGAGCCTCATCCTCGATCCCACCAAGGGTTATATTTATTAAAGATGTTTGTGCCTTCATCTAGTAAAAAATCAAAGACATATGTCAAGGAGAGATTGACACATCTTACAAGAATTTATGTGAGTGGGAACTTGAAGAGTGACCACACAAATTTGTAGACTAAGGGTTTGGTCCATTCCATGCATGTACCGACTATTTTCAAACATGAATGGATGAGGATTGTACTAATTCTAGTGCATGATTAGTTTATGTGGTTCAATAGACCAGTGAAAATTACAAAAGATGTCTTGCACATAGTAACAAGATTTTCGGTTGGTGATAGACCGAGGGCTTACAAGAAAACTGATAAGAACAAGTTATGTGAGCTTACCAAAGCTAAATGAGATGGAAGAGGAATAAATTTATCTATAGTAGAAGACCCTTAATTGAAGTTCACATCCAACATCATATCCTACCAGATATTCCAATCATCTTAGGTAGACAGTGTACCCTGTGGAGCAGTTGACATAGAATATAAGATTGTAAAAAAGGATACGAAGATAGATCTATGTGAAATATTTGGATGACAACATGAACACCATAAGGAAAGAAAAGTCAAATATATTGAAGTTCGGACCACTGTTGGTATGTATTTTATTTTACTTCCAAAATTTATTTCCTACAGTCGGTGAAGTAACTTGGAAAGCAGATAAAATGATTGTTTATTAGATTAGTGATTTCATTCAAGGCATGGGAGATAATTTTGATTTGATCATGAATGCTTACTTTAGTAAATTTCAATCAAGAATGCACAAAAGATTCAAACTTCCACCCTAGTTAGTGGAGGAGTACAAAGATGAACTATGTTTTGAGGTTGATACATACATTTGTATCATAAGGGCTATGGAACCTAGACCCAAGTGGTTACCACCTATGGGTTATGAGATGAATATAGATGCTGCCACAATTCAAATAAAAGGATTATTGGAGAAACTAGTTGATAGAAGTTCAAATTGGTATGGAACATATGAGGAGGTAAAGGGGAAAATAAGGGTAGGCATATTGATACCTAAGGCAATCAGGAAGACTAGCAGAATGATAAGCACACTATCTAAAAATATAGGCATTGCTACTGCTGAAGATGAAGAAGTCACTGAGCCTTCAAAGATCAAGGGGAGGAAGATTAGAGTAAAGAAGGAGAACCCTAGCCCAATCGAAACTAGACCATCTACAAGGTCTACCTTTACACCGATAGAAAAGAAGAAAGCATAAGTAGAACTAGTAAAATCAAAGACTTATGTTAGAGAAAAAAAGATTACTGGAAGGCCTAGAATGAAGTTGAAGTTGCAAAAAGAGAGTGATACTAAGTCAGATGACCTATCACAATTTAAGGTTGCACCAAGTAAAAAGGTGAAAATTCTTCATGAATTTCTCAAGACACTAGAAAGGTATGGTGGACATTCAGTTATGAAACAATTAAAGTATGACACAAGGAATGATGAGGAGAAGAATAAGATTGAAGAAACTATCATTGCTACATTGCATAAGTTTATAATAACACCAGTTGAAGTAGCACAATATCTTGAAGGATAGTTATATCAGAAAATAGATGCAAGATGGAAGTATGCTTTTGTTGCCAAACAAGAAATGAGAGAAAGGTCCCTTGCAATCAATATCCTAGACCTAACAAAGAGAGGAATCAAAGATACCCTAAAATAATATTCAAAAATATTTCTAGTAAAGGGAAGGGCATTGAGCATTATGGTCGGTAAATTTGAATAAGTCCAAAAAGACACTGATGATCTTTGGAGAAAGATCTTCTCTATGTATCAACCGACTATTGAAGGAGTCAAAGAGAAAGAGGACAAATGTAAACCTATTGAATTAATAATAACTCAAGAAGAAGTTATCATTGAAGATATAAATGAGCAAGATCTAGATGATACAATAAAAGATGATGAAGATGTCATGGAAACCAAGGCCATAGAGACATAAGTAATGGATGTAGATGATTCTGCCAAGGAAAGATTAATGGTAGAAGATCCTAAAATTGTACATGTAGTAAATTTTCCTGAGATAGAGGTGACAGGAGATGAACCTACTGAAGCTGATGCCCCTACCGAGCCAACATAGGATACTGAAACTAAGGAGACCAAGAAGACAATAAAGACCAAATCTGCACAAGGTCAAAATGAAGAATTTGTGGACCCTACTGAGATGAAATGAAAACAATAGGAACAAGAAAAATATAAAGAATAGGTAGAAGATAAGAAAGAAGAGAAACATGAGAAGAAGGAAGAAAAGAAACACAAAGAGCAAAAGAAAGAAAAAGAAGATAAAACTAAGGAGACATCTACACAATCAGATGCAAAGAAGGCATCTACGTTAGGGAAAATCAAAGAAGAGGAAATATGAAAAAGAGGTTGACATAAGTGAACCTATTGTTATTCCAAAGGTTGATTACTTAACCTTGAACCCTAAGGAACTCTATGAGTTCAGAGACCTATTGAAAAAAAAGGCTACTCAAGATAAACTCATAGCGAAGAAGCATAAAATAGATGTTTTGGAGTAGGTAAAAACTATTTTAAATGAGATTTTACCTAAGGCAAAAATAAATGAAAAAGGAGATATTTACAGTTAGTTGAGAGAAATGGTTAGTTAGATCAACCATCCTGACACAGATGCAACTGAGTATATGCTACAAGTTCATAAGATGGAGATGGAGATAAAGGTGACTGAAGAAATTCTTCAACCAGTTTCTTTAGATAAGGTTACTCTTTTTGAGTCAATAAATGAATTGGAAAATGAGATGCAAACAATTCTTTCATTATTTCAACAGATTTGTTTGATTTTCAATTTCACCAAGGAGATAAGAGAAAAAGATAATAATGTGGAAAAGAGCTCATCGAGCAGTTATCTAAAATTTCCACCGAGCCTAAGTCTATAACAAAATACCATGAGAGGTTGAAGCACTTGATGGGTGTGCAATATGAGTTAAGAAATGAGGAGAATTAGATCAGAATGGATCTACTTGAACTCCAAACAATTTTAATACCACACATAGAATCTCTGCAAAGACATATTAAAAAGGAAAAATATTTGGTTAGCACATCAGATGTCAGTGCTATGGATAGTATGATAAGTCTAACAACAGATTTAAGAGAGAAAATATTAGTGTTAAATAAACTTAAGGACACATGGAAGGAATCACTCAAGGATGCAAATGATAAGTACAAAACCATTTTTGATAAGATTCCCACACTGGAAAAGCAATTAGTTAATATTTTGGCATTTTTGTTAAAAAAGGGGGAATATTATTTACATATGATGTCAAAAGGAGGAATATATATAGTGTTTGGATAAGTGTATAAATGGGAAATATGTATTAGTATGGATATGTACCAGAGATATTAATTCAGGGGGAGTAATATGTTTACCGAGGAAGAAGATTGGACAAGGACAATTTTTGGACAAATTCTAAATTTTGTTGATGACTTTTAGGTTTTTAACAAACATACCAAACTAATGCAAAAGGGGGATATTGATACTCCTAAGAGTTATTTTTTTGTCATTAGTTATGAGGAAGTCATATTATTTATCAAAGTCATTTGCTAGTGAAGGAAAAACAAGTCGGTAAAGCATAGAAGGCTATTCAGTAAAAGGAAATAAAGAAATGGAATTTCGGTAAAGGGAAAGCTAGGAAGAACAAAGCACCAAGAACCAAGTTGTATGAAGATACAAAATCAACCAAACTGAGAAGAGGAGACAATTACTTAGTTAAGGAAAATGTGTTATTGAGCATAATAGATCGATACCAGAAGAATCTTTAAGTATATTGAATCTGGACACCGAACAAAAAATGGTTTACAAATCTTGAGGAGATCGTATAACAGATTATTGGAGATTGAAACATGATGATTACACATGATTATGAGGTGAGATCTACCAATGAAGAATAAATGATGCAATATACATTGGAGAAGTAACGAATGCTAGCACCACTTGAAGAGATGATTCTAGAACACCTAGCATCGCTTCTAGAATTATATATAAGTGGATCAGAGATAGAGAGAGATCATGGTGATATGAATGCAAGAAGAGATTTCATGTATGAAGAATATTATTGAGAAGGTAATGAGAAATGAAGTCATCGAGTACAGAGTAGTGAAGAATAGTTAGAGATTGTGATTCAGAAGTAAATCTACTGAGTACTGAATTGTTAGTGTGAAAGGTACATAGTATGAGGGAATGAGTTAATGAGCACAAAGAGTCTGATATGTATATGTTTGATGCAAGTTTGATAGACATATTTAGTGTTACTGATTAAAGATTAATCAGAATTGTAAAAGTCTCTTAACTGAGTAGATCCTAATAGATCTTATTTGTAAATCCTTTGACCAGGTGTAGTTCTTAGATTAGAATTGTAAAATCCTTTCACAAGGTAGACTTAGCAGTCTGAAGACTCTTAACTAGGTTAGTACTCTTAACATGGTAAGCTATAAAAAATAGATAACATTGTAGCTCTAATCGAGAAAAAATTATACTGCAGTAGTGAAGTCTTGTGGGTGTCATCTCCATCGTAGTTCTTATCCTCTTACAAGGATTTATGCAATACCAAAATATTTGTGTTATGTGTTGACTATTATATCTTTTATATGTTTCACATGATGCATGAAAATGTTAAGGAATCAGTAAATGGTTAAGAAGGAATGGTAAATTTATTTAAAAGTATTTTACAGTACTGATTCACCCCTCCCCTTTCAGTACTCACCTTTGCATACTTAGTCCAACAAAGGAAATTAAGGATCGGTATGGTATCCATATTGTTCCAAGAAGATACTTTTAAATTCTGACTAGTAGCTAATTAATGCATCTAGTAATCCATTATACTACTCCCTTGCATTACCTATCAGTGATTGCATATATATATCTAACATCTTCTCTTCTTCCATCTTTACTAGAGGCTTTCATGTTGTTTTCTATTGTCAATGAAAATTTACATGCTTCTTGTAGAGTGGAAAGGGTTTTTGATCTGATATCACAACTTATCTTTCTTTCAAAGGCACCCATATAAAAGACTAAGCATAATGGATCCACTAGCTTTATGTGGTGTGGAACTCTATTAAGAAATTTGTTGAATCTCTTATTAAAATCTGATATTGATTCATTGCATCCTTTTTGCACACTTTTTAATTCGTGTAGAGGAAATGTAGGGTCGGTATGGTATCCATATTGTTCCAAGAAGATACTTCTATCTCAACATTATTCCCACTAAACTTAGGGATAACACTCCTTAATTCATTCGTGATGTCATTAGGGTATCCTGTTCTTCTTGTGAAATCCAATTTCCTATATCTATCCACATTCATAGGACCTCTTGCAAAGACATTCTATTTTTGATTTGGTTGATACTGCAATCCTTGGTTTTGAGGGTCATATTGATGATAGTTTACACCATTATATTGATGATTGGGGGGAGGGGGGCATTTATGGATATTTATTTTGTTAATATATATATATATATATATATATATATATATATATATATATATATATATATATATATATATATATATATATATATATATATATATATATCCTCATGCCACACATTAAAATTATCCATTGTATTCTCAAATGACCTTACATGATTCTCCCCTATCTCAACATTATTCCCACTGAACTTAGGGATAGCGCTCCTTAATTCATTCGTGATGTCATTAGGGTATCCTATTCTTCTTGTGAAATCCAATTGCCTATATCTATCCACATTCATAGGACCTCTTGCAAAGACATTCTATTTTTGATTTGGTTGATACTGCAATCCTTGGTTTTGAGGGTTATATTAATGATAGTTTACACCATTATATTGATGATTGGGGGGTAGGGGGGCATTTATAGATTTTTTTTTTGTTAATATGTTGGAAGATATGGTTGGCCATTAGGGTCATATTGATAAGTTTTGTAATGATATCCTTGCTGAAACAGATGATGTGGGTTATTAAAAGGATTTGGTTGATATTGTGGGTACCCATGTTGCATGTTATTTGGATCATATAAAAGGGTTGTAATGAGATCTATTGAAATTGTTATATTTTACATTCATCATTCCCCTGAACGGATGCATTTTTTTTATGGGTGGGGGAGGAGCTTCAACCATCTTTCTTGGTATTTCTTCATGGGTAGGCCTTCCTTTATTAGATCCTTCAAGGTTATGGTCTTGTGGTTATTGATGTACAGGAGTAGCATTTGGTTCATCATGGGTATTTGGTAAGAAAAGTTTAGCTATGATATTCAATGCTTCTTCTACTAATCCTTCATTTTTCCCAGCCAAATTTAATTTATGTATTGTGTCATACGAATCCTACAATTGGTTTTGTAATTTTTGTTCAATGTGTCCTATTTTTTCATCTTGATTAGGTACATTTGTGTGCTTATCCTCAGAGTGATTACTTGATGTCCCTATGGAGTTAAAACCAGAAGGGGATTTTAGTTCTCTTTGCCTATTAGAATTATGGTGAGATTTCTCCCATTGATTTTTTCTTAATCTTTCACTATAAGCCTTGTTTGAATGAGTCAGACTCATTTCCTCTTCTGTCATTCTTTGATAAATTTGTTCCTCCCACATGGAAAAACCATTTTCATCAGTAAATAATTTATATTTTCCATTATCCTTATCTAGAAATCTTCTTCTATTCTTAAATCCCATCTAGTTGTATTTAGGACTATAGTCTCTTATATTTTCTTTGTTTTGTATGGTTTTCTTCATTTCTAATTTAAATGCAAATGTTCAATGGGATGCCATTGTTTTAAGGATATCCTACCAAAAATACACGGTTGACACTTTGAGAATTGTAAACTTAGATTTCTATGACCGGTTCTTTTAGCTTCATAAGTTATTCTAGTTTCATTCATATACTTTTATGGTTTTGTCTTTTTTTTTCAAGTTTCCACCTCTTTTGTAAGAGGAATGATTGCAGTGTCTTCTAGATTCCTTCCACCAACAGAGTGCTTTTCCTTTTTCTTCCTAGAAAACTTGCCAATCTGTTGGTTGTGTGACTCATATGGGGTAATCTCCATCGTTTTGATTCAATAGTACCAAAGGTTTTAGATTATGATTCAAGAATATTTTTCCTTCAACCTCCTCAACAGAGTCACCAATATGTTGCTTTCCAAATCAACAAATTGTAATACCCTAAGACTATGTCATGGTCTATAATCAGGCTCTACAATTAACTTGGCCAATGAACATGATAGATTAAATAATATGATTCCCTTTCTCTTCTGGCTATTCTAAACTAAGGTGGGTATACTGATACCCTAATTAGATCTCTGAATTTGATAATCCTTATAGAAGATTTATAACTCTTGACTTGTAAATTATACTCCTAGCTAATTAATTTGGCATATAATTAATCTTCTACTCCTATATTTATGTTTGATTTCTTTATCTCCTACTTTTAATTCTTCTAATTTTATTTTGATTATTCTACTTTAACTTCTATCTTTACTCCTAATTCTTTATTTGATAAAATTTGAATATTTTTGTAGACCAGTGTCTTCTTTTCCTTTGGATGGCATAGTCACTTCCTTTTGAGATCCTAATATATCACTTTACAAGACAATTTTAAATTCTATAACTTGTATAGATCTATCAACTACCTAGCTCTTCATACAAGTTAAAATTATTTTTTCTATTATAACTCATCCACTTGAATTTAACTCCTACTTGAGAAGACTAATTAGACAAGCCATATAAAGAAATTAATTCCTTTAACTGATACAAAATATTCTTGATATATTAATCACTCTAGAAAATATAACTTTTCATATAGGAACTCAAATAAGATCCAATTACTTGAATTGAAAACTACAAAGAACTAAACAAAAAAAAATATTTACATTCCACAATTTTAGAGAAAGTACTAAATCTATTATATTATCTTTCATTCTATATCACATATCCAACATATATATCAAGTATCTTGAAGAGGTCACACCCCTTCATAATGTCATGTGGAAATTAACAATAGTATTACAAAACTAACAACATAAAAATATAAAATTAAGCTCTAATGAGCCACATGTGTGATTTGGTGTCATGGTTAACATATTTCTTAGATAAATATGTATCTACATCCTAAACTACTTCTCTCATGGTGAATTCAATGTTGATCATCTTCTACACATGGTTGTAAACCTTCCCAAGTGTAGGATCCTTTTTTCATTCTCCAAAGCATCTCAAAGAAGTAGTAAGCCTATAGATTGCTCTAACTGTATCCTTTAGAGAATCATTATCTTTGATTAAAATTTCACTCTTCAATTTGTATATATCTTGTTCCTTAATCAACATCTAAATCTAGACTTTGTTCAACTTGGCCACATTAATGCCAATGCCTGTAGTTACCACTGGATTAGTTTCCCCCACTTTTAGTGTCATAATATGGCCAAAACCCTTCTTTGTATAAATAATGTGAGGATTCTTATGTGGAAGATACAAAGACTATATTAAAATAGATTTATTATTAGTATTATATCCTAATCTAGTGTATACTTCAGTTACTTCCTCTAGACTAACTTTATGTTTTACCCCACTATCAAGTAAGTATTATCATAAACCAATCTTTAGTTTATATTCCAAACCAGGAATATCATCACACCAGTGTTCTCTAACAAATTTCTCCCTTTCTCTAGAGTCATACTATTCATCTCATTCTCTACATGTGCCTTCAATATTTCCAATAGCCAATTTTCATTTGTGCATGTTATGTGTGCAATTGACTCCCTCAACATCTTCACCTATCATCTATACAAGAAAGACTTAAATTCAGAAGACTTGAAAACTTGTTCATCAGAGATAAGAGATGTGTGAACTAATTGCCTTTTATATTCTTCATCATTCAAAGATGATTCTCCCATTTCTTGTTGCCTACCTAAAGAAGGCCGATAATCCTCAATTCTCAACTTTGGGATTTTTTCCAACTAGTGTTCAGGTACATCTTCATCTAAAGTTTCTTCACTAGAAGAATACCAGATCTCATCTCCCTATATTTCTTTCATCTTTCTCTCTATTTCTCTATTATAATCATCAATAGTTTTCTATTTTTTTTGCTTCTTCCAAGTTCCTGATGATATCATCACATGGAAATGGCATGTGGGTAGACCCACTTATATTTTTATTTCTTCTAACATGATCAATATAACCCTAAAGATCAAATCATTTCCTTGGAAAAGTCATCTTCATGTTGTAGTGTTCTAATTTATCTAATATGAGGCCATACCCTTTAGTAGAAACTATGATAAAACCCCCAAAATGTAATGTACTAGGCATAAATGACTAATTTCCATATGAACCCAGGTTCATGATATTTGAATAATCAAGCTGTATGAAAATGTCCAAATATGCAATCTGATTAGTTACAATCTTGGGAAACAGGAAAAGAGTGTCTTCAAAACCATACACTCTAATCATGATATAATCAATGAAAGAATACCAGTCACCCCAATCATGATTTTTAATTATTCTTTCATCAAATTCCTTAGGCCTCAAAAATCTTTTGATCTCATTAGACAATGGATAATCATAAGGGTAATTACATACTCTATACAATATCTTGACAAAGTACTCCTCAAAGTACACACAATGGGAACTTACAAATCTAATATCCCAAATGGAAGTCAATAATTATATTTCTCATCACCTTTTTTTTCCTTGTTTCCAAATACACTAAAAATATGGTAGTATTATGATGCTCATGTTCAGAATAATGATGACAATAGTATATTCAATGATCAATTTAAGTTTGCAAGTTTACATCACAGTATTGTATTCAGTGTTTCAATTAGTTTGGTATAGAAATGATTTCATTTCATCTTTTGGTATTGCATCATGATCAATGAGAATTATATCATCTTTAATGTCATTCATCTTTTAACTTTTGACAAAGTTCGAGTATGATGATCAAGTTATCTATATTAGTGAGTAAGTTGAATAGAAATAATTCATTACATTTAGTTTGATAATAATTTTATCAACATACAAATGATGTTGTCATAATGAGCATTATTTCACAATCAATCTTATGTGAAATTCTTACATTGTAAAGCATCATACTTGATAGCTTTTGTAAAAGTTTAAAATAAATGCTTATCTATGTTCAAAGTAATATGTATTATGAGAATCATGTATTAAATTTTTTTTATTGTGTCACTAAATATGACCATAGAATTAACAAGTTATTGTGCTAGGTAGGCCTTTGGTCTCTCCCCTAGAAATTCTTCATATGACAGATTTGTTACAAAGTGTTGTAAATGACACAACACTTAGCACTTTCTGCTAAGTGTCTATTGTTAATGGAGCATTAATGAGCATCAAAGTAATGTCATCCTTATTGGCATTATATGTGGTAAAAGGTTAAGTTTTTAGTTAATACCATTTCATTATTCATAACACAAAGCATAATTTGAGTTTCATTAAGAAATCCTAGCTCTCTCGAGCTAGGGCACACAATTTGGAAACCAATGTTACATTTTTCCTTGCATAGCTACCATAGTGATTTTGTTTAAGATGTAAGTTTGAAGAGTTAGATTGTGAATAGATGTAGTTGTGAAATGGAATGGTGTGAAGGAAGAGTTAGATGGATTCTGAGAAAGATTTGGAAACATATATCATCTCCAGGTGTACTCATTTTTGTAAATTTAGTTTTAGTGATTTATCCATTATTAAAAGGGTTTCATTTGTTTTAGATACATGCCATTATGTATATGCTTATGTTTCTTCTAGAACCCTTATCGGGTCTGTTAACATTTTACCCATGATTGTAGTTTGATGTGTTGTATTGTTCACAGGTCAAGTCAACATTCATTCTTTCCCTATTGATATGTTTTTCTAATATGAGAATACATGAATACATGTCCTAAACCCGACAGTCAATACATGCATTCTTTTTTCTTTTCTAGTAAAACCCTAGTCAAGAGTTTAGGGCTTTCTAATATTGAAAAATGATTTTATTTTATTGTGATGTTGCAGGTATACATTTTTATGTATGTCATTGACCATATGTATCTGCTAGTGTCTCATATTATCATATGTTGTGTCAAACCTAGGTATGGGATATGGTTTTTTTGGGTCAACATGGTTGATCTTTCTTAACCCTAGTATTGAGATTTTATCACACCTTGTATATTCAGTTTGATGTATGTCATGATTCTTGTCCTCATGTATGTCATAGTAAAAAAAGAGACATGGTTTTGGAGTTTTCATTATCATGACTATTCGATTGTGTCTTGTAGCCATACATATTATTTGATGTTGATTTCAAGATACACTAAAATAGAAGGTATAGTTATAAGGTTTTTAGTTTGATATAGGCATTGATAGCAGTGGCTAATATATACAATTTGTGGGGTTAATTAATTATAGTAATATATGTTAAATGTAGAATTCATTAGATATGGACATTCTATATTATTCATTTGGTTAGAAACAAAGTAATATTATGACAAAGATATATTTATTGTTTATATTTAAAAGCACGGACATTTGTGGTTTTGGATTAAGGATAAGTAATAAGTCATCATTTATAATATTGAACTAGAAGTAAATATATGTTTACAATGAAAAGCATAATATGGAAACATGAGATCATTTATAATGTTGAACCAGAAGCAAATATATGTTTACAATGAAAAGCATAATATGGAAACATGACTATATGTTGTGAGACGTTTACAAACAATTTTATATGGTTTTTATGAATTAGTTTAAAAGTATTGGAATATCCTATATATTGAGAAAAGACAAATTCATGTAATTATGTAGACAAAGAGGGATTTTGGTCTTTGATGAAATACATTTTATGTTAGTTGTGCACAATCATATATATATTGATAAGAAATACCCAATTGAGGTTATAGTGACTTACAAGTTTGTATCATATTTTGTTTAACACAAATATTTATTTTTGTTCAATGATGTATGGTATAAGCTTGTAATAACTATACAAGATCAGATTTTTCTAACTCTATATGTATGAAATAACTGTAGTAAGTTGTAAATCCAATGAAGCATAAAAATACTATTAGTGAGACATCATTGTCATTGAGACAATTGTACAACTAGTGAGGCATTGTAAAATATATTTCAAATTAAGCCATTGAGACACTTCGAGTGGTTTTATTTCATCAGAGGGTTTCCACTTAGGACATATTTTGTGTTACAATCTTGTGCATGTCCTATTTTTATATTATTATCTCAATTCAACTCACTTTAGTTGTTACTTATAAGTGGCTTTAAAAATTGATACATTGTTTTTATATCACTAATTCACCCCCCCACCCCCACACCCATCTCAGTGATATTGTAGTCCAACAATTGGTATGAGAGCCATACCCTTCCTCTTAGGGTTTTTCCTAGTTAGGGAGTATATAATGGACATTCAAAATAATCTTTGTGAAATAAGGATAAAAAAAAGGATCTTGGATTCTAATATAGTGTGTCAAAGGAAACTTCTTAAATTCTTCTCAAAAGGATCTACATTTCCTAGAAGAGAAATATCTTTCTATTGCTGCATATATTGAAAGGTTACAAAGGACTTACAAATTTCAAGGAATTGCAAGTAAAAGGATGAATCTAGACATAAAAAATGTAAGTTTTATAGATACAATCCTTATCTATCTAATTTTTTTCATCTAATTTGCATTATAAAAATGAGTCTTATAGGCACAACATGATGCTAGAAGAAGGGCATTTTTAAAATGTTCTAGTTGTAATAAGTTTGGACATATGACAATTTGTTGTAATTTAAAATCAGAAAAACAACAAAGTAATCAGTTTGTGTGGAAACCTAAAGTTATAGATGATGCTTTAGTTGTTCAAACTATACTTCATTCTATTAATAAATATTTATGGGTACTAGATAGTGGATGTTCTCACCATATGATAGGATATAAGTCCAAATTTATTCAATATGAAATACATCCAAGAGGATCTATTAAGTTTGGAAATAATTAATATTTTAAAATTATTGGTAAATGAACTATTCTTCTTGATAATGAAATACATGTGATTCAAGTATGTGATAATGGTTATGAAACAAATTTTTCTACTTTAAGATGTGAGATCAAGAAAAAATTTGGTAAAACAATTGCTACAAGATATAAAATAGGTGGTAATATTTATAATCTATTTGAAACTCTAGAAAAGTTGATAATAATGTGTGTTTTGTAATACCTCGCTAGGAACCCAAGAGAATTTAATCCAAGACATGATACTATGTTTGCAATTTTTTTTTTAATGTTTACAAACAATGATGATAACAATGCAGAAGAAATACAATCATAAGATATAAACAAGTACATATTTACAACTCAATTACAGTTAACAATCCTCAAGGGTCCCATGACGTAGAATTATATATTACTAATTAAATATTCTAGATTAAGAATGATTACAATTATCTCTTATTACAAAGAACAACAAATACATCAAATACCATAAGGTATACATAATGATACAACATCCTCTACACAAATTGAAGGGTATGTCACAAAAAATACAAAGTATATTACAATATTTGCAACTCTGAAGCACTTATACAAGATATAATTCTAAACATCACAATATAGGTACGAGAAAGCCTCCAATGAAGAAAAAGAAGAAGGTAACAACAACAAGCATCCACCAGCACCACTATAGGAACATTGAAATATCAAATGGTAAAAGAAACACTACCACCTGACCTCGTGGAACCAAAGGTCCACTCCCACCATGCTGAGGAGATAACAGAAAACCCCACTCGGATAAAAAATCAATAAAAAATAACTAAGAAAAGGTCCTAAAGGATTTCTAACTCAAAGGGTACCACCAACTAAAGATAAATAAACATCAAATAACTAACATGTACCAAAACACCAAATACCAGAATATCAAACAAACACACAATCACCAAATAATACAAAAAAACCACAAGGTAAGAATGAGATAACAAAGATACACCACCAAAGGAAAATGCAAAAAAATATGGAGGAGATGTAGGCTACACACTATGGGAGTTTCATCACATGGACATCTACTTGAGTTACCCTAGGCTGGTCACACTGGACCCCAGACCCTCAAGCATTGAGTTACCCTGGATTGACCACCCTAGGCCTCAGACCCTCAATACGACCCACATAGAACTAGAATACCCTCTCAAGAACATGAGGAATTATAATCATACCTACTGTCTAGGTATCATCATATTCCCATCCTTAGCCTAAACAATCGCTCAAGGCATAGGCGAGGCATAATCTCTAAATTATATTTTTCATGAACTCTCCAAATTTTAATTACTATGTTATCACTTATTAACAAAACTTATGATAGGTTACCCAGGTTCCGACCACTTTGGGTCCCAGACCCCTATTGTAAGCCACTCCCCTAAGATGCACCTATTTAACCTCCCCTAGGCTCACAAGTCACCAATAATCAAATAAGTCTCATAAAACTATACTGATCAAATGCCAGTCCACAAAAGATATCAGGGACATGCACTGGTCCTCAAACCAAAACATCATAACCACTCTCTCAAAGAGTTCACATAACATGAGCTTAGGTTTCAACAAGGTTAGGTAGAAATGATCAAAATAATATAACATCATAATTCATAACATAAGAATACATATACAACCATAGAAAATAACCCCCAAGCTTCTGGTCAACTAACTCCCAAGTCAACTTAAAAGCCCTAATAATCATTTTAAGGATATAACAAGGTCCAACCAAAATCCTTCAAATCAAAACTTCAAACACTTATAAGAAAATACGATTCCCTCAAAGAAATCTAATTAATTTTAATACATAACTAGTTCAACTATATTTGCATGCCTGTATAGCCATACAAATAAACATATATAATTATAAATTCCAGTTGACTAAAACAATCATCTTGTTGACTAGAGTCCATTTGACTACAAAATCACTCATATAAATGTCTCATACATAATATATATTTAAAATAAAATCTCATGCATATATACTTTTTAAATAATTATTTAACTAAAATCTCCATGCATATCAAAACACCATGTATTTGATAATAAAATAATGTTATTAATTTTTTAAATATAAATATAAATGAAAATATTAACATTAAAACCCGCATGTTAAAAAAATCAGATAATATTTATTTATTAATTACCCCTTTTTATAATAATTTTAAATCCAAAAATTAATAAATAATGAATTTTTTTTTTAAAAAAAATTTAAATCAGAAAATTAATAAATAATGATAATTTAAAAAAAAACAAAAAAATTTAAATTTGAAAAATTAATAAAGAATTTTCTTTTTTTTTAATAAATTTTTAAATCTGAAAATTAATAAATAAAAATAATAAATTCAAATAACAAAAACCCTTTTTTTTAAAACACACACATAGACACACACATATATTCTCAATTGATTTCTTTATGGAAAACTAGGGTTTCAGGCAACATTTCTTTTGAATATGATTTCACATGCAATTTCAAATTTAATTTTCTATGCAAAACCTATCGAGAACAAAATATCAATCTTTTCTGGGTAAATACCCTAACTGAGAGAATTCACACAATTTCTTAAAATTTCATCCTAGGTTTTCAAACCACCAAACTAAATACCAAATGTAATTTAACATCAACTAATCCAAAATTTCACAGAAACAAAATTAATTTAAAATAGAAACCCTATTCCAATTCCATTCACATATACAATTCCAGACATGAAGCAAACAATCTTTTAAAAGAAAGAATTTGACAGAAAGAAGGTTTCAAAACCTACCTCAAACAATGCCTAAAAATTCAAAACCAAGAAAGATCTAATTCACCCTTCAAAATCCAAGCTTTCTAACAATATTCTAACAATGCCTAAAAAAAATTTAAGCTTTCCAAAAATCTTCCAAATTCATCCAAGAGAGCTCTTCCAAAACCTGATAGACATAATTGAAAACAATACCCAAAAACTCCTCATAAAGAAGACCTATTCCTCCTAGGGTTTCTAAACATGCAAACCCTCAAAATCATAACTCAACTCTCTCCACCTAGTTTCTATCAATTCACTTAAACCGAATGTGCAACTTAAATTGCATATAATTACTTAATTAATCACTAAATACTTTAGCACATAACTAACTATGCAAACTAATAATTCAAATATTAAATAAATCAACTATGCCCTTAAATTTATATTAAGATTTAATAATTAATTAAACTCTTTAATTCCCAAATTTAAATTTTTTAATTTAATAATTTAATTAACAAAGGTATTTAATTACCCTTAATAATTAAATATACTCTATATCTAATATTTCCACATTCATTACCAAAAAAAAAAATTTCCACATTCATAAAATATAAATATTCAAATCTCAAAATTATTCCTAACGTAATTATTTAAATCAAATAATTCACACAAATAAATCCACTTGACTCACAAAAAATGAAAATCAACTAACTCCATATCAAACAAACACTAAGGAAGGGCTCATGAATTCACGTCACTTTGAAAAATTCAGATGGGTAGAAACAGATACTTGCCTAGTATTTAGGACAATCAATGGCTTGTGTTGGGATTTGGATTTGTATGTTATCTCTCCTCTCTTACCATTGAGATTTTGTGATAGGGCACACTCATCCTGGAAATTCAGGGAAGTCAATGCCCGATACTTGCAAACCTGCATAAAAGACAAGCATGCACATACATGTATAAATATAAACACGCAATGGCAGGGATCAATCGATCGTGTGGATCTCGCAAGCAACTACGACTTTGTCCCTCAACCACATCAGGCACGTCAAACATAAATACAAAACATACAAATCAAACATACACATGCAAGATGGGGTCAGTAAAACCATAAACATCAATGATATCCTAACATATAATTCATCATCCTAAAATAACCATAACATATAGAAAATCAGACTATGGGAGGGGCATTACATGTTTTGTGAGTCAAGTTGAAGAGACTAAGTTGTGGCATAGAAGGATAGGAGCTATAAACTATGACAATCTAATTAAGATAAGTAAAAATAAGAATGTTAGGAATTTTTTGATCCTAACAAGACCCGACAACAATGTTTGCAAAGAATGTCAAGAGGGTAAACAAACTAAAGTCGGTTTTAAGCCTAAAGAATATACAACTACAAAGCCTTTACAATTGGTTCATACTGATTTGTGTGAACCTACAAAATAAAGTCACTAAATAATGAAAGGTAATTTATGCTTTTTATAGATGACTATACAAAAATTACTTGGGTCACATTTTTAAAGCATAAAGCGGAGGCTTTTGATAGATTTAAAGTCTTTAGAAAGATGGTTGAAAAGATTTTATTTAAAACTTAAATATCTTATAATAGACAAGGGTGGAGAATTTACCCCACAAGAATTTATAGATTATTGTGAAGAACATGGTATAAAAAGGAAATATTTTTCTTTTCATACACCATGACAAAATGATGTACTTGAAAGAAAAAATAGAACAATTAAAGAAATAGCTAGGACAATGTTGCATGATTCAGGTTTAGCTAGTTTCTCTTGGAAAGAAGCAATACACATTGTTGTCTATATCTTGAATATCATTCAATTTAGAGTAAAAACAAAATTCACTCATGAATTGTGGTATGGCAGATCAACAAATGTAGGATATTTTAAAATATTTGGAAGAAAGTGCTATACTAAGAGGGATAGTGATAGTATTGGCAGTTTTGAGTCTAGATGTGATGAAGGTAATTTCTTGGGGTATTCAACCCATAGTAAAGCATATAAATGCTATAATAAAAGATTGAGACATGTTGTTGAAAGTACTAATGTTAAAGTTGATAAAAAAATGAATGCTTGTCAAAAAAAGAAATAAAGCTTCCTTAATAAATAATACATACATCAGAGGCAAAAACTGAACAAAAATTAGAAAAAGAAACTGAGCAACAAGATAAAATTGATGAGCTAGTTAGATCTACTCCCAAAAGATCCTCAAAGTTACTTCAAAAAAATCATCCACAAGAGAAAATCATAGGAGATAAAAAAGATGTAATTTCAAAACTAGAAGGAAAGTTCAAGGGCAAGTACATTTGTGTTTAATATCTCAATTTGAACCTCAAAACTATACAAAAGATAACTCTGATAATCTATGGATTAAAGCTATGCAAGAAGATTTAGATCAAATTGAATGCAAAAAAACATGGGAACTTTTTCCTAGACCTACAGATAAAAATGTAATTGGTTCTAAGTGGGTTTTCAAGAATAAACTTGATGACAAAGGTAATGAATTTAGAAATAAAGCTAGATTAGTGTGCAAAGTGTACTCTCAAATAAAGGGTATTGACTTTGATGAAAATTTTGCACCTGTGGAAATAATTGAGTCTATTAGGATGTTTCTATCTTATTTAGTCTACAAAAACTTTAAATTTTATTAGATGGATGTGAAAACAACTTTCTTAAATGGTGATTTAGTAGAAGAAGTTTACATGGAATCATTTGAAGGGTTTGTGTGTGCATGAAAGGAAAAACATGTTTATAGACTTAGAAAAGTGTGTGTAGGTAAGGAAACACATGTTTATAGACTTAGAAAATCTTTGTATGGTTTAAAACAAGCTCCAAGAGATTTCTATTCTAAACTAGATACGCATTTGAGAGAACAAGGTTTTACAAAAGGTGCAGTAGATAGAAATTTGTATTTTAAAAGAAAGGGTGATAATATTTTGGTTATGGTTGTATATGTAGATGATTTCATTTTTGGCATCAATGACAATGATCTATGCTCTAAATTTCCTAAAATCATGACATCCAAAAGATGTTGATCAACCTGACATAGATCATACTCTTTACAGATCTATGATTGGTAGTCTCTTATATTTAGCTACCACTAGACTTGATATAATGCATTGCATTTTTTTGGTTTCAAGATTTAATTCATCTCCAAAAGTATCACATTTAAATGAAGTTAAATGGATCCTTAAATATATTTCTAGTACTCTTGACTATGGACTTTGGTATCCCAGACATGATGATTTTACTCTTTGTGCATATACTGATGTTGATTGGGCACGTTGTCTTAATGAAAGGAGTACCTCAGGTGATGCTTTATTTCTTGGAAATAGATTAAAGTTGCATGGCATAGTTAAAAACAAGAATCTATTAATTTATCTATTGCTAAAGCTGAATATATTGCAACAATATCTTGCTATACTCAAGTTCTTTGGATGGCTCAAACTTTGAAAGATATATAAGTTCATGTTTCTAAACCACTACATATATTTTGTGATAATACTAGTGCTATTAATATTTCTAATAGTCCAATTTATCATTTTGACATTAAAAATATTGATATCAGATCCCATTTTCTTTAGCAAATGAAGTTGTTTTGGATTATATTTCTACAAAAAGAATAGGTCGTGGATATTTTTACTAAATCTCTATCTAGATTAATTTTTAAAAGTTTGAGGGAGAGACTGGGAGTCCTTCCTCTCTCTTATCTGTCATAATTTTTAGTAGAATTTTTGTAAGGAGGAGCTCTTTATGTTTTCTTTTATACACCTTGTAACACAAGCTTAAAGATGGTCTTTAAGTCTTGAATGGTTCTTTTCAGATTCATAGTTCATAATAAGTTATCAGTTTTAGAATACATTGAAAACATCAGTTTGACATGGTTTTGTGTTTTGACCTCTACACGGGTCTAAAATTCATATTGTATGTTCAGTTGGTTTCAATTTATATTTTGACACATGGTTCAACATACAATTACTAATCAGACTTATGTTTTACAATTACTCATAAATGGGATAACAAGGCAATATTATGAACTTTTATTTATTTTTCTTTATTCCACCAACATTTCAATGATATTATAAAGCTGATTCATGTGATAACACTCTTTTCAGACAATGTTCAGGTCACAGATTACATGAATGTGTATGTTGCATATTGATGGTATAGTGACAAAATTGGTTTCTTATTCTCCTTTAGGTATACTTATCTAGCTCTTAGTTTTGAGTTACTACTGGTATCTTTGTCCTTGTTCCAAATAGGGTGAGAAAGGTTAGTGTATTTGTCACCAAGGAAAAAGGGGGAGTTTGTTTCTCCTCACCTTTTGTTGTCCTTGTCTCCAAACACACTAACAATATGGTAGTATTATGATACTCATGTTCAAATTATGATGATGGCAGTAGTATATTTAGTGATCAGTTTAAGTTTGCAAGTTTTTCATCGTAGTAGTGCATTCTGTTTTTCAATTAGTTTGGTCTAGAAATGATTTCATTTCAGATTTTGGTATTGCATCATGATCAGTGAGCATTATAACATCTTTAGTATCATTCATCTTTTTAGTATCAGTATCTTTGCATATTCATTCCAGTTGTAAGTTATCATGATGATTAGGTTATCTATATTAGTGAGTAAGTTGAATATAATTGCTCATTGCATTCATTTTTATAATAATGTTTATTAGCATACAAATGATGTTTTCATTATGAGCGTTATTGTACAATAAGTTTTATGTGAAATCCTTACAGGGATATATGACAATTTGTTTTGCAAAGCATCATACTCAATAGCTTTTGTAAAAATTTAAACAAATACTTATATATGCTCAAAGAAATATGTATTATGAGCATCATGTATTAAATTTTTATTATTATGTCACTAAATGTGATGATATAATTCAAGTTATTATGCTAGGTAGGCCTTTTGGTCACCCCTGTAGTAATTATTCATATGACATATTTGTTACAAAGCGTTGTAAATGACACAACACTTAGCACTTTGTGCTAAGTGTGTGTCGTTAATGGAGCATTAATGAGCATAAAAGTAATGTCATCCTTATCAAGATTGTGTGTGATAAAAGGTTATGTTTTTAGTTAATACCATTTTGGTATTCATAACACAAAGCATAATTATAGTTTCATTAAGAAACCCTAGCTCTCTTGACCTAGGGCTTTGCCCGTTAGGGCATGAAATTTGGAAACCAATGTTACATTCTTCCTTACATGGTTTCCATAGTGATTTTGGTTAAGATGGAAATTTGAACAGTTAGAATGTGAATGGTTGTAGTTTTGAAATGGAACGGTGTGAAGGAAGATTCCGCAAGATTTTGAGAAAGATTTGGAAACATGGATCATCTCCAAGCGTACTCATTTCTTGTTAGTCTATTTTTTTTAATTATGTTTTA